>OZ010797.1:173301173-173827969 GCA_963932465.1 Maratus speciosus
CTCAGACTGTCCGAAACCGGCTCCATGCTGTAGGTCTGTATGCTCGCCGACCGATGGTATGTGTTAGATTAACATCAAGGCATCGTCGCGACCGCAGGGAGTAGGCAACCGAGCATGTCAACTGGAGGAAAAATGAATGGAGCAATATTCTGTTTTCTGACGAGTCCCGTTTTTCTGTGCATCCGGATAATAGGCGTATTTTCATCTGTAGGGACCGTGGCAGTAGCAATAATCCTGCGCGTTCGTGCACGAAAGTGTCAGATTTGGCGGTGGAGGAGTGTTGGTGTATGGTGGCATCTCCATTGACGGGCGCACTGACCTCTACATCATTCGAGATGGTGCTCTGACTGGTCGCCGATATAGGGATGAGATCCTCAGACCTATTGTAGTCCCTTACGCTGCAGCAATCGGAGATAACTTCATTTTAATGGACGATAACTGCAGGCCACATCGTGCAAACCTGGTGGAGGATTTCCTTTTCGAGGAAGGAATCGTTCGAATGGAATGGCCAGCGTGTTCTCCAGACATGAATCCAATCGAGCACGTTTGGGACGCTCTAGGAAGACGAGTTTCTGGCCGCCAACGACCCCCACAAACTCACCAAGAACTGGAAAGAGCTCTTCTGGAAGAGTGGGGCAGAATACCCCAACTCGTCATTAATAGCCTCATTGAGTCCATGCCTCAAAGGTGTTCAACGTTGCTGGCCGCCCGTGGAAACCATACCCCCTACTGAAAATGATTTTCTTTGAAGAAAAAACCTTTTCTTATTCTTTTTTTTCTCATATGCACAAATTGTGTTTTTTTCCTTTAGTACACAAATGCGCAATAAAATGCATTTTTTTCTGCCAAACGTGTGTAATTTATTCTCATATAACCTACTATGTCTGTCGACCATGTATCAATCAGCTAAACAGTTTACTAGATACAAAATCCACCTAAAACTGCAATATCCTTTAATTGTTTTGAGCAGTGTACATAAGAATATTTGAGAAACGTACACGTTTAACCCGTTTAGGGGCAAGGTACTTCTAATCGTAAAACACTCAAATAAGTGATTGACACCGGTATTTATAAACAAATTCATTTCAAAATACGCAAAAACTTTTATTCACATACTTAATAAAAGGAAAATATTCATACCAATATTCTGGTGCTAATGTGGCATTAAGGAATTAAAATTAAGTGGTCCAAAAATGAACCACCGCCCTTTTAAAGGTTAATCTGACTAAATCAGAACAGCTTTCTTAACCCTTTCCAGCACAGTGCGCCCGGGTCGGGAAAATAGTTTTAATTCTAAACTTACAACCGGCACCAAGAATATTTTAATAAAATTTTGCTTTAACAATGAAAGTGTAAAGGAACAACTTTTTTGTTTCTAAAAATGTCGTATGTTAAATTCCGATGTCAGTCGATGATTTCATCATTTACAAAAAAAATTGCCTGTGCCGCAGAGGGTTAAATAAAGTTCGATAAACTGTTTTATTTGAGAATGTTCAATACTACGCTAAAATTCTAGTGCAACGTTACAATAATGCACACAGTGAATTTGTGACAGTCGATATGACTATTACATAACCTCGATGTGTAATCACAGTGACGTGGATGTGAAATCATTATAGACGTTTTTGAGCTCTTTGAGCTCTGAGCTCTTAATTTTTTGAGTTCTTGCGTCACACTCCGAAAAAACGAGGCTAACGAAAGCACAGGCTACCGCGGTCCATTTCACGTATGTTTTTTTACAGATCGCTGGTGTCACGTGATCCTCGAATGCACCAATCCAAGTGTACGAAAATAGCATCACGTCACTCTAGCGGCCTATAAAAAAATATACGTAGGATGTACCGGGGTAACATCTTTTCGTTAGCCTCAGTCTTTTTTGTTAGCATCGGTGACAATATATTCTGAAGCCACAGTGCGACCAATTAGTCAAAAAGTGCATTCGACTCGGTGACCAGAATTTTGTCCAATCCTACTCAATTTATTCAAGATGGCTATTGTTTTTCTTTAGGTCAGCATATTAACCTTTTGGACGCCGGCGTCTGTTACACAAATTTTATTCTTTCGGCACCACATTTTTAAAAGAAGTTCCCTTCAACTACACAATTTCAAAAATGCTCTAATTAAATAAGGTACATTTTATTTTATTTTATTATTGGTGCCAAAAACAAACTTTCCAAAGAGAGATGATGTCGCCGCAACGGCGACAACGGAGTGCAGAGAGTTAAATAATGAATCGAGTCGCCAAACCAGAATTTTTTCCGATCACGACGCTAATATTTTGACTGTAATTATCTCTTTTCTTCAAGTTAAATGTCGGCTCGAATCATTCATCCGGTCGGTTAACGAAGTTTCATTTAACCCTCTAGTGGACAGTATCCGCATGAAAGAACACGTGATTTTTACAGTACTGGAACGAAGAAAGTTTAATTAAAATGTTACTTTTATAAAGTTCGGATAAATAAGCACGTTTATATTTTCAATTAAATTCTCTTATAAATTCTGGTGTCAGTCGATCATTTCAATATTTTGCAAACAGAATAACTCCGCGCCGGATAGGGTTAAACTTGACCGAGAGTCTGAAAGGTTATAATTTGATTTTCTCTTTGCTGCAGAACAGATTGGCATTACAATCTCTTATCAAGTGAGATAACCAGATTTTACAATGTGATAAACCCTTATGGTCGCGATGGCTTTTTAATGATTTTGTTTCTTCGAATTGGAGTACTCTGACTATAGTAAGTGTATTATAGTAAGAGGATGCTAATTCTCATTCGATATTGGAAGAAAAAAAATGATACTTTGGACTTGACACGGATAGGCTGGGTTCGTACGGGTCCTGGAACTTCCAAACCAGGGAATTTTTCGGTACCAGTATTTTCTTATAGAAAATCTTTTCTTAACTCTTTGAAGGGCAAGCAATTGTGTTTCCGTAATTCTGAATTCCCACCGGAAATTTGGAAAAATTTTGTTTGAAAATAAGGAAAGCAACTTTTCAACTCTTTTTTTCATCAAAGTTATAAAAGTAAAACTTAATTAAAAGTTTCTGGTGCAAATCTTAATTAAAATTAAGTGGGATATAATGTATCCCATCACCACTCAATGTGTTAAATAAGGCGAAATTTCACGTCTTTGAACTAGATTATTTTTTTTATTAAAAAATACTGATACATCACCTTTAAATTAACGGACCCGTACAAACCCTGCTTAGGGAGTTGAATAGCATATGATTGCTCTATTCGATGCAGGATTTTAATCTAAATCAGACCAGCAGCCAATAAATGAATAACTTTCTACTTGATCCGTTTCGAGTTTGTGTAAAATCTGGTTACTCGATCTGATGTAGGATTTTAATTCATATCTGACTTGCAGAAAATAATGAATTTATATCCATACATAAGTGAGTATTTGTTTTTCTGCACAAAATATATATGAGTAAATATATGTGCATTTCTCTATATGAGAAAACTATGTATAATAATAGACACGTTTTACATTGACCGCCATTTAACACTACAACCACCATTAGGGGTCATTTTGACCCCTGCCAAAATTATAATATTCGATTCGAACGACATATTTCTTCATAGGATATGCTAAACATAAGCAACAACAACAACAACAAAAAAGCTAATTAGATAAGTTAAATAGTTCTAAATAAGAATTCTGGTGTAAAACACTTTTTTAAAAAATTGAGTAAAATAGCCGGAGGTTCTAGTGTTAAATATGTAATACTTTTATTTCGGGTTTCGTCTTGAAGTACATAGGGTTCTGGTCCAGATATAACCCGACACGCGTATGTCTCTAATGTAGATAACAATAAAGGTTTGACCGAAATAGACGAAGATAAGAGACATTATTTTTTATGTTTTTCTTTAAAAAATACATTTGTATTTTTATAAATTTTCACATTTTTTAATTCAATGTAGCCTATCTGCAGGGTGGTCATAAAAAAAAAATTTGGCGATAAATGGACCTCTAACGGCTGGTCCGTTCAACCGATCGAGATGAAATTTCAGATATAGTTATTCAGAGGTGTGAGCTCGGGATTCTGTGAATGGCAAAAATGTGGCGCTCACTGTTACGGTTATAGGTACAGAAAATCGAAATTTTCAAATGGCAACGCCCATTTTTTTCAGTCGCAAAATGTTCAGCGCATTCAAAAACCCTAAAGAGCGTTGGAACGGTACGTGTATCACAAAAAACGGATGCCTTATGCATGTACAAAAATATCTCTGAGCAAAAAAAAACTACGATTGAGGCATTGATTGCGGCAACATTTCCACCCAGCTTTTTATCCGTTTTCTACGTTGAATATCTGTCAAATGGCGTTCTGTGATTTGTGTCTTGCCTCTGTCATATGCAAATTTCCACGTGCGACCCGATCGTGTTTTTTTAGGCGGTTCGGAGAGCCATTTTTGTGCGTGAATAACGCGCTCGTTTCTTGTGATACACGTACCGTTTCAACGCTGCTTAGGGTTTTTGCATGCGCTGAGCTTTTGGCTATGGGAAAAAATGGGCCTTGCCATTCGAAAATTTCAAGTTTCTGTACCTATAACCGTAACCGTGAGCGCCACTTTGTTGCCTTTCACAGAATAACGAGCTCATATCTTTAAATAACTATATCTGAAATTTCATATCGATCGGCTGGGCGGACCGGACGCTAGAGGTCCATAGATCGGCAAAGTTTTTTTTATAACCACCCTGTATTTAAAAGTGTGTTTTGATCATAAGCACATAATAACTTTTTAAAGAGATAAGACACTATTTCTGGAAAGTTTCTGTCCTTATTTAGACACCCTTCGCCCATTTAGTATTCATGAATCTACACCAACAATACAAAAAGGAATAAACGACAAAATTGGATTTTTCTCAGAACCCGACAAATTTCTACTGGTAATTCATACGATTATGTTTTTCGCTTTATTTAAAACATAATTTCTGTGACTAACGCCTTCAGGATCGAGTAATGTTGTTTATATAATTTTGGATTCACACCAGAATTTTCGAAAAGCTTTATAGGAAAATAAGGAAGTAAAATTTTTTTACTTTCTTTAAAATCAAATTTCGTTAAAAAATTCTCGAACAAATATTGATTAAAATTAGACAGGAGAAAATATGCCACTGCCTGTGACATGTAAAAAAAGCGAAACATTCTAATCTAAAATTCTGATAGAAGTTTGCCCCTTCAGGAATCGTATCTGAGTATTCCTGCTTCAATTCTTGTTTTAAAAAATTGCAGTTTGTTCTGAGAGAGATGTGTTGTATAATAAATGGGATAAAATTATGGAATAATGTAGGTGATAATAGTTTAATATGAGAGGGGGTTCCCAATAAACATAGTATATTTTCATTTGTATTTTATGTTGTGGAATGTGATTTTATGTATGTCTGTGATTTAACTGTTCCTTAACCCTTGACGGCGATGTGATATATTATATCCCACAGAATTTTAATTAAGATTTGCAGCAGGAACTTTTCATTAAATTTTACTTTTATAACTTTCGTGAGAAAACGCTCTAAAATTGCTTTGCCTTATTTTGAAACAATTTTTTTTTTGAAAATTTCGGCCTGAATTCAGTATTGCAGAAACACAATTACTTGTCTCTGAAAGGTTTAACACATTCGTGGCAGGCACTTTTTGACGAAATGTGGGTTTTAAGCAGTAGAAGCTCTTTCTTCTTCTTAAAGTCTTTCGTAAATTTGTTTCCTAGAGGGTTCTTTCAAGTTTATGCATTTGTTAATATGAGTATGACCGTATGAAAGTATTTACTATAACATATTTAATATAATGAACGTATTTAATATAAAATTTCTTGCACTCTATATGAGGACGTGAGTTTCAAAACTCGCCTTATCCAAAATTTAAAAAAAAATAGAGTTTTCTCTATCAATCTAATCTACAGGTGTACCTGCATTGAAAAAACACTACAATCTGCAAAAGAAAAATAGTTTTATCGTGTATTTCTGGCATTGTAAAACCTTGGTTTACAATGAAAACGATTGGACGCAGTCAGATGTTTTTCGCGATTTCCCAAAATTTGATTTTCTGGATAAGGCGATTTTGAAACTCACGCATATACATATACACAAAATGATATGATATAAGTGTATTTTGTGCAAACTAAAAGCCACGCCCTTATCCAAAGAGGTTTGGTTAAAGAAAAACAAGACTTCTCGCGTGCTGTCACCGATTTGTAATTTTTAAGAACCTATGCTACCCACGTGCAGGAACGAGGACGCTAATGTTAAACTTATCGGAGAAACTTTCACAGATTTATCGCTTGTATTTTAATGTTTTTAAAGGTTTTCTTTTTATAGGATACCTGAGGTCGATATCTGGTTTTGTGCGTTTGTACTTTTTCGGTTTTGGTTGCGGTTTTTATCTATACAAGCACTTTCTCTTTTGGAACCAGATGAACCAGTTCTGAAAGTGAATCTAAATTATTAAAAAAATGGCCTAAATCGATAAAGTACAAACGCACAGAATTAGATACCGACCACAGGTATCCTATAAAAATAAATCCTCTAAAAATATTAAAATACAAGCGAGAAATCTGTAAACGTTTTTGCCATTGGTTTAACATTAGTGTTCTCGTCTCTTCGCCTAACTACTGTAGGCTCTTAACCCTCTCGCTGCGCAGCCAGAGATTTCATCGGGCAACGAAAAGTAGCGAAATTTGCGCAACCCGAGAATTTCTCGGGCATGCATTTTTTCCGTCTAATTAACTCACATTGATTATTCCCACCAGTTATTCTTTAATTGTAAATTTTGACTTATTTAATCGGAGCATTTTCCCGATTAAATTAAACAAAAATTTTTGTTTTGAAAAACCGCTGGCAAAAAAATAAAAATTCGTAAAAGACGCTTGTTGCGAAGGAGTTAAATACGCAATTTTTGAAGCTATTTTCATAAAACAATTACGCAGCGAGAGGGTTAACCTCTTTAGGGTTAAGCAATTGTGTTTGTGTGATCTTGAATTCATACCGGAATTTAGAAAAAGAATTACATCAAAAAGAGGAAAAGCAATTTTTTCACAGAAGTTTAAAAAGTAAAATTTTATGAAGGTTTCTTGTGCGAATCTGCGTTAAAATTTGGTGGGATATAACTTATCCCACCGCCCCTAAGTGGGTTAGCGCATTCAAACTGAATGTAGTTCCCGGTCACAAAATACTACACTAGAAAATTGGTAATCTGAAAATATCTTAATACAACTTTCACAGCATAACATAATTTCCATTCGCTGTCAAGCTAGAATAACAGCGCTTTCATGAAGCCATTAAAATAAATGAAGATAAACAACGATAAATGCATTTTATTATTATAAATTAAATACTCTTATTAATATTTCTGGTGGATGATAAAATGAATATAAATTTTTCGATTTTGGCATCGTTAACACCATGGAACTACAAATAAAGAGGAACGACACATCCTCATAATGGTGTAGCTTCAAATGTAACCGGTTTCTTGGTGGCTCATTACCGGATGGACAAACTTCCACCAGTAAATTTGAATAGAAATTTTCTGCTTTTTTAAACAACTTATTTTGCAGCATTTCAGTCATAATTATGGCGAAAGACAGATAATTATTTTTACTGGTACAAGTTTACTTCGGCAGTAGTCAGAGCCTACTTTTCCGCGATATTGTTACAATTTTAACCAGTGGTGGTCAACTGTGGCACGACATATACCACAAACTTTTTAAAGAAAAAAACGACTTCTTGAATCGCAGAGATTCGATGATTAGATAAGGCAATGATTACTGCAAAATTTTAGTGGTGTGTAGCGTGCCACAGTTAGCCACACCTAAACAATCTCCTATTAGTGCCAGTGAAATGGATTATCGTACCAAGGAGAACTTCCACCATTAAAAATGAATAGAAATTTTTACTATATTTATGAGAGAAATTTTGGATGAATAAGCGGATGAAATAAAGCGAAACTTTCTATTCAAAATTAACTGGCGAAAGTTTGCTTTGGCGGTCATCAGAAACTGATGATCCGGTGTAAAAGTCAGCCGCAATCTTGTGATAACCTTCCAAGTTACTTCACTCGTTACGGATATTCTCTTCACTGTATGTCCCCTCCTCTTTATTCATAACTCCATTGTGAACCACTTCAGGAAGGGAGTCATTTAACAACCTTTAAAAATTGAATACCTGTAATTCCATATAGTATTTTCTGCCTCATTTTATCGAATAATTCTGCGATTAGACAAGGAAAAGATTATGACAAAAATTATTTTGTGCTAAAAAATAAAAACCTTACGCATGTTATAGGGAAAGTGTGCGCAACACCCTTGCGGGTGGATATTCCCAAAAATTGATGGCGTTTTTTAGTGATAGCCAATACAGTTTTTTTTTTTTTTTTTTTGCTTTAATAGTAACAATATGGATTACAAGTGGGCAAATTTTATAATAATTCATATATTGTTTTTATAAAATATAAATTAATAAAAAAAATTAAATTATATGTAAGATAAACATAACACAAAAACAAAAGCAAGAAAATCAGGTCTTACTTTCAATCGATGTTGAATAACACAGTCTTTTACTACTGCTTGGGACGGAGACATCATAGTCCGGTGTTAAGAAGTTATCTGATTGAAAATATTATAGATACACCCTCTGTCCCAAATTAGTTGCTACATTAGATTACTTTTGTACTGATTATTGGTACTAATGATTTTATGATTTTGTTTGAACATTTTTCAGATATTTCAGGGTGCTATGCCATCAATCAACAACATTTACTTAACAAGTTCCGTCTCTCCTTAAATAAGTACCAAATTACAAAATCCAGGGTTCGCACGCTCTTAAGACGCGCCTCATTTTGTAAGGTTTCTTCCACCAGTAATGACTTCAAAAAGAGGAATAATTTTTTCACAGAAGTTTAAAAAGTAAAATTTTATGAAAAGTTTCTTGTGCGAATCTGCGTTAAAATTAGGTGGGATATAACTTATCCCACAGCCCCTCAGTGGGTTAGCGCGTTCAAACTAAATGTAGTTCCCGGTCATAAAACGCTACACTAGAAAATTGGAAACCTGAAGAAACTGAATTACCTTAAACATCTGTCACAGAATAACATAATTTTCAATCGCTGTCAAACTAGAATGACTGCGCTTTCAAGAAAGCCATTGAAAATGTCTAAATAGCCGTCAAGAAAAGCATTTTATTTTTATAAATTAAATACTCTTATTAATATTTCTGGTGGATAATAAAATTAATATAAATTTTTCGATTTTGGCATCTTTAACACCATGGAACTACAAATAAAGAGGAACGACACATCCTCAAAATGGTGTAGCTTCAACTGTAACCGGTTTCGTAGTGGCTGTTTACCGCATGGACAAACTTCCACCAGTAAATTTGAATAGAAGTTTTCTGCTTCTTTAAGCAACTTATTTTGTAGCCTAAAACTACCTTCTAGCTAATGAATTGTTAATTCTTTAGGAAGAAAATGAACTTTATGGTATACTGGTGTGGAGTACTTACAAAATGGTGTCAATCTACTAAACTGCGTCGGAAGTTATTTATCACTCCATCCACTCGAAACGTAGCAAGTAATTTGGGATGAAACTTTCGACCTAAATGTGGCAACTAATTTGGGACGGAGGGAGTATTATTTAAAAAAAAATTAGACAGCTTTTTACCCGTTGAACGAAGATGAAAATATTAGGTTTATTAGAAGATTCATTTGTTTTTTTACAAAAAATGAGCCATACGACATTTTGAAAACGGCGAGATTTTATTGAAGTGTATGTGTGCCATTCCGTTCAATAACCTTTCTCCGGAAGTCTTATAATTCCTTGCTTCCATATCATTTGTATTTTTGGCAAAATACTTATCGAGGTGATTTTTCTTTTCATTCAAAGAGTCCATTTTTTGCGAAAGGATTTTCTAAGAGAAAGAAACAAATAGTAGGGGGACGGAGCAATGCCAGGAGAGTATGGAGGGTTAAGCAGATCGTCTCGATCAAATGCAAGGAGTTCCGTGTGGTCTGGCTTTGTCATGTAGGGAGACAACATCTCGTCCGTTTTCTAAATATGTGTGTTTCCTGGCTGTTACTGCCTTCAATGACTCGAGTTGTGAGCACTATTTTTCATAATTGATGGTCTGGTTTCGTGGAAGTAGCTCTTTATAGAGAACATCCTTCTAATCCTCCCAAATGGACAGCAAAACTTTCTTTTGATGGATTTAGCCGATGGATACAGGAATGGACCGTTTTTCTCGGCTGGATTTTCTCGGCTTATTTACTTCCCATGTTGTCATATAGTATCCAACTTTTGTCCTCGCGTGACCAATCTTTTCGCAGTTAGGAATGCGGTTTAGAATGTTTTACGTCGTCAGGTCATGGGCAGGGCGGCCACTGGCCACTATTTTTGTATTCTATTCGTACTACTATTTCAAAACATTCTTTTTACAGTATATTTCTTTTACAGACACTGCTAGAGATATTTGTTTTCAGAATGTGATGCGAGATGAATTGAAAAAATCACGTGAATTGAAAAAGAAACCTATGACACAACCTAATATATTAACACGTTCATGCCAGCGCCGATATTCATGTTCTCCCGGTGAGACGGCGCTCGAATTCACATTTCGCTTTATCTGACGGCACGGTACTGTCGCTTATTCAGACTCTGTATGTAATGACCCACCCCTCTCATATTTATTGAATTGAACTTGAATATAACAAGCAGAGATGATTGTGAATGCCTGAAAGTTCGTAAGGGGTAAGCAAATTACTTAGAAACAAGATTTTATTGACTATATATGTACGAATTTAATATAAAATGTATTACAATCTAAAGAAATATGGACAACATGATATAAATGCATTTCTGTAAGGTAGAAGCCAAGCCCTTAGAAAATGATATTTTTTGAATGGAAACGAAATTTCTCGTTTCCCATCGTGAATGTATTAAGTTTAAAATAATGAATTGTTTTTAATACTGAATTTTCGAATATTCATGTGTGACCCACATGTAGTGCACGTCGTCTATAGCATAGTCTAATGTGACCCACGTGTAGTACACGCCTCCTATGGAACAGTCCAGGCGACTCACTGGTGATGCAAGCTGCCTGATGCGACAGTCAAGCGTGACCAACTGATGATGCCCGCCACCCGATGGGACAAACGAGCGACACTCACTGGTGATGTACGCCGGCGTGAACGCGTTGATCATGTCTAATATTGGTATTATGGAGGTATCTGCATCCATTTTTATGTTTCTTATATTTAAATCTTTTATGATGAGTTCCCAGGCATTTGGAGTAACCTTTCCAAGAATAGGTAGTGTTGGTAAAGGCCCGTCTACTGGGATGGGTAAAATGTTTTAGATAACTAAATAGCAGCAGGCTTGCATTCATTAATTTTAATGTCGCACTTGTTTATGAACTACCAAGGTGTAAATAAATTGAAGGACTGTTGCGTCTTGAAATTAACAGCACAAATATAATTAAAAAGATTTATTAAAAGATGTATAATATACATAAAAGTTAACAAAATACTAAAAGTTTAAAACCGACAAGTTTCAGCCACCCTGTGGCCATCATCGGGGTCTTACTTCAGTCTAAGGGAGAAAAGTACTTATTAGTTCGTAAAAAGCTAAAAGTAAACATACTGAGTTGAACACGCTCCCAAAACAGCGCCATCTGTGCAGCTGCAGTCCAACCATCCAACCTAAAAAGAGAAAAACTTGAAGAAACCAGATTATCATTGTCAATAATTGCGTCAGACCTCTTTAACTTTGAGTTAAATTCTGTTTCAAAAAATCCAACCACAACTTATGTACAAAGCGATATAAGTAAGCGTCCTATCTTAAATGGGAGAGGTAACCGCAAGATTAAAGGCGAGGTCACATGAATCAAGGTCGCACACCACATAGCGGACAGGGTTAAACTACAGGAAGATGCCTAACTGTTTACTTCCTTCACACCACTAAAATTGTAAAGTTTTTTTTCACCTTGATTAATAGCTGGAATCTCTATGACAAAGCGAAGTAAACTTCGTGGTGTCAACTGCTTCTGAACGCCCTCTCGTTACACCATGAATTTGCAATAAATGTGGTAAAGAAAATTTAGTTAGTGAGTGACTAAAGATTTAGAAAATATGCGCAGATGTTAGACGTCTTGTCATATATGACGTCACGCTAAAAGCCCGCGTGTGTGGCTTATCACCCCGTCCACAAGATGGCGCAACTGTGTTAACTTACTTATATCGCTTTGCTTATGTATGCCGTAAGAAACACTTTCATTAAAGACATCTCCAATTCTCAATTCAATTTCTATGGATTCTCTAATTATACGTTTTTTTGCGGATAAGTGCACGGCCAAATAATTTTTGCATTTTCATAATCTATTGCTTTAATCCCTTGGGGACGAGCGACCGGTATTCATACCGCGTAAGGTACTGAGTGATTTAGTGATTATTCTCAAAAGTAAATTTTTATTGTAAATTTTGACTTATTTAATCGAGCATTTTCTCGATCCCAATTGGGCAGATATTTCTGTTTTAAAAAGCCTGTGATAAATGATTAAAAATTCTGTAAAAGACCCTCGTCCTGAAGGGGTTAATCTCCGTTTTAGAACAAAATCTTCCAAGTGTGTGGATTGTCTATTATATGGGGCATTCTCACAATCTTTTGATTTTTGGAAAAAAAATGGCGAAATTAAGCTTGCTAAAATAACATTTTAATTTGATAGACGATCGCCTTAATGATTCAAAATAAAGAAAAAATGGTCAGCAGCGATTTTTTTTTTTATTTAACTGGGGTTTATGTTAAACTTATGTTATGGAAAATTAAACTTTGTGAGTTTAATTTTCCAAACCATACTACTTTTCTTTACCACTAAAACTTTTTATTTTCATCGAAATTTTTACTTATAATGAATTTGCATAGTACACACAGGACATTCAAATAAGAAATAATTACAATGTAGTATTTTTAGTACAAAATTTTGGTATAACATTTTCTTAAAGGGGTATTAAAGAAGGGGCGGTAAGGTAAAAAAAGGGGGACGGTATAGGAAAAAAGGGACGAAATGGGAAAAAAAGGACGGTAAGCAAAATTACCACCTACTTTAGGCAAATCATGTTAATACTAAGTGAAAGCCACAATGTTCATTAATTTTTAGAAACAATTGTTAACATTGGATTAAATTATTTTTTTTTATTTACCTCAAAAAGTGCAGGAATAAACCTTGGGGACGGTAAGACTACCAATAAAGCCACGATCTTGAAATTGATATTTAAATGCTGATTTAAATTCTACAGTAAATTTCCTGTCAAAGAATTTTAGACGTTCTTGCTCTAGCGTACTTCGGCATGAGAAAAAACTTGAAAAAATTTCTGTGGCAGCATCTGAAGTGATTTTCTGTATAAGTTTAGCAAGTGGGACGGTAAGGGTGAAAAACCCAGGGACAGAGTTCAAAAAATAATATCAACCGCAAAATGTGTACAGGTTAATTTTTTGCTACATATTTACATAAAACAATTGTCCCAGTTTCGGAAAAAAATTACATCGAATTACTGTTTTTGAAACAATTTTATACAGACAGCTCCAAACTTAAAAATCAGCATCAGGGACACTGGACGGTATAGGAGTTTTCCTGGTATTTCGATCCCCAACATCATCCAAAACTTATTTATCTCGTTAATATTGTTATGCAATCATGCAATGGGATGTTCCCTAGTATATGAAATAAAAAAAACACAAAAAGTGTATTAATATAAAAACTCTTATTTAGGGACACGAATGTCAAAAGACTGTGAGAATGCCGCATATCTAATATATGTTTTATGCTCTTTTAATCTTGTTTCAGATTTCCTTTTTGTCATACCTACGTAAAGTATTTTCTCACCGTTATCTAAAATGATTGGAATTTCATAAACACCAGATAAATTCATAGGAAGGAGGGAGGGGGGGGGGGGGGTTAGGGTCAATTTTACAATTTTACTTGAAAGTAAATTAATAATATTAGGTCTGGGAATCGCTATAAGATGAATATTAAACGGTCTGAAGTACTTTTTCAACCTTTCGTAAATACCTGTGATGCAACCAAATTTTCTGCAGATAATATTGGATTTAGAATCGTCTTGAATCTCGAGAGGTTGGTTAATATGCTTTACAATAATTTTATCAATAAATTTTGCAGGAAAACCATGTTCAGCTGCGATTCTTTTAATAAAATTGAGTTCTGTTTAGAGGGATTTTTTGAAACAGAATTTAACTCAAAGTTAAAGAGGTCTGGCGCACTTATTGACATTGATAATCTGGTTTCTTCAAGTTTTTCTCTTTTGAGGTTGGGTGGTTGGACTGCAGCTGTACAGATGGCTCTGTTTTGGGAGCGTGTTAACCTCAGTATGTTTACTTTTAGCTTTTACGAACTAATAAGGACTTTTCTCTCTTGGACTGAAGTAAGACCTTGATGATGGCTACAGGGTGGCTGAAACTTGTCAGTTTTAAACTATTAGAATTATATTTAATGTTTTTAAAGTGTTAACTTTTATGGATATTATACTTCTTTTAGTAAATCTTTTTAATTATATTTGTACTGATACCAAAGTGTCTTTGCTATTTTCTGTATAAAAAATAAGGGCTGTCTGCTAAAGAATATATAGCTGTATCACCAGCATATAAAGAAAGGTAAGTTAATATTGTACGATATATACCATTAAAACATAAGTTGCAAAGCGTCGTCGGTCCGAGAACAAAATCCTGAAAAATACATTAAATTATAAATTGGAGTGTAGATTGTGATTTATTAAAACGGACGAATTATAGACCGCCAACAAAAGAATCCATGAAAAGTATACGTCCTGGTGGATATTTAGCTGAATTAATTTGTTAATGAAGCCCTACTACTAGACTATTTAAAAAACGTTCGATATATCTAAGAAAATAGTGCTAAGTGGTTTCTTTAACTATGCTATTATTTAAATTTTCTGTTAAAAATTCCCCAACACGAAGAAACTGATGTTTTGTAGAATGTTAAAAGCGCAAGGCTGCCACTAGCGAAAAATTTTATATTCTACTCGAACCACTATTTTTTTTTTTTAAATAAATTTTGTACTATACTTGTCAGGAGCAAATATTCATTTTTTATCGAACAACTGACAACCAATAATGATTTTGGAACAGATAAAGTAAAGTATCTATAACTCATTCTAAACTATATTACTACTAGACCGATCTCCTAACAGTCATCCGGTATGCGGTGAGTTTTTCAAGTTCCGGCGATGGGGAGATATATCTCCGGCCTCAGGCAAGCCCTATACTATATTTTCTTTCTACACATTAAGTCTTTCTGAACATTTTAATCCCTACCGCATCAAAATCGGTCCAGTGGTTCGCGAGATACAGTTCTCTTAAATTTCTCTACTTTCTGTTAATCCCGTTCCTCTATTTCGTGTATCCGCAATTGCAACTGGCTCCGAATCGATTCCAGTGCTTATAAATGCTAGTTGTGCATAACTTTCCCAGTCATCGGAACATTTTTAATAATATGCTTTAGGGAATTTTTCAGGGCAAATATCAGTATTTTTTAATAGAAGAATATATCTAGCTTAAACGCGCGAAATTTCGCCTTATTTAAGAAGTAATTTTCTATAAGAAAATACTGGTACCGAAAAATTTCCTGGCTATAAAATTTCAGGACACGCACGACCCCTGCATTTATGGACATTTCATCACCAATTTACTTTGTTAAGGGGACTTTAAGCAAAGATATCGATATTTTTTATACATGATGTGCTGTGATTGTGATCTGACCAGAGTAGTTTGTCATGTCAGTGTTTTTCAAGATTATATTTATGGTGTTAAATGATTATTTAACAGCGGATTACTACATTATTTGTGTAATTTGAAGCTTATACAACACTAGTGAGTGAGTTTTAGATTCTTTTTATAAATTTTAGTATTTTAATGAGCCTCTGAAAAGTACATGCTTTACCATTGGCGGCCATTTAATAATGCATCTCTGTGGAGATTATTGTAATGTTAACCTTTTTTAATTAATCTCTAACTTCTAACGTACATAATAAATGCTATAAACAGCTCCATACTGTGCTTTTTATTAACGTAAGTGTATATACTTTGCTCTGTTGCCAGTTTCAATTCAAAATATCAATTTTAAGTGTACTAAATGATGTTTTGAAAATAGTTAAAAATTGTGTTCTATGCTAATTTTTAGCTTTAAACTCCCATAGGAATAACATTGGAAGTGTGTAATTTTTATAAAATTATCAAAAATACCTATAAGAGACAGCAGACAGAAGAGGAGCAGCAATGACATTTAAAAAGTGGGCGATGTACTGGAACACATATCGCCATTTCATTCTGATTCTACTCTACGCAAAATTGTTACAGGCATAACAGCTAAAAAAGAAGTTAATGTTGATGAGTTGCACTTATTTGGTATGATCATCATCTCCAAAATGATAGGGAAGGATATATTTAGGTATTCGGCTAAAAGGTCAAAGAAAGTGTAAACTCTAGGATCTGCTGCCGCCATTTGTAGTTATAAAGATGACTTAGATATACAAATAGATCCAGCGCTCCTCTTCCAAAGAATGATGATTACTGGCACTTGTGGTGAAATGAATCTCGGAGATCTCATGCGTTATGAACCGTGTGCGTACCCTGCAGCATTATTTGAATCACCAAGTATGATGAGGAATTCAGACAAATCTCAGTTAGCTCAAGCACTAGTCAAACACATTAAAAATTTACACAATGAAAAATATGACAACGTGGAAAGAACAGAAAGGTACATATTGGATGGATGATCTTTCTTGCGTCGCATTTCCTGGTGTAAAAAATGATACATATGAAAACATTGCTACGTCTTACGCTGATTTTATTGTTAAACAATATGAAAAACCTATCATGGTTTTTGATAATTGATGGATTTATAACCCTCTCAGATATGAACAGTAAACTACTTTAGAAACATTATACAAGCAATAACTTTCAAGGACATAACACTTTAAAATACTTGAACTAATTTAGTAGCAGTAAATCAATTCATAATCATCTTAGATATCATTAACTGATTTCAAAACAGGAAGCAATTCAAGAATACAAACATTTGAACACATAAATAAATACATTAAGTAATAATAAATCATTCTACAATAAACAAACTTTCCGATTATTGCTAAATCATCCTACTCAAGATAAACAATGATATTAATATGTGAAATATGTTCGCGAAATTTGTTTTAAGATCAACCCACGAATGCTGCAGCTGTCTGACGTCATCAAAAGAACTCTGACTCAAGAAAAAATTCTTTTTATTATTAAGTTAGTTGCCCAATTTATCTCAGCAGAGAGAGATGTAATATTTAATTTGTTGCTGCAAAAGGCAGCTGTATGTAACGCATTAATTTAAAATGTAAAGTTAAAATTTTAATATAATTCTCTATAACGAAAGTGATCAAGTCTCAAGTGTGGATTAAATATAAATAATATAATACATTTAACCAACACCTTTTGTTTCAACACTTTAGCTTCGTAATAAATGGATTACCCACTGAAGTTAAAAATGTGCGCCAAGCCGAAGCATGAGGAATATTGCTGCTGAAGAAAGATAAAGGTAAGCAATTACCTATATTATTATATTAATTGTGTTTTAATGGCCAGAATGATATCTATTTATTTATCTAAGTACTAGTGCACGTAACCTGCTGTGCAGAGTAGAGGTGGCTTTTTGCCAACAATAATTACATTAGGTATCCAACAATCAATGATGTGGCTCACAGATGACGCTACAAAAAAAAACAGTAGAGATATTAATTTCAGCCCATACGTGAAATTTATTGGAAAAAAGGAAGAGTTTCTGGACAATGAAAAAACAAGCAAGCAATGACTTCCCTCATAGGCGAATTGCTTAAGAAACAAGGCTGTACTGTTCCCAACACAGATGGGGATGCCAATATAGACATTGTTCGTGCTCCAGTCTCATCTTCAGAAAATGCACATGCACATACCACTGTAATAGGTGAAGATACCGACTTGCTGATTCTCCTTCTTTAACAGGCAAAGGATAATGGCTTCAAGCTATACTATCGCAGTGACATAAGACGAGGATCATGTTCCAAACCAGTCTATCATATCCTCAACATGCAATCTCTGTTAGGTCGTGAAAATTGCAACTTCCTTCTGTTTCTTCATGCTTTCACGGGCTGCGATACAACATCCAGAATTTTTTCGATTGGGAAATCCTCATCATTTCTCAAACAGATAAACAAGACAGAGCTCCGTTCTATTGCAAAAATATTTTGTTCAAATTCAAGCCTACATTCAGATATGGCTGAGGCTGGAAGAAAAGCAATGCTTCTGTTTTATGACTGCAAGGCACTGGATTCTATATACAAACTATGTCCCCAAATGTTGGTAAGGAAAGTAACTACAGTAAAATCATTTATTACACCTGAACGTTTGCCTCCGACCGATTCTTCTACAAAATATCATAGCTATCACACTTACTTACAAATAAATATCGGAAGAAAGAACCAAGCCAGCAGAATGGGGCTGGTATGTAAAAAAACACTCGTGCTACCCAATACTCTGCGAGTGACTACCAGATGTTTTTGAAAGACAAACTGTGCTACTTTACGATGCTGATGCAAGCGTAATTGATTGCCCTGTTCTACAGCTTCTGGGGTGTGCCAAGTCAATGGATGTAACAAGAACTACCTAACTTCTAATTATAAATATGATGAAAACTATTGATACGTTTTTTTCTTCATTGGAACATTTCTGTAAAAATGAACTTAAGCAGTAATTTGTCAGAAATAGTAGACTTTTGTGTACTGTTTATCGTTTTTGACTATACTTCAAAGTTAAATTGTGAAAATAAAGCGATGTATTTCCGTAAGCGATATATTCTCTGCCTTAGTTCCAGAAAATCCCCTCCGCCATTTTGAAATCCGTATATAGGGGTGTTCCCATGCTCAGATTTTGTATGATTTTTAGTATGCTATTAAGCAGCAGTTCCTGATTAAAAAATTCTGTAAAAAGCTTCTATTGCAATTTTGCCCATGTTCAATCACAAAATGCCTGGACTATAAGCTGTAGCTGAAGTTAAAATGTTAAAAGACACAAAATATTGAAACTTTTACACAACAAACTGCTTCTAAAACAGCGCAAATAAATGACATGATAGTAGAAGTCTAAAAAAAGTTAAATGTTTCATATGTGTAAATTCAGTTATGTAAATAAAAAGTTACTTTGAATTTATCTGAGCTGTATTTTAGTTTTGCTTGTTTTATATTACATTATACAGTACCTCAAATCCGCAAAGCTTGGGACCAGATGTTGTGCGGATTTTAGAATTTTGTGGATTTCTGGTCATTGATTTGTTTACATTTTTGAAACATTAAATTTGATTGGTGGTTAAGCAAGGGGGAATTATAATGAATGCTTACAATAAAGTGAAACATTAAAATAAGTAAAATATTAAAATAATTTATTAGTTTAAAAGTAAGTAATTATTAAAATAATTATGTAAAATAAAAATTTAGAAAAATATTAAATTATAACTGATGAAATCGATTCCAAAAGTCCTATGCTGTCATCTAGTGATAGCAAGGAGAACAGTGTTAATGCTATTATCAATATATATAGCTATATTGCGCTCACTGTAACTTTTTCATAGTTATTTAAAGTCTTGAATGGTTTTCTTATACTGCTTTGTATGTTTAGAAATAAATTTGTCTATAATTTAAAAAAAAAATTCCGCGAAAAATTATTTTAAAATAGCGTTCCGGTTCGTGGATTTTTCCATTTCGAACCCTGGAATTTTTGATATAGATATGCTAATTTATATAAAAATCAAAAGTAATGTAAATTTATTTAGCAATAAATCAGCTGTAATAAATAGTAATTTAGTAATAAATAGCCAAAAGAGAACAATTAACAAAAAATTTAGTAAAAAAAAAAAAACATTGCGGTAGTCGCTGATTTCAGCGCCATCTTTAATTTTGTTCCTGCAACTTAACTGTAAATTTCATTGTCTACATCTGAAAAAATACGCGGGAGTCTACTGTGTATATATTGTAAATGTCAAATGATATAGATTTTTAGTTTCAATTTTATACGTTATTTTAATTTTAAGTTTAATCATTAAGATCTAAATGTCGTGAATTTTGGTCAGGGAATTGTAGGAAATATGACCTGGAAAAGTCAGGGAATTTTGTAATTCAAATAGAGTATGAACCCTATTTCAATAGTTTCATATTAATTTTCGATGATTATTTGTTGAGAAATCAACTTAGAAATCCTAAAAAGAGAATTAAATAATGTTTCTCTCCCTCCCCCGCCCCCCTCCCCGATTGCCCTGTCTTTACAAAATAGAACAAAAATTACATAATTTTTGATAAATTCACTTGCTTGTGCTTTCTACCAAGTGTAAAAAAGCAGATAATTTTTCATAATGCAAAGCCACATCAAATAATGTATAATCTTAAATGCCCATCCATTTAGCAATTTCTCAATATTTGTTGTTGCTTAAAATGAGCCTTATATATATGAAAATATCCTTTACTCAGTTTGTAAATATCTATAAATTTTATGCCGACAAGTTATATTTTAATTCAAGTTTTAAGTGTTTTCTGTTTTCTGGCTTTCCTTAGATGCCAGTACCAGATTTTACTGTGGTGTTGCTTAACAGTAATTGTGGATCACAAGAGATTTTAACAATTAGTGCAGAAACTTACTGACAAGCATTTTCAGCTGAAATGCTAAATTTGATGAATGTAAGTTTTAAAAATTTTAGAAGTTTAAAAGTTTTAGAAATTTAATTAAAAATTATTATATCTGTTGTCTTATCTTAGATGCCAAATAATTTATTATCAACTTCGTACTTAGTTATTTTTAAAGAGAATGCAAGTTGAATTGGACTCATGTGACAAGATGTTTTTACTTGAATTTTTCACATTATTTATTTCCGAAAAAAAATGTTTCACACAAAAAATTGTTAAAATAGCAAGTGCCAGAATCTACAGCTTTTAGTATTTGGAATTGAATTCCAAGTTGTTATAATTTTACCATCGGCAGTTTTGCTTATAATGCATTTTAATCTTTCTTTTGCGATAATCCTCTAATTCTCTCTTACTCGTAAAATTTTGTGAAGTTATATTTCAGCTTCTTTGATCTGTATGACAATGGCAACCAACCAAACTAATCGAATTCCGATAAACAGGGACAACATCTTGGCGATTTATATAATTTGGCGAAATTGGCCGACGGGAAAACTAAGTAGTACCGCAAAATTTGTTATCTTACATGAGTTGAATAAATCTTATTTGAATTATAAAATGTCTGATAAAGCATTATCTTCATCCACGGTTTAGATAAAAAATTATAAAGTCCTCTAAATAAAAGAATAAATAGCCAGTATTTTTTTTTTATCCTTCTACTTTTGAAATAATAAATTTATAGCAAATTGGAGCTAAAGAAAAATGAAATGATTAAAAAAGTATTATTTTTTCCTTCCATCGTATTAGAACTGGCACCGTGTTATTTTTTTCTGCCAGTAATGATTACTAAATTATTAATTATCGTTTTAGTAATTAAAGAATAAAACTTATGTTCCTATTTAGAGAGTCAATTCTTTAATAATTATTTAAGGGGCTACTTTTCTCACTGCCTGCTAATCTTAATCCTATGGAAGAAATTTTCTTAAATATCTCATTCCTATTTCAATATTTTAATTATCCCCCGGTGCAGTATGCTATTTCTTTCTCCCAGCTTATTTTGTGTCGTATCCAAAAAATAACGTTACCTTACAGAAGAAAGCCGTAAATCAAATCAGTACGATTACTCTATAGCAAAATTTTTAACTTCTAAACATCGCACATTTTCAATTTTTATACCGTCGTATTGGGGAAAAAAAGTACTTTTACATGCAATTTGTTTGAAAACTGCATCTCCATTTGTTTTTGAGATATTAATTTTTTTCTAGTTTCTGGCGACATTTGTTTAATTTTGGCAACTCAAGTACTCCATTTCTGTAGAAAGTAAAGGGAAAATAGTTGAAAAATAGCAATTATATCTTTTTGTTGCCACTTTCTCATAAAAACTGAAAAAAAGTAATTAAAATATGTGCTATTTTGAAAAAATATAAATGAATTGATTTCTGTTTGCTGCATCTATTCTCATATTGCTGCTTCTATACTCATCTATTCTTCTTTGTTCATCTATTATTCTGAGATAGTGACGTCCTACCCATAATTTTTTGTAGATGTTTATGATTGTACCATAAATGAGGAATTCTTCAGCGGATTCGGATGATGTCGTTTTATAGAAATAAAATCGCGAGTTTTAAGTCTTAAAACTGAGCTACAGTAGAGTCCCGATTATCCGAGTCCCACTTAACAAAGTTTCCGCTTTAACCGAGTTATATTCTTCAGATGGACTGGTGGCTTCTATTATTACAAAACAGCCATTATAAATGCAGCGTTAGGTGAGGATGAAAGAGCAGTCGTAAAAAGTTAGAAATCTGATTTTCTGGTCAGAATGGGGAGGGGGGGGGGAAGGGGGATGAGCATAATTTTTTTTTCAAAAAAAATTATAGCCATTTTTTTTTTTTCGCATTTTGACCAAAAAATCAGAGTTCTAACTTTTTACGACTGCTCTTTCATCATCACCTGAACGCTTCATTTATAATGGCTGTTTCGTAATAATAGAAACCACCAGTACATCAGAAGAAAATGAAGTAATGAAAATGACGGGGACGACATTAAATTCTGAAAAGCAGAATTCCTGTTCTCTAGCTTTTTTTCCCCGCATTTGATGGCTGAGGTCGATTTCCGCAAAGATCTTTTTTTTTTACTTTTCCGATTTTGTTTAGAGGCTTTTTTTTTTACTTAGGATAATTTAACTTTCAAAACCGGTTCTGTAACCCCCCCCCCCCCCCAAAAAAAAATAAAAAACCCTGCAAACGAAATAGAAACAATAAAAAGGTTCTTTGTAGAGATCGACGCCAGCTATCCAATACCCCCCCCCCCCCCCCGCCAAAAAAGAAAGAAAAAATAATTTAAAAATACTGAAATGCAAAGGAGATACTAAAAAAAAAAAATTCTTTAGGATTAACATTAGCAAGCAGGTGTTTTTGTGTGAGTAAAGTAGTCCTTTATTTATCAGCAGTGTTAACAATTTAATATTAAATGCAGTTTTTAATTATTTTAATAAATTTAAATATCTGTAGTATTTAACATAGTTTTCCATATTTATAAAAAATTTTATGTACATAATGTTATTATATGCTACTAACTAATGAAATTACTGATTTGCAGTTTATTTAATTTTTGTAATTTCTAACTAATAATTATAATCTTATTATTTAAAGCTTAAAAACATAGACTATATTAGCAATTAGAAATGTGATTGTTTTGGAAACATAAATTTCTTGGTAGCAATTCTGGTTTTTAAAGCACAGGAAGGGGTGGGGGACATAAAAAATTGATTTAAATTTTTTAAAAATCTTATATTACTAAAAAAAATCAGATTACTTTGATTTTTAAAAAATCGTGATTTTATTACACCTTAATATATATAATTATATGTACATTAAAGATGAGACGGGCATGAGACCTTGCCTTTTCCAAATTTATGCCAATGGTTTCGTATAAATAACAAATTGTCTGTTTAAATAAATTTCCGGATAATTTGGTTTAAATCTAATAAATCAATATAAATAATGCTGCCCTGTTTTCAGCAAAATTCATTCGGAATTCGTACAGTGATTTTTAAAATTTTCTCGATTTTTTAATGCAATTTTTAGATATTTTTTGCATTTTGTGAGCCAGACAATGTCGAGCAGTTCAGCTAATATAATATAAAATAGTTCTGAAATCAATCTAAAAAATGTAAAAATAAGAAAAGAATAATAATGCCATTCGTTATTTTAATAAATGATTATTATAATAAAATTAATTTCCCAGGAAGTTCAAAACATACAGGATTTCCTGCCAAAATGGCACTTTTCCTTGTTTATTAGTAATCCTTTGCTCTTCGAGCAAACCCTGGTTTCTACGTCAACAGCTGCAATTCGGCTTTTCTAGGGTAATCAGCACTGACAAGTTACGGTGAATGGACTATAGGCTAATTTGGCAAGATGTGGTACCAGACAACCCTTTTTAACTAATTTATGTGCCCAATCTTTTTAATTATTTTATTCACCCAGAGTCTCTTTCTGCCATTTTTGACATGCCCTTTCAATTCATTTCTTTTCCTAGTTTTGGAAAACAAAAACAGGGTTCGTATGGTCCTTGAAAGTCCTTCAAAGGGCTTACATTTTTCAAATAGAATTTTTAGTGCTTAAAAGTACTTATTTTCTTGCAAAATCTGCAAAAAGTTCTTAAAAATGCTTAATTTAATTATTGTATTATTTCTTAACCAGGGGTGGAACTCTTCTGCATTTGGGGCTGTGCATATATAATGTCTATCATTTTAGGGGGGGGGAGTCTGGCACATGATATCGATAGGGGAGGGGGATTTGTCTTTTGATATCGATATCCTTTTTCACGCAACCAAAATTTTCTTTTTTTATTTGTAACTTGGTCTTTATATCAAAATTGCATGTTATCTTTTTTCGTCTTATCTCTTTTTATGGGAATACAAAGTTATTATTAAAATCTTTAAATGATTATAAAATTATTTAATTCCAAAATATGTAATACCCCAACATTTGGCATTCCTTTTCTTCTGTCATATGTGTATGCATATATAATCCGCTGTTCGAGAAACCATATACGAAGTACGTTTGAAATAATACTTTGTGTTTACAAGTAAATAAAGAGAATTTTGTCCGTCTGCTTTGTTGATAAGTAGTTCTGTTCTTCTGAATTTGCAAATATGAAATGTTCAAATTATCTTCTGGAATTACTTACTTATTTTTTCTCTATTTTGCTTATTTTCAGGTTAAACTTCAGACCCAATTTTTCAACAGCAGTGTCTGTTGTATAATGGTGAAATTCATGAGCTGTGGGACTTCGGTCATGTTCTCCTATCTGGCTGTAATAGTTTTTCAGAAAATTTTGGTTTAGACGGTGAATCATCATGTACTCAAAACCAGAATTATCCAATTCAATTCTTATTATAATTTATGTGTCTTATTATATTATAAGTAATGAACACTAATTTATGTCAAAAAATATTGTAAATAAAATAAATTATTACTGTCAAAATTATGATAATCTTTAATTATAATTTAGTTTGCTTTGTCTGGTCATGTGTCGAATATTATTTAAATTTTAGACTATTTTCTGGAAGACGAAGTATCCTCAAATCGAAAGCTGATCATATATATTAAAGCGTAAACCTGATTCTGTAAGATAAGGCTTTCACGCATTTGTACATGTGTGAAGTTAAATTTACTAGATCTTCCATTTAGAGGAAAGGTAGAGCAGTCTGGTTAGCCAAGTGGTCTAAAGCACCAGTTTAAAGCTCTGAACTTTTGTAGACGACGCCCAGCAAAATTATTTCTGTACCTTTTTTGGTGATAATTCTTTTCGATAATGGTATTTTATTAAGAGAAGTTATATTATTTTGATTTTATTATTATTTGAATGGTTTATCATTAAATAAAATTTAACGCTCAAATATTTTGAAAATATAATTTTCTATTTAAAATATTTAACCTAATATGTTTTGCATGTAATTGTAATTATTAATTAAATAAATTGAGCTGATCTATAACTTTTGTTTAATTTTTTTACCATTATCAAGAATATATAAGTGTGCAGGCCAGAAGGAAAAGTTTGCCTTTCTTTTCCGTAAATAAATAAATAAATAAATAAAACTGAAAGAAAGGAAAATATTCATATAAGAACTGTAAAATAAATTATATTGATATCCATGGTTTAATATTTGAAAAATGAAGAAAAAAGTAAAATAGAATTCAAGTAATAAAAAATATATTATAAATCGTTAATTGCATCAAGTTTTAAAATTAGGCTTGTAGAGAATGAGACTGATATAAATAAAATTCTTGGCAGCTTTTAAAGGTCGTGTAATTAAAAAAATAAAAATAGATATTGTTATTTTTTCAACAAAAAAATGAGATTGTAGTTAGTAAAAGTAAATGCTCTACCCAGTATTTTTTAGTAAATTTCTGATAAAAGGCAAGCATAATTGGTTCTAAATTATAAACTTAAAGTTCTTTCACTTCATTTAATAGGTTAGACTGACAGCACCCTTAGCTCGCATTCCAGAAATAAGAATCACTTATGCAATACGAAAATTTGTCAAGATTTCAATAATTAATTTAAAAGCAACTAATTCAAAATTCAAGAATTTTCTAATGGAACATTCAAGTTATTTATCTTCAAATCTTGACGGGTACTATCTAGTTTATTACTATTAAACAAATAAAAATTACTTTAGGAATAAGTCAGAAATTAGTGACTATGGATTTCATAAATAATGACTTTTTCTGCAAACAAATATTTTCATAAAGTTGTGTGCGTGGGGGGAAGGGGGGGAGCATATTTTTTATAATTTTATGTAGTAAAGTTATGGTTGTTCAGATCTGGATACAAATGTTTTGTACAATTTATAATAAATGACAAGGTATTTTACAAATGAATATAACAAAAAAAATCGCACTTTCATGATGAATTAATTTTAAATGTTTCAATGAAATAGTCCAATCAATGAAAAAAAAAAAAAAAAAAAAAAAGTCTGGCTATTGTGATAATAGAGGAGCCATTGTCACCTTCATAAAATTGCTTAATTTTTTTTCTTCATAAACAGGTATGAAAATTTTGCTTCAATTTTTTGTTATGTAACATCACAAACTCTCATTACCTGTCTTTTTTTTCTTTTACATGGAAAAGTCAGTAAATTGTAGTTTAGCTGAACTAGACAACCTGTTGAAACAGACTAGTAAAATAAATACAGATTATTTGTAAATTTTGGAATTTGCAAGATTTTAAAACTGAAGAAAAGATTGCTTATATATCTTCTTCTACATATGATAAACGGAGTGCAGAGTGAGCAGTACTATTTTACGTTAATGGGCTACTTCACTCGGGTGAAAATACCTGTTCACTAATGTTTACGACATGGGAGAATTTTTTTTAAATATCAGTATTTTCTTTTTTTTTTTTTTTTTTTTTTTTTTTTTTTTTTTTTTTTTTTTTGCATCGGATAACAGAAGTCAATCTCTGTAAAGGTCGTTTTTACCTTTTTGTTTGCAGGATTACCTTTTATGATGATATTTTCAATTTCAAATCCAGTTCTGAAAGTGAAAGTAGAAAAAAAAAGAAAGAAAGAACGCCTTTGTAGAGATTGACTTCAGCTATCCAATAAAAAAAAAAAAAATACTGAAATCTAAACAAGATATCTTTAAAAGTTTAATATTAACTTTAGTGTGCTTTCGCTTGAGTTTCGCGTGAGTATTTTCTTAAGTTTCAAATGAGTATTATATCAAAATTGCCAATTTTATGTTCACACTGATTATAGAAATCTCCCAAGTTACTGAAACAGGTTTTGTGCATGCTGGTAAAAAATTACTTTATTATGCATAAGCAAAACCCATCACGCAACTTATTTTAACTTATCAACAATTAAAATAAATGAAATAATAATACACTTCTAACTGTTTAGTTATTAATTACAAAGAGATTCTAATATGACTTGTATTTTGCCCATTATGCTGTACATAATAAACATAAAAAAATCAATTTTTAAGTGTATACTAAAAAAAAAAATATCTTTCCACCCTCAACAGCTCGAAATTTTCTGACACATTTTCAGGCTCATTTTTTAAAAGTAAAAACATGAAAATTGCTGATATGATTTTTGAAGAGATGTATAAGAAGTCGTTTGTTATCATTTTTCAGTCAATTAATTTGAAATTGATTTGCAAACAATTATTTTCTCAGCTTGACCATTTTTTTTTCATTCCCAGCTCTCTTGCTTCGGGAAATTCGGTTCAAAACGCCCGTTTTGACAGCATTTTTTGAAATATATTCTGCTTTTATCAAAAAATCTACAAGCACGGCACATTATATAGTTTCTGAATAAGAGAATCTACCAATTTGATGCGTTTTAGAACAAAAATAAATTAAAAAATGAATCAGAAAATAAGCAGTTTGGATTTGAATGCACCCTTAAAGAATTCTTCATTTAAAAAATATATTAATTTGAAATTTTCTTGATTTAACTAGTAAACTTAGTAGCAAAGAGAGTGAAAAATAACGCTTCACAAAACTAATGTAATATTTTCCGGCACAATAATACTCATGTTATGAGAACATCAAAATTGCATACGATAGAAAGTCTTTTCAAACATTTAAAATATTTGCAGAAAATATGTACTGTGACAAAAAAAAAAAAATCTAAACTAAGGCATTTAAATTCTCTCCTGTTATAATCGTTCTTGTCTAAAATAATGCACAAAAGCCACCGATTGAAAAACTTTGGGCAAATCTGGCTGCATAGGAGACTGAAACAGAAACTTTTGGATTTTATGAGAGTTATGTCCCTACATATGAGAAGGGGAAAAAGGCTTAGTGTTATTCAGACTAATTTTTCCATTTGACTGCTGTAAATAAGATTTAGTTGCTTTTTCTTATTGGTGAAGTCTATTCTGATTAACTGATCGGCTTATGATGATTGAACCCAAAGAGAGTGGTCACAGTTCAGATTTTTTGAAGAATCTTCCAGTTGTTTGTTTGATAATGCATACTGTTGTTTTTTGTCTAAGATTATGCATCTAATCCAAATTCCCTTTACATTTAAAGATATATCCTGAACACAGTATCCTTTCTTCTGGGCACATACTAGCAGAACTCTGGCACATTTGCAGCTTTAACTGTTTTCATATAAAGTGATTAATTTGCTACATGTAGATGTACATATCTAATGTTAACATTTAACAGACAGGTTGTTTTTCTTGTTTTCCGGGCATTTTCTGACACATTGTGGTTGTATGCAGCCCGTCCTAGGAAGTCAGAATGTAAAAATGTAAATTTACGTGATTCATCCATTAAGTTTTAACATACTAATTCTATCTGTAATGGAATCCTATTTGGAAAAAAAGAAAATAAAACATAATTTCATAATATATCAATATTTTGACTTAAATATTTGATACTGAGCTCTGCATTATTTATTGCATATAAACACTTAAAAATCAATGTTAAGATTCTGATTTTTTTAATTTTTAGACTAACCAAAATGTATATATAAATATATACTCGTAGTAATCTCGGACCCATTTGCAGCTTTGACTTTTTTAAAAATAAAATGATGACTCTGCCAGATGTACATAATAAATCTGTCTCTTAATCCTTTTGGGGAAAAAAAAGTATTTCCAGAATATTTCAATATTTTTATGAGATACTTGAGACCGAGCTCTGCATTACATATTGTGTATAAAAACCATTTTTGAGGTTCTTATCTTTTTAAGTTTAATGATCAACATTAAACTTTGCATCAGAAAAATAACCAAAATGTATTTACTGCCAATAGTCCCAAAAATTAATATCTACAGAATAAATAAAAAAATGACCAACTAGGCTAATGCACATTTTCTGACATCCGTGAACTTCGAACATCCAAACTGGATATGTACTCAGCTTAAAAAAATATATACAGTAGAGCCCCGATTATCCGCGAGGCAATTTTTCTTTTTCTTTCTTTCTTTTCTTTTTTTTTTTTTTTTTTTTTTTTTTTCAAGCCAACAACAAGGAAAATACAATAAGCCCTACTAATAAATATAAACAGATTAATTCGTGTATTCGAAAGTAATAGAAGAATATTTCTAGTTTCGGCTGCCACGTTTAAAATACAGTAGAACCCTGCTAATCTGAACTAATTGGGACCGTGCGTGTTCGGATTACAAAAAATTCGAATTACCCCACAGAAAAACTTATGTTAAGGAAAGTACAATTTAGAATAAAGAAAAGGTGTTTCCAAAGCAAGAAGCAAAAACAAGTGACTGATTTTTTTAAAAAGGTTTAACACAACACTTTTTATACAGTATGTATGGCATTGTTTCTTGTTTACAGTTTTTATTTTAGTGCTTTAGACTTAAAGCAAATGTTTCTGCTCTACTGTGCATATATATGTGATTTAAACGTTTTATCATGTTTTTTGTACACTAAAACATAATTTTTATGTTGAAATATTTTTTTTCGTGTTTGCACCTCATTTTCAGTTTGTTTTCGGATTATCCGCGGTGCCCTTGCCACCCAATTCCACAGATAATCGGGGCTCTACTGTATATGGAATCTCATTTCTAATAATTATTTTTTTAAATTTTGTACTCAGTATGAGAATTCCTGACTTCAACTGCTGCTTCTTAGCATTACATTGGCACATTGTGGAAAGGTCGTGCTTGTGTATTATGTAATGCTGTTAGTGATCCTTTGTCAAAATCTTATGGATTATTTATATTAATCATTAATTTATGATAGATGTTTTATTCAAGAACTATAAAAATGATCCAACTTTAAAATATGTTGTTCATCAATAATGAATATGAATCTTTATTGGGTTTTCATATTTTTAATTATGTCAAGTTTAATTCCATTAAAATGAAAACTTCCTTAAATATACATTATTCTTTTTCTTTTGTTGTAATGGTGCTGTAGAGTTAAGTATTGGATTCAAGCACCCTCCCCTGAAGAGGGCGAGATGTATTTCATTCTTATAACTGGAAAAATTAAAATGAAATTGATAAGATATAATTCAAAATTCATAGTTAATATTACACAAGCATTATAAGCATAAAATCGCCAATTCTCTATTTTGTGTCCCTTGGACAACCCCCTATATTTGTTATTGGTATAACTTGTAATGAAGCAATGATTCGACAAATTCCTATATTTGCTATTGATAATTTTCTTTAAAAAATGTTTGCAAGTGTGCTAAAACAAGATAATAGTTAATATTAAGAATGATTTTTAATATTATCTTTTCAATTTCTTATTGATATTTTTCCCAGTTCATTTGCGTCAAAATGACATTTTTGATGTAAATTATTAAAATTACTCATTTTATAATTTATTGTCAAAAAGTGGATAAAAAGTTAAATATCTGCTAATTAGTTTGACCTATTTATTTTCATCAAAAGTTTGAAGTCTTAAATGAAGCATTTTACCTGAAGCTTAAAAATGCATAAAAAGTTTAGTAGTGGATATTTAAACAAAAAATTACTAGACAAATTTACTATAAAAGTTTATGACATCCTGTGTTTTTTTTTTTTTTTTTTTTTTTTTTTTTTTTTTTTTTTTTAAGAAAAAAAGAAAAAATGTATTCTTTTACTGCATTTAATGGAAATGTGTATTTTTTAAGGAAGAGGAGGGAGGTGGGGAATAATAATTTATTTAAATAAATTAAGAAAATTTACTAAAAGCTTGGTAATTACTGATACAGCAAAGCTAAAACTTTTACGAAAATAAAGTAATTGGAATTAAAAAAGAATTTTGTACGTATTTTAACAAAAATCTGATAATTTAACAAGAATGTTTTATTACTGCCTTTCATGATGCAAATTGTTTTTTGTGAAATAATGATTAATCTTATGAAAATGTACAGTTTTTTAAGACATTCAACTATAGAATTTCGAAATAAATTTCATTTTTTTTTTTATAGCAATTTAGTATTTTAAAATCTAATAATTTAAATGTTTGCTTAATATGAAATAAATTCATTTGAAGATTTTATGTACATACAAGATAAGAAAAGAGAAAAATTGTACACATGCATATATATATATATTATTTTGATTTGTGAGGAGGGTATAATTAAAAAAAATAAAATATTTTTTCACCGAACTCAACCCTATGTCAAATATTTTTTAGTTCAGCATATTTTTAGTACCATGATATAATTGCAAAAATTTATACTTAGTAAAATGTTAAATTGAACTTGTTAAGTTAATAAATTTTAAAGCTTAATTTATTTAACATTTTTATGAGTATACATTTTTGAAATTGTGTCATGGTACTAAAAATATGCTGAATTAAAAATTATTTGATATATGGCTGATTTATGTGGAAAAATATTATAATTTTTTATTGCATATTTCTTAACTCCCTGCCCCCCCCCCAATATATACATACATATATATATATATATATATATATATATATATGCATGCATATATGTATATATATATATGTATGTATGTGTGTGTACAGTTTTTCCTCTTTCTTATCCTGTATGTACATAAAATCTTCAAATGAATTTATTTCATAGAAAGCAAATATTTAAATTATCCGATTTTAAAGTACTAAATTTCTATTTTAAAAAAAAACAAAAAAAAACGCAATTCTATTGATGAATATGTCTGAAAAAACTGTATTTTCATAAGATTAATGACTATTTCACCAAAAAAAAAAAAAAAAAAAAAAAAGTCATGAAATACAGTAATAAAATATTCTTGTTAAATTAGCAGATTTTTGTTAATATATATGTACTAAATTCTTTTTTAATTCCAATTATTTTATTTTCGTAAAAGTTTTAGATTTGATGTATCAATAATTAGCAAGCTTTTAAAGGAGCAAAACGACAAAAATCGGATAAAAACCTGGTGGCTGGTTTCCCTGCGGCGCATTCTGTTTCGCCCACCGGCCGCTGTTGGCGCTGATGTGCGCTAGCAAATTTAACACGTAGTGAGAAGGCTTGTATATTCAAGGGCTTTGAATTTTGACGATTAAATTAAACTATATGTACTGTGAAATTTTAGTGGAAAAAGAATTTAAATTTGGCTCGATCATCGTACGCGGGCTATGCCCGTCATTGTAGGTTAAGGGGTTAATAAAATTATCATTTAGGAAAGGTGTTGCAAAAAAGCAAAAAAATACCCTACTCAGGGCTCGCACCGTTCCTAAAATTTTCGCCCTTTGCTACCAGTATTTTAAATAAGAATTCTTCGTGGTAGATTCCTTTAACATCTATTATAGAACTATACAATAAAGATTATCGTTTTAATTTAGTGGTTGCAAAGTGCGGAAATTTTAGGAACGCTGCGAGCCCTGCCTACTGCGACTATCTTTTGCCGGCATCGAATTTCACGTAACCCACAGTAGCAGACACGATTGACGAGCTAACCAAAAACCTTGCAGCTGTGCAGTTTGTGCATTTTTTTAAAGTTCAATATGTACATTGTGTCTTGCATAAAACTGGCTAGATTCTTCCTCTTTATTAGCTAGTTATATTATACCAGACATTGTGATTTTATGCACATTTACACGTAATATTGAATGTATTAACTGTTTTACTAGCAGGAATTAAGGCGGAATCTATTCTTTCATAACTAGGATGAAACAAATTACGTTATTATTTTGTACATAAAGCTCGTTTAATACTTACATGGCATGATTCCCAAACTTATTATTTTGTTTAATCAAGTTAAAAATAAATGTAAAAATTTGAGTAAATTGAAAAAAAGGAAATTAATCAATAGTTCAGAATAACTAAATGTAAGATCTTTTTATATATTTCACATAGTATTGCTACATAGTCCCCAATTTCTATGACTTTTATCACCACTATTTCTAAAAATAATATCTTCACTGTATCTAATCGAGAATTTTGATAGTAAATAAAGATGAAAAATCGGGAATGGTGCTGACAGAAAATCGTAGACAATAGCAGCTATTGTGCTTGTGTTCTAATAAAGGTAAGAGGGTGCTACTTTAAAGGCGCAGATGCTCACACAAAGGAGTTTTTTTAGGAAAGTTGAAATTTCGAAGGGTAAAATGAGCGGAAAGCATTCTAAAAATGGTCTAAATTATGATTTCTACGGAATTATTATAGATAGAAAAGTAAAATTTGAAATGGCGGTAACTTTTAAGGTACAAATACTCGCTACGGATTATTTTTAGAACTGTTCGAAATCTAAAAAGGTGAAATGAGAGAAAAGTATTCTAAAAATGTTCGAAATTGCATTTTCTATGGAAAAATTAAGGATAGAAATGTAAAATTTGATATGGCAGTTATTTTTAAAATACAAATGCTCGCTACAAATGGTTTCTAAAAAAAGTGAAATCTTAAACTGTAAAATGAAGGGAAATCATTCTAAAAACGTTCTAAATTATAATTTCGACATAACTATCAAGGCTAGAAATTTCAAATTTGACAGGCTTCTAACTTTTAAGATTCAAATGCACGCACAAATTGTTTTTTTTTTTTTATTCGGAATTTAAAAGTGTGCAGGAGAAAAAAAAATATTTGTAAATTATGATTTTTGAGACACTGGAAGAATTAGAATGTTGAAATTTGGCACGGCGGTTACTGTTAAACTAAAAATATTCACTAAGAATGGTTTCTTTAAAAAATCGAAATATAAAAGTGTAACATGAGTCGAAAGTGTTCTAAAAACGTTCTATATAACATTTTCTAAGGAATTGGTAGTGTTAGAAACTTAAAATTCCGCATGGTTGTTACTCTTAACCCCTTGGGGACGAGCGACAGGTATACGTGCCACTTAAGGTACTCAGAATTCTTCTTTAGTCCTACCAGTTATTGTTTATTGTAAAGTTTACCTTATTATTATTTAAGTTTATCTTACTAGCATTTTCGCGATTCAATTACAGAAAATTTGCAGTTTTGAAAAATCGGTGATTAGGGATTAAGCAAAAGTCTCTCGTCACGAAGGGGTTAAGACCAGTGTTGCCGCATCTGACTGATTTTTTAATTAGACATTCCGAATTTTCACCGGAAAGTTTTAACAGTTAATTTTGCTTTACAAGAATGTCGATTTTCTGTGAATAAAATAAAATAATGTTATGGTATGATTTCAAAATTTCAAAATAAAAAATCCGCCATATGCGGCAACACTGATTAAGACATGGTTGCATAGAACATTTAAAAAAAAAATGAAATTTAAAAGAGTGAAATGCACGAAAAGTGTTCAATAAACGGTCTAAAATATGATATCTGTGGAATTGTTAGATGATAGAAACTTGAAATTTGACATGTCTGCCACTTGTAAGACGTAAATGCATGCAAACAACATGTTTTTTTAATTCGAAATTTTAAAGGCTACAGAGAGAAAAAAAAAGTTCTAAACTTACCTTTTTTGTGAGATTGAAAGAACTAGAAAAAAAAAATTGGCATGGAGCTTATTTTTAGTATACACAATTGATCGCTAAGAATGTTTTCTATAAAAATAGAAATTTAAAAGAATGAAACGAGCAGAAAGCATTCTTAAAACTTCTAAATTATGATATGTATGGAATTGTTGATAATAGAAACTCGAAATTTGACTTGCCTGCTACTTTTAACTGCGACGCAAATGCACGCAGAACACTTTTTTTTTCAATCGAAATTTGAAAAGGTGCGTAGTATAAAAAATAAATAGAAAATTCTAAACAGTAAAATGAGAGGAAAAATTCTAATTTACGATTACTATGGAATTTTCTATAATATTTTTGAAATAAATACCACATCCATTTCAAGATTAGACAACATATTTGTACTACGCAAGTCAGTGGCAGCTCCTATGTGTTATTCGAATATTGATGTCTTCTATATTAAAAAGTTGGTTTATTTATTTAAATTCTATCTAAATTAACTGTATTTAAAACTAATTAAAAAGCATTTAAAAATGTCTATATAATTTAAATGTTTTTTATCTATAAAAGCCTATTTTGGTCAAAATATCCAAATTTGGCTAAAATAAATCCTGTTAAATCCAATAAATGCCACCAGCATGACTTTTTTTTTTTTTTTTTTTAAGAAAAATTAGCCTTTTTTGAAACCCTGAAATCTATCAAATTTCGTCCTCTGCCATATATACATATATACATTTATTAGAATTTTTTTCATCTCAGGCCCAGACAATGACGGCCGGGTCAGCTAGTTAAATATATTTTTATGAAATTTTTAGAAGCAATTTAAATTTACAGGCTGCATAACTGCAAAAACCCCAGTAAGCCCTTGAAGGGCTGCGTGATATAATATATTCCGCTTAATTGTCATCCGAAATGCTAAAATGACACCAAAATTTTTTCCATTGTAATATATGTGACATATCTTACAAATTTTTAATACATTTGTTCGTAAATCTGGGTATCATTCGATCATTTCAGCATTTTAACAACATCTCCTGGAAGAATTAAAACAAGTTGGATGCGCCAATCTTAAAACTTTCTTCTACCTATATACATCTTAATATTTCAAAAAGTAGTTACACATGATAATACTTCAATATTATTAGTTCAATACTATACCAACTTTGATTTTCATCTTAAATTTTTGCTTCAGTTAATTAATCGGACTAAAAACGAGTTAATCTATGTCATGATGTTTGTTAAAATCAATAGTTTTACCTTATTCTATTATCATCAGCTGTTTGCGAATAGCCGGCTTAGCAGGACGCGAGTTCCAGCCGCTGCACGAACCGCCGCTGTACAATAGAACTACAAAAAATCAAAATATATGTACAAAAATCGTTACCACAGGGCCACGCAATATTTCCAAATTCAAGGAGGACCTGTTGGGCAAAACCAAAAACATGCGCAAAAAAATGGCTCAATTGTATACATGATTTTATACACTTTTCGATGGTACAATAAAGAAAATAGTACTAATATCGCTATTACAGCAACCCCTTCAGGTGGAATATTTTCAAATATAAAAAGAAACTGCTGGCCATAGCCAAAAGCATACACGAATAATTTGGTTCAATTCTAAGCATAACTTTATACAGTTTTCGATGGTGCAATAATGAAAATGGCACAGACATCACTATTACAGCACCTCCATCCGTCAGAATTTTTTCAAATTCAGGGAGGACTTGCTTGCCATAGCCGGAAACATACACAAAAAATTTGGTTCAATTTTATGCATACACTTTCCGATGGTAGAATAATGAAAATGGCACAAACATCGCAATTATAGCGACTCCTTCGGCGGAATTTTATCAAGTTCAGGGAGGACTGGAGGTAGCCTGAAATATACACAAAATATTTGGTTCAATTATCTGCATAACTTCGTGCACTTTTCGATGGTAAAATATTGAAAATGGCACAAAAATCGCTATTACAGCGCACCTCTTCCGGAGGAATGTTTCAAAATTTAACCCCTTAACGCTCGAATTAAATTACGGTTAAAAAATTCAAATTGCTTATTGGCACCACTTTTATGAAAAAGAAATATTCACCTTATTTAATGATAGGTAAAACGATACTAAAATATAGCCAATTTCACAGCTTTATAAAACTGGTGGGAATCAAACAATCTGAGTAAGAGATTCAGCCCGTGAATATGACGGGAGCGAGAATTAAGGGGTTAAGGAGAATCGGCTTGCCACAGCCAAAATCATACACAAATAATTTAGTTCAATTTTATGCATAACTTCACACTTTTAGATTGTATAATGGCGACATACGGACACGTGCGCAGACGGACTGACAGACAGACATTTTGTATAAACCTGTTTTTTGGTATCCCTGACCCCTAAAACGTGTAAATCCGTAGAAAACTGGAACTCGAAAAAAATTTCGATTACAATACTTTCCGAAAGTAAAAACTTTTTTTCAAATGCGTTGGCGAGAACAACAGTAACTGTGATATTCATTCATCTATCCTCTACATTTTCTTGAAATATACGTTAAAAACATCGCATATATATATATTATTAATTTTTAAAGGGATATTTGTTAATATCTTCAATTAGAACGCAGAAAAATCGCTGCATTTTTTTATTCGCAAAAATAAGAAAAATATGTATATTTATCTTATACATATATTATTAAATTTTAGAGTTACATTTTTCAATATTTCAAATCAGAAGTTCAGAAAAAAATGGCTCTTTTTTTTTTTTTTTTTTTTTTTCCCGACATGCGAAAACAGATATATTTATTTCCCACCGGATAAAATTTAAAGAGACTTATGTATATAAAACAAATGGTATTTTTTAATCACTCATGTAGCCATTTTTCGACCAAAGTTCATGAAATCACGTCGTCGTCAATGACGTGAATGGTTTAATGTCAGATAAATTCCTTTTAGGCGTTTTTTAACAGAGATGTCCGGCAGATTTGTCGACCAGGGTCGCCAGTTTGGTCCCCATTTTAGGTAGATTTCGTATAAAATACTACCTATTGTGATCGTTCCTATGTTGGAATTTCTGAAGATTTTTTGCAGATACACGCCGATCATGACACCTAGAACCCCAAACCACCCTCAGTAAAAAACTATATATATATATATATATCACTTTCTTCTGGACACGATAACTTTCGTAATTCTGCACCAATCTCTTCCAAACTGATACATAAAATCAATGGGCATAAATTCTCGGTCAAGTTGTTCGTTAATGGGCAAAATCGGATCAAGGGGATGGAAATAGGGAGGGGTTTTGTGAAAATAGAAAATCCCTCATAACTTCTTAATTTCTGTACATATCAAGTCAGTTTAAAGTTTTTATTACTTCTAAAAATAGTGCCAAAAATTTATGTATCACAGATTTTTGATAAAGTTAAAAATGGGCTCAAAGGGCGCTAAAAATAGGGTTTTTGGGAGAAAAAAATTCATAATTTCGTCAATTCTCAAGATATCAAATCCAATTAATTTTTTTATAAATCTACTTAACATTATCTACAACTTTTATGCTCACAAGTTTTTGATAGGACCAATTCCTACCGCACAAAAAAATTAAAAACGAAAACAAAAAGGGGGTTTGAAGAAAAAAAAATCCATAACTCCGTCAATTCAAAAGATATAAAATCCCCATGAATTTATCATATATCTTCTTAGACACCAGACCACTTCTTAGACTTCTTAGACATCTACGTCTAGAACATCTATATAGACAAGTTTTGGATAGGACCAATTCTTACAGCAAAAACAAATTAAAAACACATAGCTGTTGAATAAAAAAATCATCTTAATAAAGGTGTATTCAAATCCAAACTGCTTATTTTCTGACTCATTTTACAATTCATTTTTGCTCTCAAAGGCTTCCAATTGGTACGTTTTCTTACTCAGAAACTATATAATGTACCGTAATGGTCGATTTTTTGATGGAGGCAAAATATATTTTTAAAAATGCTGTTAAAAAGGGCATTTTGAACCGAATTTACCGAAGCGGATTGTGCTGGAAAAATCATTGTATTAAGGATGCACTCAAATCCAAACTGCTTATTTTCTAACTCATTTTTAAATTCATTTTTGCTCTCAAACGCATTTAATTGGTAGATTCGCTTATTCAGAAACTATATAACGTACCGTAATGATCGATTTTTTGATAGAGGCGGAATATATTTCAAAAAATGATGTCAAAGTGGGCATTTTGAACGAAATTTCCCGAAGCGATTGTGTTAGAAACGAAAAATATTGTCCTTCTGAGAAAATAATTGTTTATACATAAATTTTTAATTAATTGAACAGAAAATAAAAACACAGGTCGCTTATAAATCTCTTCAAAAATCACGTCAGCAAGTTTCATATATTCTTTTTTTAATTAAAAATGAATCTGGAATTATGCCAGAAAATTTGGAGTTGTTGAGCATGGAAAAGTATTTTTTTGAATACCGCCCTAACATGATTCTGATAAAACCAGCTATTATATAAAAATGAAATAAAAACTCGTCGAAAGCGGCCAGATAAAATTGTTAAAGTAGATTTATCTCTAATCATGATTTAGTTTTTGTTTGTGAAATTAGTATATTTGACTTCGAATTCTATCTCTGCCTGTAGGCCGGGCTGGCAGGGATTTTTTATTTCGAAATTTGAAATTCGTGTATGAAATTTTTAAAGAAGAATCTTTACTTTAAGTAATTATACATTTTCTGTCATTAAATAAACCAAAAAAATACTTTTTAATTTCAGGCACGAATTCGGATTTTCTGAACAAAAATGGAGGCGAAGCTGGCAACCCTGTTGTCGACAATGAAGCTATAAATAAATAGGAGTAGACAGATAGTGTAGTATCTAACGGTTGCGAATGAAGTACTGGAGGATGTAGTCACAAGAGGGCGGTTGTTGTTTGTTTTCATCAGATCAGGGCCTGATTAATGCAACGAAAAACATCCACTAGAAAAATCTAATATAATTTTTTTTGTTATATTTGTAACAGAAATTTTTCATGAATAAGACGTTTAAATAAGTCAAAAATTTATATTTAGATTATCTGGTAGATGTTTGCTCTAGAGCAGTGGTTCCCATCCTTTTGTTGCTCATGACCCACCAAAATTTCTATAACTTTTAATGGACGGCAGCTTTAAATACATGGGTAGATTAATAAATAAATAGGAGGAGACAGATTCTATTTTCACCACTATATATTAAAAGAAAATTTTAGTAAATTTCTCTTGCACATGGTTTTAAAGAGTATGAAAGTTGAATATTTTCTGGAATTCCCAAATCGGGCCTCTTTCAAGTAGACCAATGGCTTGCTAGAGAATTGTTACTAAAACGTTTTTGTTCTTTAGTTATTTAGCCCCTTCAAGTGCATTGGTTCATTTTTTGACCACTTAATTTTAATTACTAAATGCCACATCGGCACCAGAATATTGGAATGAAAATTTTCCTTTCATTAAGTACGTGAATAAAAGCTTTTGCCTATTCTGAAATAAATATGTTTGTAAATCCTGGTGTCATTCACTCGTTTTAGCATTTTACGAATAGAAGTACCTTGCCCCCGAAAGGATAAAAATGATAAAAATTCGATCGCAGCATGTACGCTACAGTTTTTCTTGATCTTCCAGAAAATGAATCAGTGTTGCCAGATTGGGGACTTTTTAATTCAGATTATTTGACTGTCACCACTTTTTAAAAATAGTATAATTCGCCTTATTTTTCAGAATTTTTAATCTATCTTTAAATATGCCAAATATTTCTATTTCAAAAAAGCGGTAACAATCAACAATCTCGGAACAAAAAAGTCCCCAATCTAGCAACACTAAAATGAATGTACCTGATTTATGAAACATATTAGCTTGGGTTATTCTCACAGAGGAACAAATATTTCTTTGTAAATATATGTACAAATGAAATGTAAATAGTTATGTATCGTATATAAACAGAAAATTTGTAATTATTGAAGTGATTCTTGAGTTTCGAAGAAACAGCTATTCATCGTTATCCTGATATACCGTAATTTCGGGTGTATAGCCCGCGGATCAAACAATCATTTTTTGACCCAGAAATTTTTAAAAATAAAATGTAACTTTTTAGATTTGCGGTAAATAATTCTCTTCAAATACTGAATAAAATTTCTGGGTCCAAACTGAATTATTTGATCTGCGGGCTATACACCCGAAATTACGGTAATGTGATATAAGTAGAATCATGTCATCTTGGACTTTTGATCTCCCAACTGTGATTTAATTAGTTATAACTGGGAGCTCGTAAAATATACAAACATTATTCCTTAATGAAAAAGCGAATAAATTTGCTTAAGTACGCTGTAAATTATGTGACTTATTATTTAAAAAGTGAACTTGATTCACACGATGCAGGCGTAATAGAGCATTAACTGTAACTGTTCGTTTCACATCGGGCGCTGCACGTAAATATTTAAACTTGAAAATATTCGATTTTTCGATGAACATGTACAATGAAAGATCGGCAGTTTCTGCGAATTAAAAGAAAAAAAACGCATAAAACAATTTTTACAAGTACACTAGTTAAGATTAGAAACATATCAGGTGATGTCTGTGTAAGCAATGCTTAGAACAATAGTTGAAGTTGACTTACCACAGAATGTTGAAAATGTTGAATAAATTGCTCACAAGGTTTCCCATGAACCACCTAATATTTTAAAATGAAATCTTGACGGATTTATAGATGTTATCTATATCATATTGCTAAGACTAAACATGTTTGAGAAATTAAATTAAAAATATTGTTTGTTTGTAGTTTATCTTCTATAAATTTAATCGTTTTTCATCTATTTCTTAATTGAATCAAAAATCTACCTTAGGATCAGTCTTTATAAGTAGAAAAATCGAATAAAGTTTAAAAAATTTAATGTAAAAATATCAAGTAGTTCAAGAGATATCCACCAGGCATTTCTTAAAAAATTGTACATAAAAATAATTAACATTAAAGTATATTTTATTATAATTTCAAATTCGAGTACTCTGCTATACTGGTAATGGATCCTTTTTAAGTCAATTATAAATATCTATGAAACGTATTCTTCATAAAAAAAAAAGAAAAAAAAAAGAAATTCCACAGATATGCTACATGAATTTTTGCTGACCGAAGATTTTCTAGGAAAACAATAGAAATCCCGCATTCTTCTGGAACCATCTAATTCATGAATTAGATGATTCATCATTTATTTATAGTAAATACAAAGATAAGAAATGTTAAATAAAAGAAAAAAATTAAATTTTGTATTCTAAAATAGCAAATGCAAAAAGATGCTTTTTTGCGGGTGTGGTAGGGTTAGATATTCAATTATTTTTCTCATTATTTACTGATTACTTTCTTATATTATTGTTACTGTGTAGTAACACCACAGGAAAAATTAAACACTTTTAAAAAATTTAAACGTTATGTTTTGGGGGAGAGGGACAGAGGATGAAAAATAATTTTAAGAGGTTGGAGAATTAGGTAAAGTTTTAAAAAAGGGCGAAATCTTCATTAGAATCAAAAGTGAACGATTCCCATCCCTGTAAAAGAATCTTCTTGTAAAAGAAATAAAAAGCGCCTTCTCCTATGCTCCCTCATTAAATTAAAATTTAATTCACAATGTATTATCATCTAGAACGATGTAAGAGAAAAACCGAGCATATGCAACCACCATGGAAGACAGAAAAGGCTATTCCATGCCACGTGTGGAACAGCTTTTCTGCATATTACTGCTGTTTTAAGAATGTTATTTTATCCTCAAATTAAATCAAAGATGCTAATAGGAAAATCTAGGTTTTCCTTTTAAATTTTAATGTATACTTTATACTTTAAAAACTTACAAGTTAATAGATATGGGTATTTATGTAAGTGTCACGCACAGGACATTTTTTCTTTTTCTCATAGAGCGGCCCTGAAACGGGCTAATTACTTATTGTCAAGGATTTAAAATGCGGAAATGCGGAACTTTTAACCTATTAAAAGTGGGCAGATTACTTAGGTCTAGGGTAAAAAATGTGGAGATTTTTGAAACTAATGATTTTGGACACTGTAACTGTTGATTTGAGACCACTGTGCGGTGGTCTCGGTAGATATTGATTGGCGGAGAGTAATTTCGAAATTATATGTATTGTTTATTTTTTGGAAATGTTTTACCAATAAAATGGAATACTTTGTCACTGAATTAGGGACGTAAAAAGGGAATATTTGTCCATACAATCCAAATGAATATTTAAAATTCTATAAACAAGAGAAAAATAACATTACACACAAACAACAATTTGCTAAATTTTCAGACACTTTCCGGTCCTGAAATACGAGATATTTTTTATATACTTTTCCTGTGACTCCATATTTTTATAAACATTTTTAATGTGGTATGAGAATTTTAATAGTTTTCGATTTTTCTAAACACATATAATACGGCTCACTTGTTTTTATCGGGCATGGTTTATAAATGACAGCAGCAATACTAAAGTGTCTTGTTTTGTGTACCATTATATCTGCAGAATAAACTTCTTTGTAAATTTCTATAGAAATTTAATATGAAGTTATTATTTAGAAAGAGCGGTACAGAAAAAGTGAAACAAAATAGCTGTACGTGGTAACTTTTGCCATCGAGCTTCGCTAGACGTGCAGTAGCGGACGTAAGTGCTAACCGCAGAAAATCCCTGAAGCCGTAAACATAGAGTAATTTTTTTATCAAGTGAGTATCTACCTTGTATCTTACACAAAAATTGAGATATTTTACATGTAAATAAATACTTGTATTGCTACCAGAAAGCGTTTTTTTATTTAGAAAATGTTTGTGTGAAAAACTCGAAATATTAACACTAGAACCGCCATAGCGGTCATTTTGACCGCTAAAAAATGAAAATATTTGGATTCGAACCAGAATTTTTGTTCTAAAATAAGTTACATATGTACCACGGAGAAATAAGTTAAATAGATAAGTTAAATAGCATTAAATACAAATTCTGGTGTGAAATAATTTTATAACACTTGAGTAAAATTTCCGGCGTTTCAAGTGTTAAACGCGTTTTACTACAAACAGGAAAAATTCCGGAACCTGATCCCTTTATACTTATAATCGCAAAAAATGATTTTATTATTTTTTGCCTAAACCTCATTTAATGTTTGTATGGTATAATTCTCAAACTCATTTCTTTGTTTAATGAATTTAAAATATATATATAGAATGTGAGTAAATTGTAAATAATAGTAATAATAATAATAATTTGAGGACAAATAAACATAAAAGTTTTTAAGTATTCTGATTGCTACATAGTTGTCAATTTCTACCATTTTTGTCATCACTATTTTAAATAACAAGTTCAGCGCATTTAATTGAAGAATTTTACTATTAAAAAAAATACTTCAGCTCATCTAAGCAAAGATTTTGCCATTAAAACATGAAAATTACTATTCATTAATACTGCTGAAGAAATATCATAGGTATTTGCAGCTATGTTGCTTAGAAAATGGGGTCCATATAAAGGTAATATGTACAGGATGAGTACATTTTTTACCAAAAGTTTTTAATATTTTTTTTCTTTTATTTTATCTCAAAAAAATATGAGTTACCCTTCATATAATCACAGAAAGATTTAAAATAGGGGAAAATAACTATTAGGCAAACATTTCTAATTTGAATTGTTGGTGCCAAATACTTTCTGCAAATTTCAAAATGTGAACCCACATTGAATATTATTAATGAGAATGATTTTAGTCAGAAAATTATAGATACATTTTTAAATTATAGTCTAATTTGAGGATGGTTCTGTTTTAAAATTAATTAAATTTATTTATAAGCGCTTTTTTAAAACATATTTACAATTTCATGTTACATGACTTGGACACCGCTATTAAACTAAAACGCTGTCCAGTTTGTCTTCATCTTAACAGAACAACAGCTACAAAGATAATTATTCATTAATCTTCAGAATTTACTTTCAGACATAGGTTAAAAAATATGTTATAAAATATATTTTCATGATATCTAATAGGACATTTTTTTCTATTAACCCCTTGACGGGCGATGTGATATATTATACCCAGTGGTGGGATACAAATAATTTAACAACCGGTTCGCTGCCCGAATGATTTTTGATGTATAATATGAAGGGAAAATCAAGCAATACACGTGAATTATTAAATACTTTACATTATAAGTGTAAGAGTGTTGTTAAAAAAAAGTAAAATTTCGATCATTTGGTATAGTGGAAAAAATATTCTTGAAACATGTTTCCTATAAAAGGTCGTAATTTATTTAATACAAATTAGGCAATCATGAAATATTGATGAATATTTCGATCAGAAAATGCATAAAAACAGTGTAATACAATACAAATAATACAAAAATAGTAGAAATTTAAGCTTAAGAACCAACCCATGTCTATGATCTAAATTTAAAATCAGTTATATATTAAAATAATTAGCTGTGGGAATGGTGATAGACAGACAGACAAACCCAATTCATAAACACTTTTCAACTATGTTAGAAAGTATTCAAAACGCAGGTGTGCAGGCAGATAAACATTTAAAGAAAGTAAATTAATGCAAATGCGATTTTCGCATTTGAAGTATAATATTAACAGTATAGTTGAAGTATCATTTTTAACAACCGGTTCGCCGAACTCACCTGAAATTAACAACTGGTTCGATAGAACCGGTGCGAACCGGCTGAATCCCACCACTGATTATACCCCATCTAATTTTAGTCAGAACAGAAACTTTCAATTCTTTTTTTCTTTTATAGATTTGGTGGGAAAAATTGTGAAAATGCTTTTCCTTATTTTTAAATGAAATTTTTTGAAAATTCCGGTTTGAATTCAACACCACAGAAACACAATTAATTGTTCCTGAAAGGGTTAAAAAATGAAAATTATTTTTCCAAAATAGTGGTGAAAATACATGGTAAATGTTAGCAGCTATGTTGCTATGATAATAGGCTTCAGGTAAAAGTAAAACGTGCAGGATGTCTGTATTTTTAACACGTCTTTCGCTTTATTACCATATTTTGCTTTTTTATACCCTCAAGTTAATATTTTTTTATTAATCACAGTAAGATTTAAAATCTGAAGATGACATATTAATTAATCATTTATAATCTTAATTAAAGGTTGAATATAGTCTTTGCTGATTCCAAGTAAGGTTCACAGCTTGTATATATAACGTTTTAGTCAGAAAATTCTATGTATGTTTTTTATTACACTCTTGTGGGCAACATATAACTATGATATGTTCCCGCACCATGTTGGTTAAATCAAAGTAAAATTGCGTAATTTGTTATTTCTGTTTGTATAAATATTTTTTATAAAATATAATTATGAGTGTAAAATTATAATGTTTACATATTTAAGTAAAATAGGAGTGTAAGTTCATACAAAAATTATTAAGTTGATTTTAAATATTAAATATATATTTTTAAAAAATGGTTGTATTGTAAAATGAATGTATAATGTTGAATAGAGTTCGGATCTCAGACAACAACAATAGCCAGACGCCATGGTGTCGTTTTATGACAAGCCAATGGAAAGTGGTGTATAATTAGAAATCGTAAAATAATAAAAACTTTGGAATAAATTTATGGCCTCAATAAAAGTGTTGGGATAAATTTATGGCTTCAGACCACCCAAACTTTAAGGCAGATAATAATATTAAAGTATATGTAAGGGGCCATTTGCAGACTGTTAGCTAATAGGCCTATCGAAGAATAATGCAAAATCTTCTCACATCCAATAACAGTGGACTAGACAAAAATAGTTCCACCCACTGCAGGAGTTGGTGTGCAAGAAGAATAAGGTTTGAAAAAGGGAGTCTGAAAAAAGATGTAGAGGACGCAGGAGCTCTCCTGAAAGCCCGTGCAATGAATCCTGAAAGCCCCAGTAATGCCCAGGCGAGATGGTCATCTCGGAGTGAGCCTAATCAAGCCTAATTGAGGATGTCTTCCTGATGTACATATCGGAGTGAGCCTAATCAAGCCTAATTGAGGATGTCTTCCTGATGTACATATCGGAGTGAGCCTAAGCAAGCCAAATTGAGGATGTCTTCCTGATGTTAAAATAAAGAGGATTGTTCTACAGAGGTCCGTAGCTATGCATCCTGCCATCCCGATGTTGCCGCTCTGATACAAAGCGAATTCCTGATGACATATGAATATGATCCTAAGCAACGCGACAACTCTGAATTTGATGAATAAAGGCCACCATTCCGTATATAAAAAAAAGGTACTACTTTAAACTTTTTCTTTTACCACTTAAGATCATATGAAAAATCATAAATATACTTTTCTGATATGTTATGGTAGAGAGTAATCTGAGATCCGACAAAACCAATAATTAAATAAAATTAAGGTAATTTAAAAATGAAAGAGAATTATTCTTTTAGCAAAAAGAAAAAAAATATAATAATTAGAGTAAATGAAAATCTTGTCTTTTTTTTTAAAGATTAAATATACATAAAATAATGAGAAGCAAACAAAAGTGTTGCTTTCTATTTTTTGAATTAATATTATGTTTTTCTGTATATAGTTGCGTTCAATGTAAATAAAATATTTAATCAAGTTTTAAAAAGTTTCTTTAATTATTTAATTGATAATGTTTAAGGTGTGTCAATTTATTTTTACAGCTTAAATTTTAGTTTAATTCATAGGTGGAAGAGTTCGTCTAAATAATTCACAACGCAAACTCTTAATTTTATTCGTAATTATTTAAATTTAATAATTACATTTTGACGCGAATTTTAATTTAATTTTATTAATGCTTCGCGTTGCTCTTCTACTAGAATTATGTAATTACGATCACTTATGTTATTTGAATTTATCTAAGGTATATAAAATTATATACCAATTTGCTATGAGGTTGCTTGGATGATTTGGACCAATTAACAATTTTGGATGTAAATTAAATAGAAAATAAACAGGTGTAATTATCTGTCCAGCATCCCCTTCTTCATAGTAAAATGGTGCTATGACTCAGGAACGTTCATCTGAGGTCATTAGAAATAATAATAATAATAATAATAATAAAGGAAAATAAATTTAAGTATTATTTTAATGTCACAATTTTAAAGATATTGTAGGTATGTAAGTTTAATTGATTAAAATTTTATTAAAATTAATTTTATTATTGTAACAATAATGACACACATATAATAATTTTATATAAATAAAATGAATAATATATGTTAGCAAAAAAAAAAAAAAAAAAAAAAAAAAAAAAAGGAATGAAAAAAATAATTCTGGGATTTATAATAGGTAAATTTAGGAATTATATTTTTTTTTTTTCTCTCTCTTTTCTCTTTTGGTTGGATCTCAGTTACCATTGAGAAATAATGGCATTCACATCACAGATGACACATTTGTAAAAATAATTTTTTTTAAAATATACTGTATAAATAATAATAATAAGAAGAATAATAAGTAAAATTTGATAATATGTCTGGTATAAAAATGATTGAAATGTCAATAGATCATGATTTTTGAAATTGTATCACCTGGATACAAAAGAAAATTTATGAGTCGTACCACGAAGTAGTAGTACATTATTTACATATAAAAAAAAATAAAATAAGATTGTTTTTTCTGTTGAAAAAGACAGATATTTTTCTGTTAAATGAAATTATGTTGTTTTTTATATATACGTGTATTATAAACATTTTAGGGGTATTTATGTGTGTAAAAGAATAATCTACAAAACAACTTCATCCCCTAAGAAATTTTTTTTAAATTTTAGTGTTGTTGTTTTTATGTATTTATGCAATTTAGAATGTTTTCATACATATGTTGTAATATAGAGAAAAAAGTATGATAAACAGAAATATTCTGTTAAAAGGTTATGCCCAACAATAAGCGAAAATTTAAAAGCAGAAGTGTAGATTTAAATACCTCTGGAGTTAAAACCAGAGGACAGAAAAATAAAATTATTTCTCTAAATTATTCGCTACAAAAAACTAAAAAGAATACAATGACTCAACCTAGTGTTGATACGCTGTTGAATTGTATCCCCGTCTTTGATGGAAAGAAAGAGTGTAATATTAAATTTTTTGTGAACGAATTCGATAATCTAATTAAACAAACGGAATTAGAGAATGTTTCGAAACTTGCGCTCTTGAAAACGAAATTAGTCGGTAGTGCTAGAGATAAATTAGCTAACGAAGAAAATCTTAATACAGAAAAAGACTATGGTAAATTTAAAGAAAAATTAATCGATACTTTTTCTACTAAAACAAGTTTTTCTGCGGCTCAAAGCAATTTTTTTTCTCTTAGGCAAAAACCTGCGCAGGCTATCGCTGATTTTATCAGTGAATTCAATGCGGCTGCAAAACTTTACCTAGATAAAAGTGGCCAAAGTATTGACAACGGTAATGGTAGTTTATTTGAAATGATAAAATTCACAAGATTTTTAGAATCAGTTAGGGCAGATTTAAGTTTGGACATTCGAAGAATGGCGCCGAAAAATTTCAACGACGCATGTAAATTTGCGAAACAAATGGAAGATGCATACAATCAAGTTGCATCAAAGGAAATTAATTCGATTACAAAAACCTCCACTGAGGAAAATTTGGACAAAATGTTAAAATTAAATATGGAAAGCGCGGAGCAAATTAAAATTTTGACTTCCGAAATAAACAATTTGAAAGTTAAAACAAAAGACACTGCATCAAGCAGATGGTGCGAATTATGTAAAAAAAATTCGCATACTTTAGAAACGTGCTGGTACAAAAATGATAATAAAAATACATATAAGGATAGCAGAGATTTCGCAGGTCGGCATTTTAATAAAAGGTACTCTTATAATGGACAGTATCAACCGAGAGCGAATTTTAATCCTAGATTTGTTAACCCAAACCAGCAGTGGCATTTTCAATCTTATGCACCCACAGGTGGTTACTATGGATATTCTCCATATCCCCCACCCCCACCAAATTACTTCCCTCAGCATGTGCCATATAGGAATAGTCAACCTCAGAGTCATGCCAGTTATTATCCAAATGAGGATAAAAATGAGAATTTAAAAGAGAATGCTCAAAAGTATCCAAAAAAGTATAATAAAAAGGGTAAAACGGATGATCAAAGGGACAAGTAAGGGATATGAATTGGTATTAAAAATAAATCAAAATACATAATTAATCGAATTTCAAAATTTCAAAATTTTCAAAATTTAAAAATAAATTTTTCTCTTTTAGGTAAAAAAAAAATTTGAAACAAAATTAATAACTTGCCTTTTTAAAATTCAAAATAATAATAAGAAAGGATAGGAACATGGGAACGCCAATTTGTCTCAGGGTTACAATATTGAGCAAATGTGCAGGGCGCACCCGAAAACATACTTATAAAATTATGAAATGTGCTTCACAAAACTTCAATGGAGCAGTGAAATATTTCTCTCCAGGCAAAAGTTATATATTTTTTTTTCTTTTCGAATATGAATTAGAAAATATAAAATCTTAACAAAGCCAAATAACATTAAAACTTAATTAATTTAATAGTGAATAATGTTGGAGTAATTTTCAAAAAAAAAAAAAAAAAAAAAAAAGAGAGAGAATTTTTTTCTGTCTTCTATAAGGGTAGCCTTTGCTAATAGCCTTACAATTTAGATGACAGAATTTCAAAATTACTCCTTAAAATGAGTAGGTGTAAGCTATAGGTTCAGGGTAGTTAGAACAGCTTTATAACATACTCATATTTATTTTTTTTTCTTATATAAATATATGGTTGACAAGGAATAAATTATTAGTGCACTTTATATTAGGATAGCGGTCAGCTATAAGCCTAAATATAATAAAATATGCAAAAAGTACTAAGATTTATTCCGGTAGTTCAATTACAACTTATATGCTAAAGTCTAGAATTTAGACAGCAGGGATAAGTTTTATGAACAAAAGTGTTATAAAAAAAATAAAAAAAAAGGATTTTGGTGTAGCACATTGGTTTTTAAAAAACATATATATGTATAACAATGGACAAGGCAAGTTATTTCAATATGATTGCACACAAAATTATTGTAAAAAAAATACACAAATAAATAATTGAAGCAAAATTAAAATTTTCTCACCAAAGGCTTTCTGTATAGGGTGCAATTTTGGCCTACGGCTGGGTATGCACCAACACCAACAAAATTTTTGTAGAAAATTTATCAATTCATCAAGGTAAATCAAGGTCAGCACTTAGTTATAAATTTCAGGATTCTTGGCTGAAAAAGGAATCGAAGAAAAAATTAAGTATGGTATAATTACTAGATGTTATGCTCAGAAACAATAAAATTAGTAATATTATATTGTAAAAAGCAGCATTTTGAGTTTTATTTAGGAAAACTTTTGATTTTTAGGTTTTACACATTTATGGAGTGTCTAGCTCAGTGTATAGTTCCTAGATTTAATAAAAATATAATAAATAAAAATATAAGTTGGTGTTGTTTTCAAAATAAATAACAAAAGGTATAGCAATTAGCATTTACAGGTAAAATTTATGGAATTTTCAGCAAAATTAACATTAGACAAACGTAGTTTATACTATATTTAACTTGATAAGCTAATTTACTTTTATTAACGGTATTCAATTAGAATTAAAGTAGGCTTAAATCCAAGTTAAATTAATTAATAACATTGTTGTAGTGTAAAATTTTATGTAAGACTATTATATTCTTATTGTATATATAAAAATATGCGAATTTAATAATTAATAAAATGTATTAGCAAAATTATTTAATATAAATATTAAATGACATCTTGCTGAAATCAGCTAGAAATTAGATTTTTTTTTTTTTTTTTTTTAAATAAAATATTTTATAACTTTATGTTATTTTAGAATTTAAGCATTTTTTTTTCTCTTTACTTTCCCTTAGAATTAAATGCAATTCTAAATTTAACACATATAAATATACATAGTATTGATAAATTTGAGTGTGTGAGTTCATAATTTTTATATATATATATAATTTGGCCAATTTAACATAAGAAAGCAAAATAAATAAATAAATATATTTATATATATTGGCCTTATTGTTATTAAAATAGGTAGTATGGCTTAATAAATTTATTTACTTAATTTTTTTATAGTACATACAGTAATTATTTTTAAAAAACTTAATCTGTAACAATTGGGTGTAGATATTTGTGAGTATACAAAGATTCTTTTCTGCTGGCAGAAATTCTTTGGTTCGGCCGAGTACTCATGGGTTACTACATACGATTTTACGTAGTAATTATCATTTGCTTTTGTATTTTTAAAATTATACAAGTGTATTAATAACTTTTTTTATAATTAAATAATAAATATTAATGTTGGATTAATAATAATAATTTATTATCTTTTATTTTTTTTAAAACATATCATTAAAGTTTAGACATTAGAATTCACATACGGAATGTTAATGATAAATAAAATTTTGAATAAATAATTTTTTATTTCATTCAGTAAAAAAATAAATAAATATGAAAATTTAACAATCTTTTAAGATAGAATTGTTGGCTAAATAAATAATAATTAAAGACACAAAAATTGTTCTCTTCTTCGTCAATGGCATTTTCTGACAACACTATTTAATAGTATTAAATGAAGGTGCATTTTTAAGGTCAGCGTAATGCATATTTTGCATTTTGAGAGGCTGTAGAAGTCATATTTCCGTGTTGTTTACATTTTAATAGTAAACAATATCATGAATCAAAATTTGTGTTTGTTAGAAAGGTCTAAAAATATACAATGTAATCAGTTAAAGAAAATTATATGCATTTTTTGTTTTAAATCCTGAAAGGCAATTTGGTTTAGATTTGAACCTGACAGCATAAAAAGCCACGCTCGCTTCAGTCGCAGTATGAGGCAGGAGAATTCAAATGCTAGAATCGCCATTTTCCCCTACAAAATAATAAAAAAAGCAGAAGGTTTACATTAGGTATGATACAAATACATACACTGTTTATGCATAGATTATGTTTAAAATTACATACAGGCATGCACAGTTAGTTAAGAAGAAAGTATATCAAGAAATTATACTAATTAATAAGGTAATTACAAGCATGAAATGGTTTTAAATACATACTTTGGGAAGTCGTAAAATTTTGTCACAGCACAAATCACCTCGCAGAAAGTGATTAGTAGCTTGACCAACCCCTCGTTTCGAAAGGATCGGGGACGGTCAAAAAACTGGTTTTATTTTCCTCTCCTTCTTCTTCTTTTTTTTTCTCTCTTTCTCGTATCGGGTAAAGTTGGAAAGCATTACGTAATAATATATTAAAGGAGATGAGATAGCTTGTATATTTTGACGTATCATACATGTTAGAAGTAACAAATAAATAAATAAAATAATGTAACCAGTTTGTATACAATATTTTTCTGATTATAATTTGAATACATCAGATTAATTATGTGAAAATATAACATGTCATATTACAAGCATTGTATTTACTTTTATTCAGTATAAAATGTGTTTTAAATGAAACACTGTGTCATAAGGTTGTATGTGATGAAATAATATGTCAAATGTGTATGCCATTATTTTTCTTGTAATTAGGTTTATTTTGGCATATTAGTTTCATACAAAATTATAGCTTTGAATGTATTTTGGGCACTTAAACTGTAAAGTTACGAAATTATTAAACATGTGTGTGGTAAAGAAAAAAGGCTTCGAGAAAGACGTCAGATTTTCTGTACAGAGGTCTTCTATAAATGTGAATGTCAACAGACAACTATGCTATCATGTGTTGAACTTTCTGTTATGAAAAAATAGAAGAACTTCTTATAAAATATACCAGAACCATTGATAATTGAACTTTACAGACTTAGTTCAAAAACTGTGTAGATACACAGTCATATGGACACGTACATTCTGTTATGCTTTACAAAAAAAAAATAAAACCAGCAATCAGTTTTTATTTTATTTTTTCTAACCACCGGGAGAGATGGTGGGCAACATATAACTATGATATGTTCCCGCACCATGTTGGTTAAATCAAAGTAAAATTGCGTAATTTGTTATTTCTGTTTGTATAAATATTTTTTATAAAATATAATTATGAGTGTAAAATTATAATGTTTACATATTTAAGTAAAATAGGAGTGTAAGTTCATACAAAAATTATTAAGTTGATTTTAAATATTAAATATATATTTTTAAAAAATTGTTGTATTGTAAAATGAATGTATAATGTTGAATAGAGTTCGGATCTCAGACAACAACAATAGCCAGACGCCATGGTGTCGTTTTATGACAAGCCAATGGAAAGTGGTGTATAATTAGAAATCCTAAAATAATAAAAACGTTGGAATAAATTTATGGCCTGAATAAAAGTGTTGGGATAAATTTATGGCTTCAGACCACCCAAACTTTAAGGCAGATAATAATATTAAAGTATATGTAAGGGGCCATTTGCAGACTGTTAGCTAATAGGCCTATCGAAGAATAATGCAAAATCTTCTCACATCCAATAACAGTGGACTAGACAAAAATAGTTCCACCCACTGCAGGAGTTGGTGTGCAAGAAGAATAAGGTTTGAAAAAGGGAGTCTGAAAAAAGATGTAGAGGACGCAGGAGCTCTCCTGAAAGCCCGTGCAATGAATCCTGAAAGCCCCAGTAATGCCCAGGCGAGATGGTCATCTCGGAGTGAGCCTAATCAAGCCTAATTGAGGATGTCTTCCTGATGTACATATCGGAGTGAGCCTAATCAAGCCTAATTGAGGATGTCTTCCTGATGTACATATCGGAGTGAGCCTAAGCAAGCCAAATTGAGGATGTCTTCCTGATGTTAAAATAAAGAGGATTGTTCTACAGAGGTCCGTAGCTATGCATCCTGCCATCCCGATGTTGCCGCTCTGATACAAAGCGAATTCCTGATGACATATGAATATGATCCTAAGCAACGCGACAACTCTGAATTTGATGAATAAAGGCCACCATTCCGTATATAAAAAAAAGGTACTACTTTAAACTTTTTCTTTTACCACTTAAGATCATATGAAAAATCATAAATATACTTTTCTGATATGTTATGGTAGAGAGTAATCTGAGATCCGACAAAACCAATAATTAAATAAAATTAAGGTAATTTAAAAATGAAAGAGAATTATTCTTTTAGCAAAAAGAAAAAAAATATAATAATTAGAGTAAATGAAAATCTTGTCTTTTTTTTTAAAGATTAAATATACATAAAATAATGAGAAGCAAACAAAAGTGTTGCTTTCTATTTTTTGAATTAATATTATGTTTTTCTGTATATAGTTGCGTTCAATGTAAATAAAATATTTAATCAAGTTTTAAAAAGTTTCTGTAATTATTTAATTGATAATGTTTAAGGTGTGTCAATTTATTTTTACAGCTTAAATTTTAGTTTAATTCATAGGTGGAAGAGTTCGTCTAAATAATTCACAACGCAAACTCTTAATTTTATTCGTAATTATTTAAATTTAATAATTACATTTTGACGCGAATTTTAATTTAATTTTATTAATGCTTCGCGTTGCTCTTCTACTAGAATTATGTAATTACGATCACTTATGTTATTTGAATTTATCTAAGGTATATAAAATTATATACCAATTTGCTATGAGGTTGTTTGGATGATTTGGACCAATTAACAATTTTGGATGTAAATTAAATAGAAAATAAACAGGTGTAATTATCTGTCCAGCAACTCTGATTGGGGATAATTCTGTAAGATTAAAATATTTTTTTCGGTACTTTTTTAAAACAGTTTACAATTCTATGCTACATAAATTTAAAATAAAATTAAAACAAAAACTTTGTCAAGTGCACTGCTATCTTACGAGAAGAATAGCATTTGCGATTATTATTTATCTATCTCCAGCATTTATGTTCAAACATACATTAGCATATAAACTATATATATACATATATATATATAATTGTGTGTATATTTATACTTCATTCATCTTTAAGTGGATTATTTTGTATAATTTAATTTAGAAATTTCGAAAATATCGATCCTTTTTATCTTTTATTTTTATTTTTATTTTTTCTGTATTTTTTATTTGTTTAAGCTTTTTGTTTTTCAAAAGAATGTAACTGACACTGGATAAATATAGAAGTACTTTTATTTATAAAAAAAATAGATTAAACGCAAGCTTGACTGCGAAAGGGTTCGTCACTTCAATATTTCTCGAAGTAATGCTGGCATCAAAGACGGAATGAATACTATTAACCCCTTAACGCTCGAATTAAATTACGGTTTAAAAATTAAAATTGGTTATTGGCACCACATTTTTTAAACAGAGATATTCATCTTATTTAATGACAGGTGAAACGGTACTAAAATAAAGCCAAATACACTATTTTATAAAACTGGTGGGAATCAAACAATCTGAGTAAAGACACAACCCGTGAATATGACGGGAGCGAGAATTAAGGGGATAATATCAGCTTACTCCCTATTAGGAAATTTTTCGATAGCAAACTATAGTAGATTTGTTGGTATATCAAAATTTTAATGCAACTTTTATAATTATGGTTTGTTTTATTTTTTTTCCTTAGAAGTCGTGGGTATTTTATTTATAACACTTAATTTTAAATTCAAACTGACATAATTGTACCAGAATTTTCGAATAAAAATTTCTTTTTATACTCTACATGGGGAAGTCTATTTCGAACCACGAAGAAAGTGTTGGTCGACATTTTTAATTTTCCACATTTTTTTAACCAATTTTTCTTCATAATTTTCTGATATCGACCTTCCTATCTTGAATGGGTCTAATCGACCCATTTCTATAATTCGTTCTATTCGATTTGAACCAGAAATGTTTTCGTAAAGTAAGATAAATAAAACGCACCGAAAACTAATATAAATAAATACATTAAATAGTTTTTAAAGAAAATACTCGTGTGAAATGTTTTTATAAGGGTTGAGTAAAATTTCAACAGGGTAGGAAGGATAACTATATAACTAAAAATTGTTTGATCAGAAAGTTTTTTTGGGGGTGACCATTTTTAACAAGCTACACAGCCGTTTTTGGTGAAAAACTTGCTTTACGGAAAATTCTGTAGCTGATTTATTTTTAAACTTATCAAGTTGAATAAAAAACTTGCATGTTTAGCATAACCCTTTAAGACCCAAACAGCACGATCGTGCTGGTTGGACATACATGTAAATTTTTGCTTCTGAAACAGTCGTATGTAATAAAAAAACGAATCGGGCGATTGTTCTGGTTTGCAAAAAGAATAAAGTATCATTTTTTATCAACAGAAGACGGTTTTAGTGCATGTTTTACTTTTAGCCGGCATGACTAGCTTTGTTTACAGGTACAACGGATATAGCTCATCATTTTATTTGTCGTAAAAAGGTAATTATCAGTAGATTTCTAATTGCTTAGATAAATATTTTTGCTTTAATGTCTAAATAAGTGTAATATAATAAAAAAAAACTTTAATTATACATTATTTATGTTGCTCGTAGGACTCAATATTTCGTTACCCGCACGATCGTGCGACTTGGGCGTTACGTTAGTCAGTGCTACAGCAAAGGTGTGAGCTTTCTGAATGTTCATCTTGATTTCTTTTTCAATAATTTTGCTGACAGCCACAATAAAAATGAAGTATATTATTGTATAATTAATGCCATATTATTTTGGGGGGTGTTGTCATGGATGAATTATTTGTTTTTCAATTAATTTTTACTTTTTTTTTCTTTTCAATTAATAAAATTTTCTAATGTATTCTATTATTTTTTATGGAATACTTTGCTAACTTTTAACAAAGCAAAATAAAACACTTTTTCAGTTGTCTAAACCGAAAAGAATTGTCACACAGAAGAAATATTGCAGTTGATGAATAAATCAGACTCTGAATTTAGTGATCTCTCGGATGATGACGAGGTTGCGGACAAAACATTTGAAACAGATTTATTAGAATGATAGTCAAGTTCAGATGAGCTCGATGAAGAAATATTTACAAATATTTCTAAAGAAATGAGAATTTTGGATCATTCTTCCTCATCAAAATCTTCTGAACTCATTCCCCTAAGTTTTACATCCAAGCCAAATAGAATGAAAAAATAAAAATAAAAAACAATACAAGTAGGATGTTAAGAAGTTCATTTCTGTACATCATCCTAGATTTCACGCAGGTATGTCTTTCATTTCTTAAATTTTAATTTAAAAAATTTATAGACTTATAGAAAAAATAAAACCGATATTATAAAAAAGCTTTAAAAATATGGAAAACATTTTTAAATTAATTAAAAGATGAATTTTTTGAAGTCGATAAGTACATCTCGAATACTAACTTTTTTTTCTTCTTTTTTAGGCTTTTAGAGCCAGTAAGGATTTCCATTGCAGTATTTCAGCCAATACTTCCCAAATCATCTTATAAGTAATGCTTTCACAGGAAAAGCTCAACCCGTACGATCATGCGGATGTGGCTTTCTCAGAAAAGGCCCAACCCGCACGTTCGTGCGGGTACTCTCCACGCTACAGGGGGTGACGAAAAATTTTTTAATTATTTTTTTAAGTGTCATTAGGGTCAGTATAGAGTTAATAACCAGAAGAATGTAATATTTAAATATGAAAATGTTACGAGTCTTAAATTGTTATAATGCTCCACATTTTAGGTGATTATAGAATTTTCATTAGGCTGAATGATCTACGTCAACAACATGGTTTAAAAACTGGAAATTTAAAAGGCACATCTCGCTACCATTATTTTTATGAAGGAAATCAGACTCACCTTAACCTCTTCGCGACTGAGTATTAATGCAGTATTATTAATTATTACTGAATTATTTCATCTTCCATTTGACTTCATAGCGAGATTTTTATTTTATTTGCGTTAGTTCGAATCTTAGACTTCGAAACATATCATTTTTATATAGAAATTGTAATTATGTTCGAGACCATTAATAAAATAAGACAAAACGGAGGTCCCCATTTGGGGGCCCAGGGAGCGAAGAGATTGAAGATTTTTTTCTTACACAGACCACTTATAAGGCTACTTCTTTTACAAATTTCAATCTTGAAAACATTTCCTTTTTTCGTACTGCTTATTAAAAACTGTGTTATGTCTGCGTTTTGCAGTTTTCGCTAAAAAAAATTTCTCAAAATGGGACTGAGTGAAAAAATATTAAATCTGGGGATACTAAACTTCTTTGTAATATAAAATTACCATGTAAATTTTTATAAGTTACACTTAACTGGTTTTGAATAACAATTCACTAAAACTCTGATCACTAAGCTTCGGGTCAGAGAAAGGAAGTTTTAACATTTCTTTATAAGATGCTTTCAATTTCTCGAAAGATGATCCTAGATTATTCGTTGTTCTTAAAATAATAAAACCTGCAATAATAAATTGTAGCCCCTAAGTTTTATTGAAATTATAAGAACAACAACAACATAGAAAGTATTAAACACTGTAGTATAATTTTATGTTGTTAACAACAAGGTTCGCACACTCCTTGGAATTTCCAAGGACACTTCCACCACTATTAATGATAAGAAAATTTACATTTAATTTTTCAAACACAGAATTCGCAATCACCGCCTTTATTCACGGATTTTGCAATATTTTTCTGCAGAGAAATACTTTGAAATTACTGTTAAAATTTAGTGGTAACACTGTGCGAACCCTGTAATAATCATATACCGTAATTTCTCGCTATATGCCGCGGGTTAGTTGTATCTTTTTCATAACGGAAATTCTACTTAAAGAAAGAAGTCAAATAAATGGTAAGCGAAGCCTTGTCATAAGTGAAACTAAAACTACTGCAGTGTATTTTTCTCGCCAAATAAGTTTCCCTAACAAAATCATTATTAATAACACTGTTATCCCTTGGTCAGACCAAGCTAAGTATCCTGGGGTCATTCTGGACCGCCGCTTAACTTGGAAAAAGCACATTTTCTCCATCAGAGGTAAAGTCGCTGGAGCCTTTAACTCTGTAAAACCTCTCCTTAACAGTAAAACCTTGTCTGTCCACAATAAATTAATTCTCTATAATTCATGCATCCTTCCCATCATAACCTATGCCAGTCCGGTCTGGGGCTTCATATGTAAGACCACTATGGACACCCTTTGTCGCTTGTACAATTCCAACCTGCGTACTGTCCGTACCGCATCCCGTTATCTTCGCAACTCCACGGTCCGAAGAGACCTAAAAACTACTACCTTACATAAGCGCATAAACGACTTAGCCAAAAAATTTCATGAAAAAATTTTCGACCTCCCTGATGAAATCGTAGCGGAGCTACCGGATTATGACGCTTTTGAACCCCACCATCGGAAACGGCCCAGGTTTTCCATAATTATGGACACTCAGTAACATCTGAGTTCTCCACGCTATATTTTGCCTCTTCTATTTTTTTCTTACCTTTTTATATATTTTTCTTATAAAAAAAAAAAAAAACTCTATATACTATAGAGACCATAAAAATTGTAAAACTTAAAAAATAAAATGTATGGCCCTGATTAGTGCCTTTTTTGGTTGGATGTTGTGGTCTCTGCCACCCTAGCTTTTCTTGCCCATGCTTGGTGAGTGTTTCTCTGAAAAGTACTAACTTTAACTTTCTAAATTCCTTATAGTAGTTTTACAACTACAGTTTGACTTTACTTATTTTAAGATTCTTGTATTTTTTAAGATTTATCGTTAACTTTCTTTCATCTTAAGTTTATACTTTAAAATTTAATTTTATTCCTTTTTTTTTTCTTAAATTTCTTATTTTCTCTTGTTATCTTCTTTTACTCTTCTAGTAGCTTTGCTACAGTTTAACTTTTTCCCAATGGCTCATTAAAACATAAGACATTTCAATTTCCTAGTCTGGGTGTTAAGCTGTCATCAGCTGGGAAACCCCTCAATGCTGATTACCTGTTCAGTACCTGTTCAGTACCTGAAACAAATTCTGGTAGGAAATCGAGTTATCTGAGCTGCGACGTATACGCGGAAACTATGATAATCATTTATAAAAAATATGTGGATGTCCTTTTCTCTTATTAATTTACTTCTTAGCAGTATTTTGAACTTATTATGAAGTAAAATAAATCCCCAGTGACATTAATATTAATAAACCCTACAAATATATTCAATTTTTAATTAAAAGTAATCTAAAATTTAGATTAAAAATATCATTAAAATTAAGTTTGTTTTATTCCATTTAGCTATACTGACATTAATAAATTTGTGTATGACCTGCCTGTAACATTTAGCACTCAAAGTGCTACAAGTGACAAAACTGAACACCAATTATCGGACTTAATCAGACTTCCTTTTGTGTGCCATTAAGAGTAAAATTATTTGGATGTATAAGTGCTTGGAATGTTCCGAAGCAGAAGCACTTCTTGAAGTCTTAACTTACCTGATGAAATAGGTTTCAAACAGTGAGTGAAGACAAAGGTGATCTTATTGCACACATTTTCCCTTGAGATGAGTTTCTACACTTATTTTTTTTTTAAACTGATCCCATTAAAATCACATCATTTTATATCCTAGGTCCGAGCTGAACTCCTTAGAAAACTTAAAGAGAATCTGACAAATTTTGAATGTATAGTTATTGCAGAGTTCTCAAATAATTATACTTTCACAGATCAAGATAAAACACAAACCTTTCAGTTAGACCAGTGTTGCCAGATTAGGGACTTTTTAAATTCAAATTATTTGATTGTCATCAATTTTTGAAAATAAAATATCGGCCTATTTAAAAATAGGTTAAAATTTCTGAAAAATAACGCGAATTATACTATTTTAAAAAAGTGGTGACAATCTCCAATCTGGCAACACTGAGTTGGACCAGTAAAGGTAATAATACTACATACTTTTGTTCAGAGTTGGGCAGATTTGTAATTCCAATTATCTGCAGCGTAATTACAATTTAATTATATGTAATTGATTTTTGTATAAATATTCCACAACAGAAATTTCGTCAAATAATGGGATGGATGGTAGTACCGGATACAGTGCTGCAAGAATTTTTCACGGCATGTAATTCTAACTATAATTAATTGCATACAATTAAATCGTAATTACAATGCAAGTAATTGCAATTACAAATTTGCCCAACTCTGTTTTATTTTTATGTTAAGAAACATAATCAAATCTGTTATGAATGTAATTGTACTATTTGTGATAGCTTTATACAGAATACAATCGATGAGTATATATTTCAACAACATGCTGTAAAGGAGTGAATAATATTGTATGTGGAATATAGAAGTTTATAACAGTTGTAAATTTCCAAATGGGTGAAAAAAAATCAGGGCCGGGATTCGAACAAGCGATGTCTTGGCTGAAACCGCCAATACTCTACCAACTGAGCCATACCGGACAAATCTGGAGGACTAATTTACCCAACTGACGTATAACGATCACAGCATCTGGTCTGATATCTGAATCAGTTCAACAAAACAAATTGTATGCTATTATTTTGGAACTGCAGTAAACGCTGCATGCGTAATTATATTAGATTTATTTTTAACACAAATATTCAATTGGTAAATAAATCATGACAGCAGTAAATTTCCAAATGGGTGAAAAAAGTCCGGGACAGGATTCGAAACATAGATGTCTTGACTGAAGCCGCCAATGCTCTACCAACTGAGCCATCCCGGACGAATCTGTAGGACTAATTCTGTTGAGCTGATTCACATTTCAAACCAGGTGCTGTGATCCTTATAGGTTAGCTGGGTGAATTAATTGGAAATTTACAGCTGTTGTGTTTTATTTGCCAAATGAATATTTGTGTTAAAAATAAATCTAATAGAACTTTATTTACTATTGTGATAATGCAAGCAGTCAGTACACGAACAAAAAGATCCATGACGTCTTCCATGATCGTGGGGTACTACCCTCTTAAGAGCCCACTTCAGTCACGAGAGGAAAGTTAATGTTATGTCCATGGGGGCGTTATTATTTCTCGCTTTGAATTTAATATTTTTGAATGATTTTTTGTATAGGATAGCTGAGGACGATCTACAACCGGGCTAGTTTTTACTTTTTCGATTTTGGTTATAGTTTTTTTATCATCCTCAGCTATCCTATTAAAAAAAATCATTTAAAATATTGAAACTCAAGCGAGATATTTGAGAATAACGCTCCCATAGACTTAACTTTAGCGTTTTCGTTTTTTCCTGTTACTAGTGTGGCCTCTTAAGTATTTGCGATGGGGTCCATGAGACCGCCATTAGTCCCAGAACAGGCGGATTCACAGGTCATTTCAAGACTACCCAGACTGATGGGAAACCCGATCGCTGAAGATTTCTCCTGTTTAGTTTAGCGAAAATATTTTATTTATTATTTGCTGCTGTTGAGAATGTCATCGCTAGAAGCGTACGAAACTAGTTATTAAAATGTCTTTAAGACTTTGCCTGTATGTACTTTCATTACTTATAGCCTGCTAATATATATAATATTTTATTTTAGTGACAATAAGTTATTTTTCTGATGTAATTCTACAAAATGCATAAATTAAATTTCAATAAATAAATTTATTTATTTATTTAAGTTTCGCTGTCAAACTGAAATTTAACAATAGGCTAGTGACTCAAAAGCAGCTATGAAATGCTACTGTGGGCTATCATCTTTCTTTTAAAAAAATAATATCCTTGGTTATGTATCGTTTTTTGGATATATCGCGATTTTCCGTGTGCGTCGGATGCGCGATATTATCTTTGTATTTTCACTATTACAGATTTACGCTTAATTTGTGTTTGCAGAAAAACTATATCTCGTTGAATTTGATTTAGTGTTCAGTAATTAGACAAAGCGAAGATTGCTATTGGAAAATAATGGTACATTTTTAAATTAAAATAAATCAAGCTCATTAGGAAAAACCGAGCTAGTCTATTTTTCTTAAAGTGAAAAAAAAAATAAGAATAATTTTCATAGATCTTATTATATATTTTAAACCATACGAAATGCCAGATTTACTAGTTCTATTGCATTCAAATGTGTAGTTAGCAATTTACTTCGGGTGAATGAAAAAAAAAAGAAAAAAACTCTCAAAATTTTAAACTTGTTTGAAGCGAGTAATCAAATTTTTAATAGATATTAATTGGCTGAAAGTGATTTCGAAATTATTTTATGTACATTATTTGCTTTACGAAAAAGTTTTTTAAATAAAATGAAATAGTTTTGTCATTAGGATGATCGAAGCGAATCCTCAACTAGGCTACACAAAATTACACTTTACAAAAAAAAAAAAAAAAAAAAAAAAAAAAAAGCTATTCAGTATTTTGACTTAAAATTAAACATAAAAATAAATTATAATCTGTAGATTTGCACATTTTTTTTTTTTTTTTTTTTTTTTTACAACAGTATAACCTTAAAAAATTATTATTTTAATTAATTTATTACATGTTTTCATTCATTACATGTTTTTCCATTACAGACGTATTTTTGCAAATAAAAAAATGAAACACTTATATTTTCAGAAAAAATAAATAAATCATGGAGTTAGTCGTTATAGATAGAATAATGATTAATTAAATAGTTTTAGGATTTCTTTTATGAAATTTTTAAAATGCCTTTTTTATGAAAATTATAGCATATTTTTAAGGAATTAAAATTTGTGAAAATTCAATTATTTACGTTAAATTGTAAAAGTATTTTTCAGTTTTAAGAATTCTAATACACAATTTATTCTTATTATGTGAAATCATTTACGCAAGCAATACTTACGCATTTTATAATGAAAAGAATAATGCATATATAAGATTAATATATATAAAAGGATTATACTATGTTTTTTCTTGTAAAGTGGCAACAAAAGAATTGTAAACAAATAAAATTTATTGTTAAATTCGTTATATCATAAATAAAAAATTCCGAGGAAATTCTTAGTTATTTGGCTGAATTTACATTTGTTAAATAAAAATGCGCCAAAACATAAAATAGCATTTCTGCTTAATAAAGATGCAACCATAATATAAAAAATTTTGTTAGTTTCAAATATTTATCTTATTAAATAATGCTTCGCGAATCCAAGCAGTGCTGGCTTTTGCTAGTTTAATTTTGCCCACCCTGGATATGCCGTACCCTGCGCGTGTCCCGGGTTAAAAAACTTCGAATTCACATCAGAAATTCTGAAAGAAAAATTTATATTTTAGGTAATCCTGAAACATCTGTCATTAAGTCCAAATCAATACTGTACAGAATTTCTGGTGTGTATGTAGAGCTTCAGAATAAAAAAAGGCAATTTTGGCAACCCTGATAATAACTATAAAATTTTAGTGGTATCAGACGGACCACAGTTTAACACCCCTGCTTTAGTGTGTGTCAAGGCATGTAAGATTTTTAAACATAATTTCTTTGAAAAAAATTCATTGCTAAAATTAGTTTATTTAAATTATATCATGAAGTTTGCTTTTTATTTATCACCCAATAACTAACCTGCTAAAATTGTTTTTCAAGAGTTACCATTACAAATAATTTTTCCACAACTTTACTCCACCAGAGAGAGTTTAATCAGGGTTGCCAGATTGGCCTCCATTTTTTATTTAAAAAACACGAATCCACAGCAGAAATTAAAAATAGTATTTTTATTTTATTTAATGACGGATATTTCGCTATTACTTAAAGTAAAAATTATTTTTTCGAAATTTCAGGAATGAATTTGAAATTTCAAAATGAAAATTGAGGCCAAATTGGCTAACCTGAGTTTAATTTCAAATGCCGTGTATTTCGTTCAGTGTTGACAATGAGCTATTTTTATCAGAGTTCGTACGTTTCAAGGACTATTTACCAGAATTTTCGTAAAGAAATGTTTGCCTTATTTAATTAAAAAAAAATTATATCTTCATATATTACAATCAACTCTTTATAAAATTTCTAGTACTAAAATACATAAAATCCTCAAAATTAATCGAAGCGTACGAACCATGTTTATCAAATTCAGATTCCTTGATTCCCCCAACATTCTTGAAATACTAATCCCCTTATTTAATCTGTCATTAAATGAAGGGGATATATATAATTCAAATTGCTGCAGACATTGTAAAAAAAAAAATCTTCTTAACATACGAATATATAACATGACTTCTTTCAAGTTAGCCATTATTCCGAAAAGCGTCCCTTATTGCTAAAAACCACAGAAACCAAAACATTTCCAATATTTAAACAGGCTCTTATGAAAATGAAATTCCGTTTGTTGCCCATAATTTTCAAAAGCGTTTCTGATTAGCTTTTACAGTGCAATGATTAGTTTTCCCAACATTAACAATCGATTTTTTGTATGTTTTTCCATTATGCAATAAACATACTCGATACGCAAAGAAATTTACACATACAAGAGTAACAAAATAATATCAATTTTAATGTTAATACTATTGCTGTTAATTTACGTCGTCTGTCTGTTAATCATGTTTGTTGAACATAAAAATGTGTACTTGGCAATCTGCAGCATCCGGAAAACCTATGTTTCTGGAGAGGAAAACCGACTATTAGTAAAATCTACACGGAAACGTTTCTGAAAATCACGGACAGCAAAATAAATTCTCTTTCTACAAATATTTCTATAAATCTCGACCACCTATTGGTTTCTGAAGATACCTAAACGCTCTTAAGATTGGTGGGTAACTCGGAAGAAGTTATATATTTTCCTAGGTGAATATATGATATTTTCATAGATTTAAAAAAAATCGTCTTTTTTATAGTGAATGAAGTACGATTTTTTCTGAAATTATTTAAGATCATTCTGAATGTTGTAAAAATGTGTTTAATTATTTTAAATGAGTAAATGCATATAAGGTTATGTGGAGCAACTGGGCCATGATTTTACAATATGACTTTAGAGATTCTGGCAATTCAGCTTCAAAAAGCTAATGTTCATTTCAATTAAAATCTGAACTTTTGTAAATGTGTTCAGTTAGGTTCCCTTTATCAGATAGAAATGCTCAAAATTACATTTTAATACTTAAAATATATATATATATATACATATTTCATTTTTCTTTCCTCATGGGTCCAGTTGCCCCATGAAAATAGGGTAAGAAGTAAGAAAAAATAAAAAAATATATTTATAACTATTGGGGTAACTGGATCTAACATGGTACAGTTACCCCTGATATACAGGGTTGTAGTGGAGGGTATACGATGGTATATGCCATATACCTTCTGGATTTTTTTAGGGAACACAGTATAGCCCCTGTTTCTCAAAAAAGCTACACTATATACACTGTACCCTCTGCCTTGAGCGTACACCCTCTGCTTATAGCGCATGCCCTCTTCTTTTTCTACGACTGCACTACTGCGGATATATGTCCTAGTTACCCCATTCTTGAAAAATTTATGGGGTAACTGTAACACCGGGCTTACGTTTGAAACATGAAGTAAATATGTATAGATACCTAATAATATTAATGTAGTTATATGCCTAATCTTTAAAAAGAAGATTTTTAATAAACGTACTTACAGTATTTTAACTAGGACTTCCCTCAGAGGGATTAGTCTCAGCGATATTACTGAGAATATAGATTTAATAATAACATGTGGAAACAAAGAAAATAAGATGTTATCTTTAATTGTCCATATACTGCGATAAACTGAAATGATGAAAATAAACGAATCGTAGAATTACAAAATCTTATATATAAATTCGTATACACTGTTTAAAAAAAATGGGAAATCAAACCATTCAAGACAGCCATGCATGGATATAAAATTGAAAGTACGCAATATATTAAAAGTAAAATAGAAAATGAAACACTAAATTACTTATATCGGAATTTTAACTGTATTAAATGATCTCAAGAGCATAATCAGACGCTCCGCACCAATTTGAGTAACTTTAAATGACAAATATATAATGTTTAAAAAGAATGGACTATACTTTATATGGTGTGTGCTCCCCCGGAATAGTTAATATTGTACAATATCTCTTTTCCACAGATGCAATGAGGATGTCGATAACATTTAAGGAATTCTCTCCTCAAAATCTAACATAGTATCAAAGTACCGAATACATCAACAGTGCCATGCAATGCTTCGCTAGAGTGTGTTTTAGATATGCTCGATCGGATTTAAATGATGAGTGTATGCTGGCCACTACATACGCTGTATTGTTTTGTTTTCAAACATATTCTGCACAAGTTGAGCTGTATTTAGCGTGTATTAAATAAAAGAAATCGGCAATGATTACAACATAAAGTATGACACAAGAGCTGAATATATCGTCTGCATAACTTTTGAGCTGTAAAAGTGTCATTTGAAGTAATTTACAAATCCATACATATTTATTCAGGAAATCATGCAAACTAACACACGCCAATATGATCCCGATTATAAAATTTCACCAGAATAAGTTAATATATAAAAAAGCTACTAATGATAATTGAGAATATGACCTTATGATAAAATGTCTAGAAAAATGATTCGGATAAAAAATTCATATCACATTTAAAACGGCACTTCCCTCTGTTAGTGGCCTTGGCGAGAGAGAGAAAAGCCTAGAGAAGGAACACTTTAACAAGTACTTTCAGGCAACCTACTCATTGTTTCATGCAGGTCTTTATTTAATATTTACACAATTTATTTAATGCTAGGTGGGTATCTATCAGTTCTGTTGCATTTAAATCGCATGTTTTAAGGAGGAAACGCAGCATTATGAAATATTTAAAGTTGCTGTACCTAATAATTCCAAATTAATGGTAATTGAGATCGCTTTCCGTTAATTTCATCTTTTTAAATTTTAATTTTTTTAGAAACCATTCATAGAGACAATTGTATATTTTAAAACTAACCCGAAGCAAAATTTCAAGATTTTGGGCTCAGCAGTAACACAGAAATAGAAAAGTTTTGAAAGTTTTTTGTTTTTGCACTGTTTTATATAGCGACATTTTTAGAAATTGTTCTATTGCGAGAATTTTCGTCATGATAAATACAGCCATGGCAATTTTCATGTTTATATTCCTAACAATTCTATGTACTTCGTTACTTAGATCATCTTTAGATCTTTTTCCGCTTTGTTTAGTCTTTCGATTTTTTTAGAATTCGTTCTACAAAAATTGCTTTAAATACACATGTTAGAGCCCAAAGGGTTAAATATTAAACCTTTTTCAAAATTTTATTATTTGTCGTTTTATGTGAGATGTTCAGCTATAAGTATGCAAAATTTCATGTCTCCAACTTAATTAAATTAGGGGCTGAGTTAGAAAAATTGCTTAAAATACACAAGTTAGAGCCCAGAGAGTTAAATATGAGAGTTTTTCAAAATTTTATTATTTGCCGTTTGATGTGTGGTGTTCAGCTATAAATATGCAAATTTTCAAGTCTCCGACATGTATAGTTTCTGAGAACGAGCTCTGTGACACACGGACAGACAGACAGACAAAGGAGTGAGACAGGTAGGGTTTCGTTAGATGAACAAAACTCTAAAAACATGCTGCGGATGACTGTAACAACATCCTAAAATTACATTACCATCAGCGATCTATCAATCCCGAATTTAGTTTATATTCATTTCATATAGTCTTATTCTTTTGTGTGGCCCTGTATAATAACTATCAATATTATATACAGTAAAACCTCTGAATAGCGGACACCCCGAGAATGCAGAATTTGTCCTTTATTTAGAGGTGACCGCTATTGAGAATAAAACATGTACAGTTATTTAAGAGTTGGTAATCGAAAAAATGTCCGCTAAATAGAGGTATCCACTAATCGGGTGTGTCCTCTATGGAGGTTTTACCAGTAAAACTTCTGAATAGCGAACACCTCGGGAGGGCAGAATTTGTCCTCTATTTGGAGGTGTTCGCTACTGAGAGTAAAAAAATGTACAGTTATTTAAGGGTTGGTAATCGAAAAAAAATGCCCGCTAAATAGAGGTGTCCACTAATCGGGTGTGTCCGTTATGGAGGTTTTACTGCATAATAATATCATCCTTTACAAGAAAATTGCATGCTGTATGATAGACAGACAGACATCCAGAGAATGATAACCTCCCGGAGCAATAAACACTCATGTCTTTTGTTTTAATCATCCACAATTGTATGTCATACAACAGGCCAGATTTTATATAACAGGCTAAAAACGGTCACCGTGGTACGGAGTACTGTATTATTATTTGTTTGCCCACCAAAACTGGTTGCCACGGGTTGTTGCAAAGTTTGTGATCACGTGGTTGAAACTGATCTATTCAATATTAATGCGTTCGTATTTTTTTTTATTTGCTCTATGTGTTCAAACCAGTTGTCTACGAAAACATCAACCGGTGAAAGTGACGCACACCAAATTTCTGTGACGTATGCTGATAAAGTGTGCTTTTTTATCATTTTTTTCTATATAATTTTTAAACGGTTTGGAACTTATTTTTCATAGTAGGTGCATTCAGTAGGCGACCCTCATAGGTACCTTCTGGTGCAATCAGAAACGAAATCCGACAAATATTTTTTGAGTTATGCTTGACGAAAGGTTTTTATTAGGCTTTTTTTAGTAGGACATGGCGTTAATATCCATCGTAGTAGTAATGTGTCCGGACAGTAATATTTCGCTGAGTATTAGCCTTCGCTTCGCTCAGACAATAAAAAGCCAAGGAAGTTCAAACAAATTGACGTTGTTTTTAATAATAGGGACGTAAATTTTCGACAACCTACCACAGCAAAGAGAGAGTTGACACAGGTTGTTTTAGGAAGTAGTGATTAAGGTGCATTGTTCACAAAAGCTAAAGCTAAAAATACATGCACGGTTTTTTATAAAATAGCCTATGCCCCAGTTACCTCGTGGGTCCAGTTACCCCAACTAACCCTACTGAAAACAATAATGGAATGATTCATTCTCGTATTTTTTTAGGGTTTCGTTCATCTAACGAACTCATATTCGCCTCACTCCTCTGTCTGTCTGTCCGTCCGTCGGTCACAGTGCCCGTTCTTAGAAACTATATATGTTGGAGACTTGAAATTTTGCATACTTATAGCTGAACACCTCATATCAAACGACAAATCATAAAATTTTGAAAAAGTCTTATCTTCAACAATCTGGGCTCTAACTTGTGTATTTTAAGCTTTTTTTCTCAATAACTCAGCCCCTAATTAAGTTGAAGGCTTGAAATTTTGCATAATTACAGCTAAACACTTCCGATCACACGACAAATCATAAAAAATTAAAAAAGAAAATTTATATTTACCCGTCAGGTTTCGAACTTGTGTATTTTAAGCAATTTTTCTAACTGGACCCCCTAATTAAGTTGGAGGTTTGAAATTTTGCATATATTATAGCCCGCGTCAAATCATAAAAATTTCAAATAGTCTTAACAAATAGTCAAATAGCCCAACAACAATCCTCTGACCAATGGCAACAAGATTATTTTAATAAAATTTTGCTTTTACAATGAATATTTAGGTAAACAAGGTCTTATTTTCTAAGAAATTCTTTGGAAATTCTGGTGTCAGTTAATCATTTCATCATTTTACTAGGATAATTTTTATCAGTCTGAAAGGGTTAAAAATTTCTCATTTTAAGATAAAGCACTTTAAGTTAAGATATTTTATTTTAAATAACACAATTTGAAATTTCTATTATTCTAGTATGGGTCTAAGGAATCATTTGTGACTCATCTGTAAGTAGGTTCTTTTTTAAACATATCCCTTATAAAATATTAAGATATTCCATTGATATCGTACACAAATTACTGTTGATTGGCAATTCTCTACGAAAACAATATAATTCCTGCCCTCTTCTTTAAACATTATTAACAGAGATTTTTCAGGTTTAAGCATTTTGAATAAAAATGCCCCGTGATTTCTATTTAATTACAATTTGCTAAAAGTCAAATAACATACTGTCAAATATATGATATATATACATATGTTTTCTCTCAAAAGATTACAAACTTTTTATGCAAGAAAAAATACACAGGTGGCGTTTGTTTGAGCAATAGTTTTCGCCACTGGCATCGGCAAGAACAATAGCATAAAGAATCATAGTGGTAGATATCGATGTCTCAATTTGATATCGAAATGTAACGATGTGATCCAGATTGTGGTGTTAAGAAAAATTCGCATTGTGTGTTTTTTGAACTATAAATGGGCGTGGCATGACGTTCTTGATAACATAAGTGATTCAGGTCCTGATTACCGCAGGGCAAACTTCCACCAGTAAATTTTAACAGAATTTTTTGTTTTAATTAAATGCCTGATTCATGAAATGTTTGCGTCATGAATAAGACAAGTATTTCTATTTTTTTTTTTTTTTACTCCTGGAATTTTGCTCCGTTGGTAATCACGTCCTGCAAGAAGTGAGAGTTTATTCAAGATTCCTTTAACGCTTAAATTCCCATTGTGTCATTTATGATACCACAGTGTTCCCGATTTATTGGATATTTTTATTCACATATTCCGTATTCCCACCAGAAATTTAAAAGAGGAATTTTCACTTTAATTTACTAGCAGTCTGTTAAATAAACCGAAATTAACTATTTAGATATTCTGGTATGAATTCCGATACTCTGAATTACGCAATTCCTGGAACACATTCCGCCCTGGGCATTAAAGGTTTAAAACACTTCACTACGTCGTCCGATTATGGATTCATACGCTTTGTTTGAGATTTCTGTCAAAGGATTTTTTGGGGAGAAGTTAATATAATCCTTTAAAAATCGCAGTAGTAAATTCATTCCTTCTTGTAATATATCGAAGGGAGTGCAAAATCACGTCACACATGGTTCTGTTATCTCCATTAAAGAGCTGCCACAGGCGGCTATTTTCGTATTCTATTCGCACCACTATTTAAAAAAAAAAAAAAAAAAACAGATTTCTTAGTATATTTTTCTTGCAAATGTTCCTGAATATCATGACTGTAATTTTTGTTTTGGGAAAGTGGTGTGAAGTAGAGTTAAAAAATGGTCGCCCGTGGCAGCCCTTCTATTATTTCTTTTATTCTATTTGTTGATTTTAAGTTTTTTACTTGTTTAGTAATTTGTATATTTAAAATAAATTGTTTTGTGGGTTCCAAAACAGGGATTGTAGTGACTGGGACATGCAAGACTTAGAATGGGGTAATATAACAAATGTCTCACTCAATTCTCTCACGTGGAAGAGACTCCATAATATTAGAATTGCTTCGTTGATGGCATTTGTTTTAAGAACAGTAGACGACTTTGCTTTCCTACCGGCGTTATACCATCTATAACGCCGATAATAGTGCAAGGGTTACTTATGTGAAAGGGATATTAATCGAGGGGTAGCATTATATAGAGATAATTTTATTGTTCATACCAGAGTCCTTAACTTGTAATTTTCATCATTATTTTATTTAAGATATGCTATGATAATGCATGTGTAAGATGTTATTTTTAAAATAGTGGTAGGGACAATAAAATTTTCCTTATAGAATACGACCCTTGTTAACCCCTTGAAGGGCGGTTTGGATATAATATATCCCATTTAATTTAATTCCGAAATGCCACATTGACACCACAATTTTGAAAGTAAAATTTTTAATTTAGTAAGTACGCGAAGAAAAGCTTTTACCTATTTTGAAATAAATCTACTTTTAAATTCTTATGTCATTCAATTATTTCAGCATTTTACAAATAGAAGTGCTTTTCCCCTCAAAGGGTTAATCCTATGACTAACGGGTAGGGGCATACATCGTCCCAGCCACTATTTTGTATTTTATTCGCACCACTTTTTCAAAAATAATTTCTGCCATACACTTATACAAGTGTACATTCAAAAGAAATTTACCACAAATATTTTTTTTGTAAGTCTTTGCGGGAGAGAATATAAAAAACCTTTCCCAGTCCTTGCCCGCAGTCAAGACGTTAATATGAAATATTCGCAATTTCGTAATTGTGTTTAAAATGACGTATTCAATAGGATGCAGGGAGAGTAGGATTGAATCAGTTGTGAATGACTCATTAGCTGATTATAAACGCTCACCATAAAAATAAGGCTACTCTGGTCTCGCGTTTTGAATTTATTTTAGGTTACTGCTAGAAATTTCTATTGCAGTGAGTCATTTTTTACCATCAGAAAGCACTTTCATACCAGTATATTTTCACATGATTCAGATTGTGTAAATGTTTATTTCAAACTTTTACTGTCTATTTTGAATATTATTCTGATATTTTATAGCGTTTTATCGGTCTGATTGTAACTGAACCATCGATGTAAGATTAACATTTGAAGCTTTTTATATGTATTTATCATTGCGATTTCCTGATCGTCTGGAAAATTCGTAAAATTAATAGAGTATTACGTTCACAGGAATGTTTCTTTCATATCTATCTACAGGAAACCGAATTACAAAACAACAAATATAGTGTTATTTTTATAGAAATGGTGAAACGGAATATTGCTTAATTAGGGATTGAATAATAGAATATTCCACTTTCACAACGAACTGAAACATTAATACCATATTTACCTTTTCTATAATAACAATCTTCAAAAGCAACAATTTTCTTTTCTTTACCTAATAACAGAATAATATTACAATCTAATTAATAGCAGAATGATTCCAAATCTGAAGAAGAAATATAAAGCAAACATTTCAAGTCTAAATTATTCTTTCCATACTCCTTTAGAATTGCAAGCACTGTTTTAAGCCGTATATGTAGAACGTTTTAGCCAGAAAATTATAGCTAAAATCCTCGCTGCAATTCGACTGTAATTTTGTTGAAATTTAAATTTACCTTATTTTCATAATAAATAAGTTAATTATTGTGGTAGAAAATTATACTTTTAGGATCGATAACAGTAAAACCCCAAATAATCAATTGAATACCTCTGGGTTCTTATATATTCCAATTAATTTTAATCCCGAATGCCACAATGGCTTAAGAATTTTGGAATTGTATTTTGTTTTTGCAATGTAAGTGAAGAAAAGATTTTGGTTATTTTTAAATACACTTGTTAGCAAATCTCAGTATTATCCAATCATTTCAACAAATTACAAGCAGTACTTTTTCTTCGAAAGGGTTGCCAAGAGCATCTAGCAGAACATCAGCAACTGCGATGATCAGCTAACTAGCTTCAACATTTTCTTACAAATCGACATTATAACTTAAAAAATGCTTATCTTATACATACATAAATTGTTGATTATTAATAAAGTGTTTGCTAGTATTTTAATTTATAATTTCAGAAAATTTTGCCCTTTTTTCAGATGCATTTTTTAAAAAGACATATTTTATTGACACCGGTAAATTAAAAAAGCAAGCTCCTATATAAAAAATAAATATCTACGCTAATTGGTTCCAACGTCCTTCCGTTCAAACGTCTCACGAAATCACATTGTCTTTAATGACTGTGTGCGTGTTACCGAAGCAAGCTTTCGCTCTCTAAGGTATGTGCTACGTTTCGACAGTATTTTTTTATAAATTTAAACTGTTACTATGTTAATTTATATATATTATTTGGCCTTTTGTAATTTAAATATGTCTGCATTGAATAAATCGAATACTGTTGTTTAATGTTAGTGGTGTCGTAAAGCTTTTAGAAACGAAACAAGCAAACTCTTCTTGCAAGTATGGTGTCAGTGTTGCCAGAGGACTACTTTTTTTCAGTTTTCATGAATGGCACCACTTTTTTTTTAATTCTAAAATTCGCCTTGTTTAATGACATATTAACTCAAATACAAGAGGAATTTCACCAATTCAAAAAAGTGGTGCCAATCAAAAAATATGAATTAAAAAATAAAGCCCACTGGCAACACTGTATGGTGTCATTACCGTCTATGTTGAAACAGGTGCGAATGCTAATTCGCACCTGTTACAATAGACGTCAATTGTTACAATTTGACGTCACTAAAGAAGATGACTCGTTGGCTTGTACTGCAGTCGCTTAAAGATAGTCTATACAGTTTTCAGTAAAATCTTGAACCGCTAATTTCGTGATCGAGCTTTGCATTAATTTCGTAACGTTTTATGAAATTTGACGGGATAACATAAATATGATTTTATTTTATAAGGTGCTATTTTGAATATTAGAATACTTTAACGCATTTACCACCGAAACTATAACATTGGGATCTTCAACTAACATTTGCCACCACAAATTTTGAAATAAAATCTTCGCTTTATTTGATGTTCATAGTTTCTGTTATAAACTAAGGCAAAATTTTTAATTCAAAAATAGCGGTAGCTTCATAGTAAATTTAAGCATGGGCATTATAATTTAACTCAACGCTGTTGCGTTAACGCAACACTAGCGGGTAATGAGTTAACAGCATTTTAGTAAAAAATAAAAATCAAACGTAAAAATCATTTTCCCTTTTATGAAATATCATTTTTATAACCTAATATGTCCTTTAAAATAAAGAGACAATCCTCGTAATAGTTTTAAGAGTGAATATTGTGGAGAAAACATTTACAGTTAGTAATTTTCATTTCTGACGTCACAAAAATGTTCACTACAGATTCGTAGCTCCATGGTTTTTCGCAAAGACTTTTAATTTCGAACACCACATTGCTACACCAGAATGACTCTTCTTTTGAACTTGACCTTCCCTTGCAGCTTGGTCCATGAGTTCAGGGACACCTATATGTCTTTTTAATGAACCTAAGCATGTGTATATTTTATTAAAATGTATTTTTTTAAATAAAGTTAAAAGTACTGGATATTACTTTGTCATAATTTATATATGTAAATTTTATTTTGTTATTGAAACAATACACCCTTTTAATTTCTGCTTTAAGACGTAGATATAATCTATAACATCTAAAAATGTCATGCAACAATCTGCAGTAGTTTCAGAGATAGCTTGCACATATATCTGAAAAAACCTCACTTTGAGATAAATTACTTTAAAATATTTAATTCAAATTTCGAAAATTCTAACCTAGATGCAATGGATCATCTTTTAGTCAATTATAAATACCGTAAAATCCGGTGGAAAATGCGCATCGATGTATATCGCGCACCTATGATTTGAGACTGTGTTTCTATTTTTAGGTATGTTCGCCGTATAACGCACACCCTTTCCTTTACAAAGAAACCTGAAATTTACGTATACAGGCGATGCTCTTATCTTTTGAAGTCATTCATGCCAAGCATCTTCATAGGCTTTCGAACAATGGTATACTGAAGTGACAAGCAATACATCGATGTCCGAAAGTGACGCAACATTTACAAAAGAAGGCCAAATGCGTAATGTCTGTCTAGCAATATTGTGTGAATGGATAACAAAAGCATGGAATGAAATTAAACCTGGCCTAATTCTAAAATGATTTAAAAGATGTAGTATATGTAACAATCAGTATAGAACGGAAGATGATCACTTATTTATGATCAGAGTGACACACGTGATAGTGAAGCTGAAACAGAATTCGATGATGTGCTCAAAGATATAGCAGAAGACGAATGTGACGAACGTTTCATGTTACGAGGTATTGACAATTTTTATGTTCGTAAGGAGTGGTGTAGTGGTTCGTAATGTTCGTAAGAAGTGGTTCGTAAGTAGTGGTATATGCTCAAGGCAGAGCGCATACCCTAGACTGCATATACTATAACTTTCTTGAGAAACAGAGGGTATACGGTGTTCCTTAAAAAAATCCAGAGAGTATACAGCGTATACCCCCGTATACCCTCCACTACATCCCTGTTCGTAAGTGGCATTTATTTTAAATAAACAGCGGTTATGGTACATTGTAGAAATCTAATATTGTCATGTTCATCTTGTCATTATTTTTAAATCTATCATTTTTATATTCGGCGTATAACGCGCACCTGAAAATTTCGATTTTAATTTTGCTATTAAAAAGTGCGCGTTATACGCCGGATTTTACGCTACATACTTTCTAAAACATGTTCATTAAAAATATTAAAATATTTAAAGATACCTTACGTGAATTATTTTTGAAAGACGATTTTCTGTAAAAAGAATAAAACCCCAGACTTCTTTAACCCTCTCGCTGCGCAACCCGAGAGTTTCTCGTGCAACGTAAAAGTAGAAAATTTGCACAACACGAGATTTCATCGGGGATGCATTTTTCCGTTTAATTAACCCGCCTTGATCATTCCCACCAATTGTTTTTACTTATTTTTTTATTCAAACTATATTTACTGTAAAATTTTAGTGGTAGGAAGAATTTACATTTGGCTCGATCATCGTACGCGGGCTATGCCCGTCATTGTATGTTAAGGTGTTAAAAATGCTCTGATATATGGATTCAATAAAAATTTTGCTGCAAATCTTTAAAAATATTTTGAAATATTTGATGTATATTCGCATACTTTTTGTCAAAAGCATAGACATGTGGAAGAAATGCATGTGGAAGAAATGCTACATAGATGGAACTAAGAATTCAGAACGTACTTCTGTCGGTCGCGTTTCCTGGAGTTGTACACTGGTGTCAGAGAGAACAGAAGGAAAAATAACTGGTGTAGAAATCAATGTCATACTTTAATATTGAAATAAAGTATTAGGATTCATAATCTATCTCAGCTGGTTGTGTTCTATGAACTATATATGAGTGTGAAATTTGAAATTTGATTTTCATTTGAAATATTGTTTGCAAGGCGAATGTTTCTCTCTGGAAAATTTTCCAAGTATTAATATAGTTTCAATCGATGCTGGATTTAATTACGTTTCGTGTTTGCCCCATGTCGGTGGCTCACGATAAATATTCCATCTTTCTTGCCAACCTATAATAGTAAGAAGTTCCCGGCTGTGTATCGTTCCATGTGTTTTAGTCGGTAGAACGTCAGTGCGCTATACTGATGGCCCGGGTTCGAGTCCCGGCGTGGAATATTTTTCACTAGGTTGGCTTTTAAGCAATTAATTTAAAATTTGATTTTCATTTGAAATATTCAGATTTCTTGATTTGCACCACTTTTTTAAAACAGTAAAATTTACCTTATTTAATGACATATTAATTAAGGAGAAAACAAGGGGAATTTTACCATTTCAGAAAAGTGGTGCCAATCAGTGTTGCCAGTGGGCTACTTTTTTAAAATTCAGATTTCTTGTCTGACACCACTTTTTTGAAATAGTAAATTTTCCCTAGTTTTTTTTCCTTAATCAATATGTCAATAAATAAGGCAAAATTCACCATTTGAAAAAAAGTGGTGACAATCAAGAGATCTGAATTTTAAAAAAGTAGCCCACTGGCAACACTGGTGCCAGTCAAGAAATCAAAATCGAATTACAGCAGCCCACTTATGACGATAGAAGTTGTACAACAGATATAGCACTTACACTTCATTTCCCACTTCACAGTCAAGCCAGAGCGACTACGATTATTTAATCATTTGAACTTAGCAGTCGGATTACAGTGTTACGGGTGATGCTTTTTTGATAAATACAAAGTTCGCTTTAATATTCCTGGTGCATTTGATACTTTTTGTAATTAAAATGAATCTATTAACTAAACGATATTTAATACAAGTAATTTTTTTCTGGTTTAATTTCTATACTGGTGGAGCTTAGCACAATTCGGTGGTCGTCTCATATCAAACTAACTTCGGATTAAGTGAACCTAGGATTGCGCGAACTATTGCCTTCGGCAGGATACAGCCGTGCAGTCATTTTTTTAATTTTCTCCCGGAATAGATTCAAATTCTGAGAATCGTTGTTCTAGTTGCTAAAGAAATTAATTTGGTGTTGCTCAAACTTGATTTTAATCACGGCAGTAGTAGAATTTAATATAGATTCTTTTCTGATCAAGAAAATAATTGCAAAAAAAAACCCACTATAAAATCAAATAATCATCGGAGAAAAGATCAAAAACCTGATACAGCAAAATTTGCTATATTACAGGATTCGTATGCATTGATGTATTCAGGGGACTTTAGGTGATTTAGTACCAGAAATTTCGTAAAGTACTGGTTGCTATATCTGGTGACATAATACTTTTGCATTAAAAAGACGAATATTACGTTACAAATATTCTGGTAAAATTGCTTGAAAGTCCTTGAAGTGTATGAATCATGTAATTGACTAAAAGACTAAAACTAGATTCTTTTTAGAAAAGTAAAACAAAATAAGAGATATACCTCAGAAAATCATATTAAAAAATTACGAAATATTCAAAATTTGCTTTAAATGTTCCGAATAAGCTTCCTTTCAAAATAGTACAAAATTTATTATAATGAGCTAAACGCTTTACACCAGAATCCTTTTACGAATATAAAAAATATCCACATCACAAAAGCTAAAAATACGCATACTAAAAAATTCGGGAAAGAAATTTAAAATTGCACAGAAAAATATTACTACACTTGGGTAAAAGATTGAAAACAGATTTATGTTACGAATTTAAAAAAATCGCCTTAAAACGTAAACCTTTAAAAATCGTACAAAACAATCGCCTAAAAATTGTAAAATCGATAAAAATTCAAACATCATAGGTGACAAAATTTACTGTAATGGCCAAAAAGATAGAAACCGGATTCTTTTTATGAAAAAAAAAACTTTAAAAGAGTTTAAAAATCGCATAAAAAATTCGGTTTAAAAAATAAAATCTCATAGAACAAAATTTACGATATACCCCTAAAATATTTAAATTAGATTCCTTTTACGAATGTGAAAAAATTGCCATGAAACATCTTTAAAAATATTAGCATAAAAATATTAGTGACAAAATCGCAAATCGGTCAACGATTTTCAAATTTACTTTGACTTGAAAAAAGCACAAAATTTAGAATATTTGGCTAACAGGTTGAAACCGGCTTTTTTTTAGAAATGGAGAAATAATCGTGGCGAAACACCAAATAAACTTAAAAATTTCCAAAACAATAAATTACGAAAAACACGGTGTAAAATTTCAAACACTTGCTTCGAGGGGCAAAACTTCAGACATTCAGGTACCTTCCTGATAAATCTTAGAGCTCTGTGCGCTGTGGTCCCTTCAGAACGCAGCACAAAAAAAACACAAATGCCTATCTATAATATTATAGATCTCTTTTCTAATGTCTTCGAACATTATAAATGAGGGAGATAAAACGATTATAACCCCAAAACCACAACTCATCCAAATGTTGATTTATATATATATACATAGGCATAAATCCAGGGTGTCCCTGCTAAGATGTTACAAACTTCGAGCGGAGGTAGGGTACACCTAGAGGGCTCGGAATCAAATAGGAATGCCGTGTCCGAAACGCCTTCTTGACCCAGTAAGGGCATTGACAGTGAGCTTCTTTTTCTTAATTCTGATTTTTTTATACCACTTTTTTAAAATGGTAAAATTCCCTTTGTTTTCTACTCAATTAATATGTCATTAAACAAGGGAAATTTTACCATTTCAAAATAGTGGTGCAAGTCAAGAAATAGAATAGCCCACTGGAAACTGTACCAGGGCCAAATATCAGCTTTGTGTGATAAAGCCTTTTCAATGCCCAGTGTTGCCAGTGGTCTACTTTTTTTTTTAATTCAGATATCTTGATTGGCACCAGTTTTTTGAAATAGTAAAATCTGCTTATTGAATGCCATATTAATTAAGGCGAAAAGAAGGGAGAGTTTACCATTTCAGAAAGTGGTGCCAATTAAAAAATCTGGATTTAAAAAAAGTAGTCTACTGGCAACACTATCAATATGCCCTTACTGGGTTAGGAAGTAGTTTCCGATTCGGCATTCCTATGTGATTCCGAGTCGTCTAGGTGTACCCTATCTCTCCTCGAAGTTCGCAACATCTTAGCAGGGACACCCTGTATACATTTAAATATATGTGATATTTAACATGCAATAACATTAGTATTTATCAATAAATTTGGAAGTGACGGAGCATGTGTACAGAACTTTCCAAAGTCTCGACCAAATTTGACAGTCAGTTTCATACGTCATCTTGTTTGAAAATGGCTGCTACTTAAAAATTTCAAATTCCAAAAGAGGTAAAAAAAATTTAAAAATTCAAAAAGTTTTACACTTAAGTGTTAGGCTTTGATACAAGGATTCCGGAAGTTGTTTTTTGCCTTAATTATTTATTTTATAAAACTTAACCTTTAAACCTTTAATTCCCATGATAGAATGCGCGCTACAAATTACGTAGTTCGGAGAATCTGACTTTATACCAGAAAGTTTTAATGGTTAATTTCGCTTTATTTAAATACGGAATGTCTGTTATTATTTAAAGCAGATATCGCTGTTTTAATTTTCTGGTGTGTATTAGGCATATACGAATAAAAAAAAAATCAATTAAATTCAAAACACTGTTCTTTGCATATATGCAAAACTGCGCACTAAAGGGTTAAAATCAGTATTGACGAAAATTGGGATTGAATCTTCTATAATCGGGTTCCACGTATTTTAGTTTTGAATGTTTAAATAAAATTAGCGGCGTTTTTAAAAGCGAGGAACAGAGAAGTTACCTTTTCCTCCCGGTACCGGCCGGTAAGACTTTTTTCATTATTGTATTCTCAATGTGAAGGGCCATATTGAGATATGGGCACATAGAACGTTCAGTGTGTATGTTCGATTTTCGTCCTCGATACGATGATAATTATCACACAATTTCCAGCCAACCACTCGTAAAGATCCAAACAACAGCTATTTCGTTGATAGGCTGCCACCAGCGATAGAAATACGTGATATCGCACCCAATGTGAGGAGGTTTATCCTTAACTACTAAGATTATTCAAATAAGATTAAAGACTGATGTATTAAAAAATGTATTTTCACAAAAAAAAAAAAAACATTATTTACATTTATAAACTCGGATGTAACAGATCCTGCCGAACAGTAATTTATACGTTAATTTAAAATCTGCGTACTGGGTAATATTGTTAAACCACGCTCTTCCCTTTACAGTTTATCTTACTCAGCTAGGCTTACGTGATAAATATACAGGTATTTTCCTTTACATTTGCGATAGTCCCCACAGGAGTCAATATTTCCCAAAGAGTACTTTCACCTCCAACATATGGCCCAATACTCCAGCCTCTACAAACGAAACTCCCGCCAAGACTACCTACTGTCTATCTCAGCTTCTACGTTTTGAAAGAAAACACGTGGGGTCCCCACCTGTAAAATCAAGGCTTCCAGATTACATACCTGAGCTTAGCTTCCTTTCTTGGTCATTGACTACGGGTTGCCAAGGACTCCCTTTGCTCAATTTATCTATTCCCATTATTGTCCACATTCTCATGTACAAAAGGAATCTGGTATTTCGTTTATACGATGAAAGTTTCTAATAGAGATATGAATATAATAACTTATACCAATACCCAAAATACGAAAAACTATTTCCTTAACCCAAGTACTTAGAAAGTGCTACACATACAAAATACAATACGTAAAATGAAGTGCTAAATTAATTAACAGTAATTTTAATTAATCACACGATCATTAGCGTCAGAAACTCAACAGTGTATAAAAGTTTTTGAATAGTAATCACAAGCTTGTTTAAACGTATAATTTCTGTCATAAATCATGTTTAAATTACTATTCAGAAATACAGGGTGAATGAGAGTCTAGTTCCTCAAATAAAGCGACAAATATCCTGTTTATTTTATTATATATATATATATATATATATATATATATTTCCTATATCATTTTTGTTAGAAATAGAGTTTCGTGCTTAATTATGCGCGCGCAATGATATAAAAGCGCGTTTTCAACATTTTGGGATAAACGTCTGTTAAAGTATTGTTTTAATCCTTGATTATTTTAAAGAAAACTGACACTTTTTTAGTCAATATTAGCATAATTATAGAAATATGGGGTAGTGATTTTGTGAGTATACTTTAAAATGATCAAGTTGGGTTATTTTATAAAGTAAGAAATATATCTTTACTGTTTTCGGAAAATCAAGTGCTTTTAATATTTAAATCTTTCCAAGAGCTGCCAAGTCTCCGGCTTTTTGGATACCAGAATTTTAATATAGAAAATGTTATTTTATTTAATTGGAACATCTGGGCGATTTAAAAGAACAACATTTTCTGTAAGATAATAGTGGTGTGCAGAAAGCGCTGGGGCTTGGCAACTCTGCTTTCAGGGGCAGAAAAATTCTGTTCGTAAAATGAAGAAATAATGAACTGAGCCCAGAATTTACAAACGAATTTTTCACAAAATAACGACATGCCTTCCGACGCTTTCATTATAAAAGCAAAATTTTATTAATCTATTCTTGTTGCTACTTGTCAATTTTGGAATTAAAATTAGGTGGTAACGTTGTGTGGCCACATCCATTGAAATGGTTAATAGCCTTATGTCCCCTTTAAAAAATATTCAAAAGAAACATTAGTCTTTTAAAAACTTAATAAAGTAATAGCAGTAATAGCAGGCTTAACATTCGGTCCGTCTCTGAATACCACTTTTTTTCAAAGGAAAAATTTCTTTTTAAAATTTTCTCACTAATTTTTCCAAAGCCACTCGGAAAGTAACTTTTGTTCCAAATGTAGCAAAAAACTTAGCATTTTTTTTCTCCTCAGAAATACTGGTATTCAAAAAACGGACTAGTGGTAAACGTACAATAGACATCTACGACGGAGATAAATATTTCGAAATAGTGGTAACAAAAATTCTTTTATTAACAAAAATTATCAATTTATCAAATCACACTCTACAAATGTTTGCAAAGAATTATTAAATTTCTGTGACATAGAACATCAGAAACATTTATTAACGTCACATGCTTTTAAATGCCTCTAGATTTATATAAGATTCTAACTCCAACTGATCATTTTAGTACGCGTTTTCGGTTAAACTTAAAATAATTAGAATCTAGCAAATAAAGTAGTATCGTCATTTTAGCGTAGTTTATTATTTTGATACTTATTTAAATATCTGAAAAGTAACATTCCGCTTGCAGGATGACAGATAAATAAGGTTAAAATTACTATAAGGAAATTCTGGTAAGTAACTAAATAAATAGTCAGCTAAATTGGCACCACTGATCTATTTGTTAAGTTTTGCCCGCATTCTACGCCACCTTTCATCCCAGATCCGAGAAGAGTAACCTCACCCCACTGAACCAATAAATTTATGTAAGCCCAGCAATAAAGAAAGAGAAAACAGTTCGCCTCGTCTAGGATAATTAAAAATAAGGATGAAAAATCAAGCATCTGGAATTAATTATAAAATACTTTCCAATTTTTTATTTCATCTATGAAATAAAATATTCAAATAAAAAATGTAAAATTCTCAAAGCTCAGTAACTACCTTTTCACCAAATGCTGTTCGTATCCAGTAATGTGTGTGAATTATTACGTGCAGCCCTATATATGCTCAATAAGATTTATATGCATTACACTTTATACTAAAAGTTAGATAACTTTAAAAACCATCCAAACGCAGAAAACGGACTTACATCAATTATCGTTAACAACCAGTCCATTAAGTGAGTATTTTTCTGTCTCTCTGTAAATGTACGAAAAACGCTACGCACTCCATAGTGTATAAAAACATGTTGTAGTGCACTTCAGTCGAACTGAATTCTTTTGTGCATCCTTGTAAACGCCCTATAAATATATAAACCCTATAAATGTTACTTGTTCTATGTTTCGTTGAAAGTCTTTTGTAGTACTTTCAGTACTTACTCAGTGGTGCACATCCATCTCATTTTTTTAAAATTATAACATGAAAATAATAAAGGCACCGCAAACAATTTTTCTCCGCAGATCATAATGAAATGAAATTCTATTTTGTGTTCCTATAAACAAACTATAAATGCTACACACCTTTTTTGAATATCGAACATTCTTTAGTAATCCTCAATAATGTACAAAATATGCATGGTAACCCAAGTACATTTATAAGAGTCGGAGCACGGCCAAACAGACAAACCGAATAATTCAACGCTTTTCAACGATGTTGGAAAGTGCTAAAATTTAAAACTGTGGGAACAAATTTGTAAAAATTTTAAAATGAATTCTCTAAAAATATTGAGAAATGTTTTTTTTTTTTTATGTTGTGACTGAAAAGTAATTTTTGTTTTTTTTTACTTGAATGTTTTTCTTTTTAACTGTACTGATAATAGAAATTCAATTTATGTAACAGTATTTTGTGTAGTTTAGATGATATTGTTTGTATTAATTAAATGCGTACGCAGAACATTGTCAGTTCACTATTTTTTTTTTAATTCGGATTGCTACCACTTTTTCGAACCTATAATATAAGTTTTATTTATTGGCAGATGACATGAAGCAAAATCTATTACAGTACTACCCCGACTTAAGTTCCCTCGACTTACGTCACTCCGCATTTACGTCGTCTGACCTGGAAAAAAAATTCCTTAATTAAAACGCACTTTGAACTTTTTTGAACGTTTTTGTTTCCATGAAATTGAACTTTTCCGTGACTGTCAAGTGATAGAAATAAATAACAAAAGTCACTTTGGAAATCTTAGAAAAATCACTGTTTTTTAAAACAGCGTCTAAAAGTAAAAAAAGGAAAAGTTGTCGGTTCCAACTTCATTGCAAGATTTTTTTTCACATCCTCAAAGACTCGAACGGGGCAGCGAGAAGAACAATAAATTCTAAGTTAACTACTTATCTATTTATTTCAAATTCTTGTATTGCAAACACATTTTTTTGTTAACCCATTACCCGCAAAAACTATTACGATAGAAATATTCAAATTTCTGTTTGAAAGTAGTTTCCCACCACAAATTCAGTAAGGTAAATTTCGCTTTACTAAAATAGCAAAATTTCTACCAATAAATAAGACATTTTTTTTTAGTTCTAAAACAGTGGTGCCAATGTAATTAGTTCATTGCATGAGCAATTATTTTGACTGTTGCGTGAACGCAACGTCAGCGGTTAATGGGTTAATGTTAAATGTATATAAGAGCCAAATACAATAGAATATATTAGATTTTGGAGAATTTTTTTGCTTATCTAAATGTACTTCGACTTACGTCATTTTCGATTTACGTCGCTGGTCTTGGAACGAATTGCTGACGTTAAGTCGAGGTATTACCGTATTTCAAACAAGTGGCATAAATAAATTTAACGTATTAACAAAAAAGCTTAATTGGGAACGTTGCTTCTCCTCGCACGAAACGAGGTAAAAGTGTGATGGAACTCAGCAAAACATTTGCCGTCGACGCCTGTCTCCAGCGGATGTAAAATGACACTGACACTCCGATTTCAACTTCGTAGTCAAGCCAGAGCATAGACTACGATTACGTGAATTCTCTACTAGTTTTAGCCTATCACTACGTAAGTGAATGTCTTATTTACAAAATCAAAATCTACTCTAATATTTCTGGTATACAAACATATTTTAAATCGTTATTCTATATGCAATTAAGTTTACACTTTGTAACAACATTTCACAAAATCTAAATTTAACTTTCTTTTACGAAGTGTTTAAATATCTTTCACCCATAAATTTTGTACATGTATAAAAGTGAAATAGAATATCTTTTTAGTATCTTTACAAGAAATGTTATTTTAGCACATTTATAAAATGGCCAGTACGTCATGAGTAGTAAAAATGGTATATTTTTATTTAAATAAAAACTGCCACAACCTGCGGTTTTGCACACGCATTTGTTGGAATAAGCAGAGTAACACTTCTATCTCTTTGTATTAGAAAAAATTATACTGCTACATATAATTTAAAAAGTTTCTAATTAGGCTTGATTTCGAGTACACCCGTAGCTGCCAAGTTTTACACTTTTTTTTATCCCAATTTTTAAACAAAATCATTATGTACGTATAAATAAAAACATGTGTTACTATTTAATCATTAAATATTAAGCGTTAAACAAGGCAAATATTTTAGTGGAAAAATGGTGAAATGAAAAAAGGTTAAAAGTTAACAACTGTAGTAAACTTCATACTTATACACCATTTTGAAATCTTTATAATATTAATTTTTAATAAATCATAATTTATAATGTTTTTGGAATGTTTTCCACACATTTCATTTTTCATTTGAAATTTTGAATTATTTAAGAACCGCTCTTAGTTAATTACACACTTAGTTATCCATTTATATTTTAAATATAAGCACTATGCCAAATATTTCTAATTAAACAAATTAATATCAACCGTTTCACAGAAATCGAAATTGTAGAATGTTTTTCACTCCTGCACCTTTTACATTTTCGAATATGTTGAAAACTGTTCCGTGCGTGCATTTACGTCTCTCAAGTAACAACAATGTCAGATTTCACGTTTTACACACAACATTTCAGATAAATCGTCTTTTACAATGTTTTTAAAACGTTTCAGATTTCGTACGCATCAGGGGATTTTAGGTGGCTTAGTACCAGAAATATTTTAAAGTAGTGGTCGCTATATCTGAAGATAAAATTTTGTTTCATGAAATAAGGCAAATAGTACTTTACTAAAATTCTGGTACATGGACCTTGAAGTGTACGAACCCTGCGTTTACCGCTCATTTCACAATTTTTTATTTCTCCTTTTTTAGAACCCATTCATAATAAGCACTTACATCTTAAAGTTAACCACCAAGCCAAATTTCAAAATTTTAATCCCAACAATAACACAGAAATCGCAATTTTAGAACGTTTTTACTCTTGCACATTTTTAAAATTTAAATTTTGTAAAAAAAAAAAAAAAAAAAAAAAAAAAAAAAAAAAAAAAAAATGTACTGTTCGAGCAAGACGTGAGTCTTAAAAAGTAAGACATGTCAAATTTTAAGTTTCTATTTTTTAAATAAATCGTAATTTAGGAAGTTTCTAGATCGCTTTACGTTCATTTTACATCTTTTTATTTTTTAAAATTGTTTATCCCAAATTTTCATAATAAAAGCAAAAATAACCATTGCGTTTTCACTGGTGGAAGTTCGCCACGGCGGCACGGCTTTATTAGGAATGGGGAAAAGTTGCACTAGGTAAAAAGATAAGAATACGCCGTTTAAAATATTTCTATTAAAATTTACTGGTGGAAGTTTGCCCCGTTGGTGATCAGGCCGTCCAATTTCGCCGTACTGCGACAACATAAATAGTCATCCTGACAATAATAGTGAGAGTTATTATAATATCGCCAGAGTAAGCTTCACTAATAAAAACGAATATGAATTTTTGACTTAATTATACATATATTAAGAGAGTACTGATGAGAATTCAGAATTTCTGATTAAAAAACCGCTTTCAAATCGGACGTTTTAAAGTTAATGACCTAATACATGCCTGAAATTTCGTTCATACCCCAATGTGGCAGAATGTGACACACATTTTTCGTACATAAGAATTTAAAGGAAGCAAAAGGTTCTATTCAAATTTACTGGTGGAGGTTTGCCCCAGCGATAATGAAAAACTGTTAATCCGCAGTAAACAAATGACAGCCGTCACTTTGCGACTACATTCTCTGTTACCTCACTCAAATCTGGCAGACACTATATTACGGTGTTTAAAAATATATTGTGTGGAAATCGCGTATACCGGCATTGCTTTAGAACGTATCCAGAAAATTACATTTTCTTAAGCGGCACTGCCATAGAATTTATTGCGTGAAACTGAAACTCTAAGTGTTAGTTACAGCTCTTAGTTAAATGTGATGTGAATGCATTTAAAAGATTAGGTGAGTGTGAAAAGTTCCATTTGAAAGCGATATTTTATTTAGAAATTCCGAATTCGGAACAGAAAGTTTTATTAGTTATTTTTACTTTATTAAGATGTTAGATATTCCATAAATAAAATAAAATAAAATCACTATTCAGAATTTTCTGATGTGAATTCAGAATTTCTAAATAAAAAAAACCGCTTTCAAATCGGACGTTCATATTTAATGATCTAATGTTTGCCTTAAGTTTCGTTCATTCGTAATATACCGCAGATTACATCTTAAATCTTTTTAATTCTGTTTTTCGCAAAATTTATCTTTTAAAAATAAGTTTCCCGTAGTTTAAGTTGCATCATATGTATCTAAAAACATACTGGATTTCTATTCATTCATAGCAATAGACTCGGTCATAGCGCCCTCTGGTGACATTGAAATTGTTTAGACAGTGTTCCGCTTGTTGATTTCCAAACAATATTCTTCTGAATATTGTAACTTCGTGTGATGACAAATACAATCAATCCAAAATAAGATGGTTACAGACAGACGGTTACAGTTATATTATCCTAGAAACCTATGAATCCGATATATCATTATATAAGACATCAAAGTTTCCTTTTTCACGCTATTATTGTGATAAAATTTTTATATTAAAGGTCTAAAAATTGTCCATCACAGAATGGATTTTTTTAGAACTTTTCTTTTACAGAAAAAGGAACGTGAATGTCTCTACAAATATATAATCAAGGAGTCGTACTTGTCCTGAAATTTGAAGACCACGAAATTATTTGGTACCAATATTTTCTTATGGAAAATCTCTTCTCAAATAAGGGGACATGTCGCGATTTAATCAAGACTTATTTTTCTGTAAAAAAAAAAAAAAAAAAAAAAAAAAAAAATATTACTGATAATTGTCCGGAAAAATTTCCTCATGCGTATGACCCCATATAATCCCAAAACCTGGGCTGCGTTACGGATTTATGTTCAACCCTTAAATGCGCGATTTTTTATTTTATTTCGAAAAAAAATTATATTTGATTCTCTGAAAGGTTTGCGGGAAAAATAATGAAAAATATCAAAGATATATTTTTCATATAATACGTCAAACTTTTTTTCTGTTGCCCATCTGCAATACAAGTAAAAACTACTGTCGTGTGGATGTTTTACGGTAAAATATTGCAAATTTGTAAATATTTTAATAAGTATGTCTCCAAATACCTTATTTTATAGAATTATTTATTTTCTGAAACTTAACGTTTAACCCTTTAATTCCCTTGATACAATAAATTCTAGAAATTACGTATTTCAGAGAATCTGAATTTACACCAGAAAATTTAAATGGTTTATTTCGCTTTATTTAAATACGGAATGTCTGTTATTAATTAAATAAACTATTGCTATTTTAATTTTCTGGTTCGAATTAGGTATATACGAATAAAAAAAACTATTAAATGCAAAACACCGTTGTTTGCATGTATGCAAAGCTGCGCTCTAAAGGTTAACACAATCATCCTATTCTAAGATGATTTTACCAGAGAGAGTAAACATTTCCAAATCTTGAAAATACCACTAATGGCTAAGTAAAAGTCACAGAATACTGTTATATTTTATAATAAAGTTTTTATGGTACATAATTTAATTCAAGAAAAAAATTCCGTACTACTAGGAAGCGAGCGTCACATATACGTGTTGCACAAAGTGCTCAGAATCTAGGATTATTCCTACCAAAAATTTTTATCCGAATATGCATTTCTGCTATTAAATAAAGCTAAAACTTTTGGAAAACTGGCGAGAAAAAAAAATTAAAATTTCTGAAAAAAGACACTCGTAACGAAGAGGGTAACTTCTTTCTAGACTATTTTACTACCAATATTTCAGAATAATAATCTTTGCTTTGTTTAATGACTGAATTTCTACTTTAAATAAAGTGAAGATTTAAAATCTGGTTAGTATCTGGAAATAGTGCTAGTAAAAACGATTGCAACGATGGGGAAGCATTATTTTTCAAAGTATAATAACTTGAGAATCTCAATTTACTAGTTTTCACATAAAATCTATTCGTGGAAACATTATATAAAATCACAACAAACAAGTTATTAGACAGAAAATATTGTCTTTTTTAATAAGTGGGTATTTTTAAGCATAGTAATTATCTACAAATTAAAAATTGTTGCAATTTTCATTTTTCAATAGCTGTCACCCACTTTTGACATGTTATTTGAGGTCTTTATATCAAATGACTTTCGAAAAAGCACATGTTGATGCACACAGTCCCTTCGGGACCGCCAACTCTTAAGCAAATTTCATTCGGACGGCTCCATTTTTCATTAAAAAGTTACTTTCAATTACGTAATAACGAAAATGCTCATTTTACTTTATTACTGGCCCCATAATCAAATTTTGTGCGTAGCCATGGTCCCTATTTGGACTCTTAATTAATCCTTTTTGGGCCAAGTAAGAAACACTTGCTTATTAATCCGCTGATTACAGTTTGATCAGGACTGACGACTATCGTATTCTCATCATATCGAAATTAAAAAAAAAATTCTTCTTTGAAGATTTCTCTTTAAAATATCCAAGCATAGGTGTTTGACAGAGATTATTTTTTTTAAAAGTTCTATGAATAAAAAAAAAATAAAATAAAACGTATACATTGGTGGACAAAAAAATGAGGACCAACGAGAAATGTACACGTAAATCAGAATCTACGTGAGATTTTGGGTCAAGAAGCAAACAATAGTATTAACAGAATGTTACACAGGACTTAATATAAAATTTTTGTTGAAAGGATGTATACAGGGTATTACTAGAGGTTCTTTTTCTGAAACGTGAATGTTGTCCGAAAGCATGACTGAAAAAAGAAAGCAAAATACTCACAACTAACAATCGTCATTGTCATATCAATAAGGGATGTGGCCACCGTGTAATGCGAGACAACTTTCAACACGGAGTGTCATACTCAGAACAGCATGATTCAGTAGTTGTTGAGGCAAGTTGCAACATTCCTCCTTCACTGCACGGATGAGGGTTTCCTTTTTTGTGGGAGGAAATTGTCGAGCAATACGTTATCACAAGGCATCCCATACATTTTCAGTGAGATTCAGGTCAGGGGAACGTGCTGGGCAGTCTATGCGATGGATATCTTCGGCCTCAAGACAATCTTGTACAGACTGTGTGAGATGACAAAGCGCGTTATCGTCTATAAAACAAAACATTTCGCCAACAGTACCTCGAAAAAGTTGAACATGTGGAAGATAGACGTCTTCAATGTACCGTCTACCGGTCATGGACCCTTCGTCAAGCACGTAGAGATCCGTGTGGCCATTGAACATGATGCATGCCCACACCATAATACTTGAAGTCGCATATCGATCTCCTTCTAGAATATTTTCGCGGCAGTAAGCGCTACCAACATCGCGCCATATCAGTTTACGTCTACAATCAGACGATAGACAGTATCTACTATCATGTGAGAAGAGCACGGTGGACAAGTCGTCATCAGTCCAATTACGACGCATGCGGTAGCACAGTAAACGGGTGCTATGTTTGCGTCTCGAGAGTGGGACACGCACAACAGGTCTTCAGGTGCGTAGTCCACCCTTTTCAAACGTCTTCAACAGTTTTCCGGGATATTTTAGTTCCTGTGGCAGTAGAAAATTGATTTGGTAATTGAACAGAGGTGCTGCGTCAGTTCCTTTTTGCCGAAATAACAATCTAGGGATCTTCTTGGGGAGTCGTACTACTAGGACGACCTCCTCCCGTCCACCTAGTACATATTCCACTCTTTTGGAATGTCACACATAGGCTAAAAATAATATTGTGCTTCACGAGCAAATCTCTGATTTTGAGTGTTTATTCCAACTTTCCGATTATTCTGCCACGAGTAATATCATCTAAATGATGCCTTGAAGACATGTTCAAAATTTCAATTATCAAGCTTCACTGCATTTCCTTCAATTTTTACATCTAATGACAACTCACAGCACCCGCCGATTGCCTAAAATCTCTTATCACTACCGTCACGTGATCGACGAAAGCGGAAGTACAAAATTTACATATGTTTCACAAAACGGAGTACATCCCGCATTCATGCAAATTTACACGTGCTGCTGCGGATCTATTTCTAACTGTAATCGTCGAAAATAACAGTGGTCTTGAAGTTTTGTCCACCAGTGTATTTCCTAAACACAGTCTAAATGTTAACCAGGAAATTGTATAAAAATCAATGTGCCTAATAAACTAGTTGTATGTTAAAAGCTTTTATTTCTGTTTATTTTCAAATATTTTCTTATGTATGAATATCAAAGATAATTGAAAAATACGTTTCCTATTGTCCCTCTCAGAGCAGACTTCTGTATCTGGAAAATTCATAATAGGAATCAGTTGTAGATTCAAACAGCAATGTTTTTTATTATGTAATTTTTTTTATATATATATTATTCCTAATCTTTTTTTCTCTTTTTGATTTAATAATGATTTGGATAATTAAAAATATATCTTTGAATTAATATATATATATATATATATATATATATATAGGGAAGACGGGGTACAATGAAACCTTGCTTGTAAAATCAGTCAAATTTGTCCCAGAGAGGTGCAGTTAATATATGTTATACAGCTATATGTTCCCATTACTGATGTGATTTGGATACATTGACACTTCTCCAACAGTAGCAATAGAAATTATTGCTTTTACACCACTTAAAGTAATTTTCTTTCTAAAAGTAATTTTGTTTCTTTTTCCATGTCGTTATATGTAATAATTATTTTTTCTGTACATTGTTATCTTTTGGTTGTTGTCTTCATACCCCCAAAAGCAAAATTAAAAAAAATAAATATTAGAAGTTCGAAAATAAATTTTTACTTAGTAACCTCAGTGTGTGATACAATGAAACACTTGCAGGCGGGGTGCAATGAAACATGCTTTATTATAGTAATAAAAGTAGTAAATACAATATATTAGAAGTAGGAGTAGGAAAACAGAAAAAAAGAGGTTTGTTCTAACCAGGCGAGTAAAAAATGCTCTCGTTAAGAAATTAAAAAATAGAAACAGAAAAAAAGCTAAGAAGGGATTGTTTTCAAAACAAACGTTGCTTGCTACAGACTCTGATGAAGATCATGATGATCTAGATTTTTTTCCAGCTCCAGCTCCAGCGAGGTACTGAGACTGAGATATCCACACACAACATATATAGCACAAGCAGTATTGTATAAATGGAAACATAAGGAAATATATACTGTTGGAGAAATCATACATTTAAATGAAGTCAAATGTGAAGTATTTGATATAAAAAGACTCCAACCTAGTTTTAAATTGTGCGTTCTTCAGAAACTTACATTAAAAAAAACTCATTGTGCTGAAACTACCACCTCCTATTCCTTCAAGAGCAACTGAAAGAAAAGCAGAAATGCTAATTTTTTAAACCGACTTGGGCCAATTTACTATGAAACAGGGTTCGTACGGGTACCGTTATTTTCAAGGCCCAATATCAGGATTTTTTTATAGAAAATAAATCTAGTTTAAACGGACGAAATTTCGCATTATTCCAGGAGAGATTTTCCATTAGAAAATACTGGTACCGAAAAATTTCTTAGTCATAAAATTCAAGCACCCGTACGAACCTTGTAAAATGAAAGGTATTTCTTAAACTAATAGAATTTTCTTATTTTTCATCTTGGACTATAATATTTTTATCAAGTTCCTTATTAATCAAGTTTTGTTTGTATATTTATCTCATTGTTCATAAAATAAACTATACTGTGTGAAAATTGCTTCTATCATTTGGAGTGTTTCATTGTACCCCAGTATGTGTTTAATTGTACCCCTGCATACGGGGTACAATGAAACACTGTAAGACACTTATTTTTTGTTACTTTTCAAGCATAAAGACATTGTTTAGAACCTAATAAAAATTTATTTAGATGGGGAAAATACAAGATTAAAAGTATGCATTAATTATATTTTTGTGCATGCAAAATTGTGGATAGGAAAAAAAATAGTAAATTTTGTTTCATTGTACCCCGTCTTCCCCTAATGATTAGATTCTTTCTTTAAAAAGGAAGATTTTAATCTCTTGATATTTTCCGAATATATATGTTTAAATTTGTCACGTGTATTTAACATTAGCATTCTCAAAAAATTTCCTCTTTTAGTTCTAAGAAAATATTGAACAAAAATATTCACAAACTATATAATTTTTCGATTTGATTTGTTCCACGAAATTTAAAAAAAAAGATGTCAAATTGGGTGCTATTTAAAAAATGAGTAAATAATACATATATTTTATATTAGTTAAGTTATATAGGTATCATAGATGACAATGTTTGGATTTTTCAAATCAAATAATCCCAGAAAGTTTATGAAATGGAAGGGGTTTATTAATAAATAGACACAGATTGGAAAGCGTTACTCTAAGAATTTCGCAGATTGTCCCAGACTAAGTTTGTCACACGATGGCGGCTGATTTTTTAAAATCGGATCACGAGTTTCTGATTACCGACGGAGCTAACTTACACTAGTAAATTTGAATAGAAAATTTCGTTTTATTTAATCCAATTTTTCATTGAAAATTTCTCTCAAAATTATGGTAAAATTTTCTATTTGTTTTTACTGGTGGCAGTTTTTCCAGGTATTATAATCTTTTTCACTGACACTGACAGTAGGTTGACTTGGTTGTCACAATATTTGGGAAACATAGGCCTGACTATCGCCAAAATAAACTTGCAACAGTAACATGAATATTTGCTTTTGGAATTATTTATGATGGCTAATTTGCATTAATAAGGCGATAAAATAAGGAGAACATTTCTATTTAAATTTATTGGTAGAACTTTGCCCCGGCGGGATTCAACACCCGCGAAAGCGGTTATAGTTGAAGCTTTACTATTTTCAGGATATGTCAGTTCCTCTTTATTAATAGTTCAATGGTCCTTTGTGTTGTAATATACTCCTTTTATTTTATTTATGTAATCTAACGATTCGTATATCTCTTTTCTTTTCTCCCGCTAGAAGGCCTATCGTGTTTCCATGGAAATAGGTTTTGATAGTATATAGACATTCTAAGATGTTCTATGATGTTCTTTGTAGTTGAGTGTTGATTGTGTTATGTAAAGGTGGTGTCTGTTGTTTTTTCCAGATAAATGTACATATTATGTGAAAGGTGTTGCTGCATTATTTATTTGATGATCATGTCTTTATTTACTACAAGCCAAACCTGCGCTACTGAGAAAAGTAAGCATGAACTTTATTTGTTTAAACAAGTATAATATATAATCTATGTTCTATTACTGTTTATATTAAAAAAGAAAGTTCACCAAATGCTTACATACACTAAATTCTGATGCTGTGACTAATTTTTATACACAACACTTTGAATTTTATAACTTTGACCTTAATCACGAACTTGTGACTTTACTTAGAACTTGTGACATAATAAGTCTGATTTCATACTAAAACTCTGTTGACTTCAAGGTGAATGTTTATTAACAAAACTGATTCTGTGCTGTGCATTCGTTGGCAAAGCTTATTTTTCTGTATCATGAAGGTTTTATTAAGACATTATATTATATTGCTGCAGCTTAAGTTTTTGCATATATTATAGTATGTTCTGACAGTGTTCAGTTGGTTACCTTTTATTAGCAGACAATTGTTACACTGTAATTGTCTATAAATGCTTGATATTATTATTTTGTTTCTCTGAAAGTGAGGCATTTCTTAGATTGTGAAATGTCTTTAAACGTTGCTATCAAGTTCTTTTTCTGTTTATTTTTGGATTAACTTTGTATTATCTGTTTCAGTTAAATAAAGGTACGTTGTTTTTACGGGCCGGTTGCCTTGGTTTGGATTTCGCTGGTTAGTAGTGGCGAACTTTCACCAGAGAGATAATACTTATGCCATATTTAGTTGGGTACACCGGATCCTGTCCTTTGTATCCTAGTAGGCAGAAATATTTTCCCCATTGATCCTAAGTTGAACGTACTATAAATGCTACACACTTCATTTTCAGTATCGAACATTCCATAGTAAACATCAGTAATGCATAAAAGTAACATGGCAATCCGCGTACATTAATATTAGTTAGACCACGGCCAAAAATAATTCATGAACAATTTTCAACTACATTGGGAAGTGTTAAAAAGATGGTTGGAACACTGTTGGAACACTTTTGAAAAAGTTGTGCCATGAATACGTCAAATATGTATCCATAGTTTCGTACACTTCCTGTTCAAATTCGCATGCAAAAGTAAACAGGAAAGAACCTAATTTATAATGCATTGTTTGCAGTCTAGTTGTCTAGACTTTCGTTTGACCATTTAGTATATTAGACGACAAGAGTTTCCTGGTTATTAAACAAATCTTATGTAGTCTGTCTCAAAAGTTTAACCCATTTATGCCTACCCATTTATATTAGTTAGACCACGGCCAAAAATAATTCATGAATATTTTTCAACTACATTGGGAAGCGTTAAAAAGATCACTGTTGGAACACTTTTGAAAAGGTTGTGCCATGAATACGTCAAATATGTATCCATAGTTTCGTACACTTCCTGTTCAAATTCGCATGCAAAAGTAAACTAATAACAGGAAATAACCTAATTTAAATTGCATTGTTTGCAGTCTAGTTGTCTAGACTTTCGTTTGACCATTCAGTATATTAGACGACAAGAGTTTCTTGGTTATTAAACAAATCTTATGTAGTCTGTCTCAAAAGTTTAACCCATTTATGCCTACCCATTTATATTAGTTAGACCTCGGCCAAAAATAGTTCATGAACAATTTTCAACTAAATTGGGAAGTGTTAAAGAGATCACTGTTGGAACACTTTTGAAAAGGTTGTGCCATGAATACGTCAAATATGTATACATAGTATCGTACACTTCCTGCTCAAATTCGCATGCAAAAGTAAACTAATAACAGGAAAGAACCTAATTTATATTGCATTGTTGGCAGTCTAGTTGTCTAGACTTTCGTTTGACCATTCAGTATATTAGACGACAAGAGTTTCCTGGTTATTAAACAAACCTTATATAGCCTGTCTCAAAAGTTGAACCCATTTATGCCTAGCGTCCCATTTTTGGGACGTTTCGATATTTGATAATTTTTTATAATCTTCTTCTTCTTTACAACATAAAAATTGCATGAAGTAATTGTCTGTAAATGTCTTTATCTATTACCGAGAGTTGACAGATGAGATTTAAATTTGTTTGCTTTAATGAAGGCCTTTTTTCAGTGTTTATAGATATTTCATTTTTCAAGATAGCGAAGTGTAAAAAGTAAGTTTATTTCAGGGGTCCCAGCGCTGCGCCAGAAATGGCCGATTGCTACCACTAAATTTTAATAGTATTTTTTGACTTATTTAATGACAGAATTTATGACATTTAAATAAGGACAAGAATGCTAATAAAATTTAGTGGTAGCAATCGGCCATTTCTGGCGCAGCGCTGGCACCCCTGTTATTTGTATTTTTTGTATCAAGGATCCAAATAAATAAGTCATAATCTTAGCTTGTAGAGTTGAAATCCGTGTTTTTTTTTTCTTTTCTTTTTTTTTTCTTTTTTTTTTTTTTTTTTTTTTTTTTTTTTTTTTTTTTGTAATTGCGAAATTATACATTCAAGCCTATTTTTTATGCATGTTTGTAACGTACAAAATACAGGGCGTTAGTGGCAAATTGGTACATATGTTTATTAGCTATTTAGGGGACAGTTATGGATGTAAAGTCCTTTTGAAGATGATTTTGAAATAAATTGTTTCTTAGCCTCATATGCGATTATTCTTAATATATTATTAATTATACTTATAATGTTACTAGTCTCTGTAAAGAAATAAATATATTTTTTAATAATTCATAAAAATACTAATTATACTATATAATATACAATTTAAAAGCTTAATTTATATAAATTTAGACAAAACATATAATTATGCATTTTTCCACTTATGGATATTCACATATTTAGTACGTTTACATTTCACCAAATAAATACAAAAATATTTTAGCGTAATTTTTTTTAGTATTTTTCCAGTTCATTTTTTACAACCAATTTGTCTACCAACAAATTTGAGAAAACAAAAATTCAGGCATAAATGGGTTAAGCACAATCATAAAATGTTGATTTATAATGAATAATAAAAAGTTAAAATAAAGAGCATTTGTTTATTTGTGGATTTCTCAATTTTATATATATAAATGATATCAAATGTAGGTAAAAAAATAAATTACATATTTATAAAAAAATATATAATTTAAAATAAGTTCGATCAAAACTGTCTCAAAAGTTTATGCAGTGCAAATACAACTACATTTTTAATTTTTACAAAACTGTTACGCACAAATTATTTTTCCGTGATTTAGGATTTGTTCAAATAAACGCGCGTCCATCGAAATTATTAGTTTTTGTACGGTTTCTGTTGGCAAAGAGTACCATCCTTTCTCTATGGCCTCCTTGAATTTTTCAAGAGTGTCATACTGTTTTCCATTGCTGTAAATCTGACGGATTAAAATGCCATAGACACTCTCAATCGTGTTTATGCTAGAGTTTAAAGTAGGCGAGCAAGAATTTTAAATTATTTCTGTGAAAGCCGCGGTTATGTAATATGTGATACGTAGATTGAGGCATTACTTTGTTCATACATCCATTCAGGACCTCCCAAAATGTCACAGAATGGAAGGAAATGTTGGTTCAGCGTCTCTTAATATTTTTGGGAGTTTAGTTTTCTTTTATGAAAATCCAGAGACGTCAGACTGTTGAAGCCGAATACCCCCCCCCCCCCCCACACACACACACACACACACACTCACCATCACAGGCTTACCGTCTTACTGCCTGATGAAAAACTCCTTGGTTCCTTTAGTAGATCATGCCAGTACACGTTACACACATCAGGGCCATCTAAGTTCCATTTTTTTTTCATCGCTGAATTAAACAGTAAGCCAGTTGTCCAATTGAGGACATTTGTCTTTTAGCCCAAGTCATTCTTGCTTGTTAGTGTTGTAGTTTGAGACATGGTTTGCAAGTCATTTTCTTTAATATGATGTAATCACTTTCTTTAATACATCTATGTACAGTATCTTTGGACACGTGTACACCGAGATTATCCTTAATTTGCTGCTTGGGTATATTTTATCTAAACACGAATCTCCACATTCTGCGATCGGTCACCGCCCCCTAAATACTAGGCCTGAGCGCTGACACAAAAATGGCGGCTGCTGAAGGCGGGTTTTTCTTAACGTAAGTACAGTTCATTTTATAAAAGATTTCTCTGATTTGTTTAATCTCAGAAAAATAAAGCGGAATAATCTTTAAAAAATTATTGTACGAATATTTAAGGGGCTGCACGCACACTAAAAAAAAAAGGCCGCCATTTTTGTGTCAGCGCTCAGGCCTAGTATTCAGGGGGCGGTGGATCGGCCTCAACAAACGTCATTCGTAACCGACTACGTCTTGAAATTATCATTTCTAGAGAGTACTTCAAATAGATACATCGCTTTAAACACTTTAAATTTTTTGCAATTTGAGAAACAGTTTTATTTTGTGATTTCAGTTAAAAATCTTTTAAAATCGCACCTTTTATCAATTATTTATCCTTCGGCCTTTTTAAAACGAATGGAAATGATTTTTTCACTTTTATATTTTCATAAAATTGGAAAGCAATTACATACAACCCGATTAAACCCGTCCATTGCCGTGTTTCTAAAAAAATTTCCATTACGTGCTAAACTTTTTAGACAGTTTTTCTTCAAGAAAAAAAAAAGTAAATGAAACAAAAATGAATGTACATTTTATTTTAACCAACAAAAACTGCTTATTTTATTTGCGTTTCATTAAATGTCAAGTATTTATCGTAAATTGGTTTCATATATTTTTTTCTTCAATTATTTTTAGCCATATTTGAAGAGTGTATAAACTTTTGAGACGGACTATACCACCTATAATAATAATCTCATTATAGGACTGTTTCAGTGACTGAAAAATTAATATTTTAAATGGAAAGGTGATTGTATGAGGCTTTCTGAACTAGAATTTCAATTTGTGTAACAGCATTTTGTGTTGTTTTGGAGATATGATTTTTTAAATAATAACCTGTGGTAATTGCTGATTTTTTAAAATTCAGATTGTAACCACTTAAAAAAATAATATTCGTCTCATTTAATAACAAATTACGTAAATCGAGTTATGTTATAGTACAGATTTATGTTATCCGTGTTCATACAGTTCAAGCTCATCTTGGATTTGCAAAAAACTTAGATAAACCGGATTTTCATAATTCTTCATTAACTATAGCGATGAAACATAAATTTACACACAATTAACAATTACAGTACTACTTAGTTTTCATTTATGTGCACTCTCGTAGTTTTTATAAAAATGGGAAATGAGATTGTTTATTTGAGGAAGTCTTTAATTATTTTTTATTTGCTGGAAAATAAACGTTTCCTTACTGCACTATTTAGCCATTTCATAGCTGCCTACTTGTACGATTTTTTTCTTACGACTAAATTTAATAATAAATTTTGCCTAATTCAATCCTCGAAATTTAATAGTTTTTAACGATTAATTAAGGAAAAACGTTTCATTAAATTTTAGTGATAACAAAAAGCCGTACAAGTTGGTGGCTGTGCAATTAATTGTATTAGTGTTATCTGAATTGCAGTCGGAGACTCTTCTTGCTGCTCAGTGTATTCAAAGGTTTTGTAACCTTTTTTAATAGTTTTTCAACTTAAACCTTCAGAATTGCTAATCTTTTCTGATAGACATATACATATTTTTCCTAAAAATTTAGATCTCTAATTTTCTGGTGATAATGGAAATAAAGACATAATATTCTTTTCAGTAATTTGGGGAAAAAGGAAACTCGATTAAGCGGGACTCAGATAATCGGGATCTACTGTATTTAAAAAGATGGTAACAAGGAAGCTATCCGATTTCAATAGAAGCCTAACAGCTATACAATTGTGCTGCATAGCCTTTTTGCCAGAAAGTTTTTTGCCACCGCAATATTTGAAAGGTAATGTTTGATCTACTTATTAGCAAAGTTTCTGTCATTAAATAAGTAAAATTATTCTGTATGAAAATAGTGGTACCTTGGTGGCTCGCGGGCCTCTTTTTTTGCACCACGGCGATACAACTGGTGCAATGCACGCAAAAAAGTGTGAAGACATTTTGAAAAAATTATTCTCGGTTGCACGCGTGACGAGAGAAACTGTTTAACCGTTATATCGTCGGTACCATGTCAAACTACCCAATGTGAAAATAATAAGCTACTTTTTTAAAATTCAGATTTCTTGATTGGCACCACTTTTTTGAAATAGTAAAATTCACCTTTTTTAACCTTTTATAATGACATATTAATTAAGGCGAAAACAAGGGGAATTTTACCATTTCAAAAAGTGGTGCCAATCAAGAAATGTGAATTAAAAGAAAGTAGCCCACTGTTTTCAGATTGGATAGTTTGACATGGTACCGACGATATCACTTACATTTTATTCCGCACTTCGCAGTCAAGCCAGAGCGACTACGATTATTTAAACAATCACTGTTGCGAAAAATTAAACAGTTTTAAATTGAATGTTTTACTGATATATAAAAGTTCACTTTAATATTTCTGGTAATTCGATGATACTTTTCCTAAATAAGATGAATTTATTAACAGAACGATATTTATTACAAGATTTTTTTTTCTGATTTAATATCTATAATCGTGGAGCTACGCACGCTTTGTTGGTCGTCTTATTTCAACCTCACCTCGAATTAAATGAACCTAGGATTGGGTAAACTAGTCGATATTTTATTTTCATTCAGAATAGATTCAAATTCTCAGAATCGTTGTTCGGGTTCTAATTTGGCATTGTTCCAACTTGAATTTAATCAGAATAGCAGAATTTAAGATAGAGTTTTTTATGTTTCTGAAAAGAATTGTCAAAAAAGTGCAACAAATGAAAAAAAAAGGAAAAAAACATCGCACAAACATTTCGGTAAAAAAAATCAAAAACCTTTTACAGTAATTTTACTTTAACCCCTTGAGGGGCGGTGTGATAAAATATATCCTACCTAATTTAAACAAGATTCTCACCAGAAAATTTTAACTAAATTTTATATGTTTAACTTTGGAGGAAAATAATTAAAAAAATTGCTTATCCTTATTTAAAAATATTTTCGATTATTCCGGTGAGAAATCAATATTTAGAGACATTTTTGCTTGCCAAAATTGTAAAATTGCAAAACATTCAATCATCACTGAGGACAAAATTTATTACAACGAGCTGAAAGATTGAAACATAATTCCTTTCATGAACGTTAAAAAAAAAATCCTTACGGAATGTGAAAAATTACCTTAAAAACTTCCCAAATCGCATAAAAAATTCTGTAAAAAAATAAAATGTCATAAAACAAAATGTACTACACTGCACTAAAAGATTGATATCAGATTCCTTTTAAGGATGTCAAAAAATCGTTGTGAAACGCGAAACATCTCTAAAAATACTAGAATAAATATATTAGTGAAGCATTCACAAACAACTGAACGACTTCCAAATTTACTTTATTGAAAGGACAATAAAATTTAAAATATGAGGCCAACTGAGAGAAACCGGATACTTTTCTCAAATGAGGAAAAATCATCGATAAAAACGAAATAGCCTTAAAAATTGGATTAAAAAATACAAAAAATCCTATTTAACTATCACTTGCTTCGAGGTGTAAACATTCAAACCTACAGGTATCTTCCTATTAAATCTTGTAGCTTTGTGCACAGTGGTCTCTTCAAAGCACAGCACAGTAAAAAAAAAAGTCTATTTATAATATTATAAATTTATTCTCTTATTTCTCCGAACGTCATGAATGAGTGAAATAAAGAACTTTACTAAACTGAAACGTAAAGTGATTTATGTCACAGTGTGAGTTATACATGTTGTTAAATAACAAATATTTAAATACAAAAAAATCTCTTTGTTTTAAAGAAATTCTTAAAACGTAATCCATACTACAAGGTTCGTATGCTACGATGACTTTAAAGCATCTTGTACTAGAATTTTTGTAAAGTAATATTTGCCTTATTTAATGAAAATAAATTCTATCTTCAGATATAGCGACCAGTATTTTCGAAATTTCTGATGCTAAAATTCCTAAAACCCCCTGAATCCTCTGATGCATACGAACACAGTGATAAAGTGATAATCGTTAATCACTCTCTATTCTCTACCTCAAAAATGAATTATTTTGTTGGCGCCCATTTCACATTGTACATCTGTTCAAAGCATTATAATACGACGATTGGAAGCAGAACTGTCTACTCTTTCTCTTTTTCACCAACTCTCCAAGCACGTACTCGAAAGGCGAACTTTACAGCAAATGCTCCCCGATCAGGAAGTGCCGATATTTTCGAATAGTAATTATTGCCTTAAATGAACGTTTCAATTCTGTCACACAAAAGACGAAAATTATTGTTCAGAAGTACTTTGCTCCAGTATCTAAGAATGCTTTTTTTTTATATATAATATAAAATACGTGATAGAATTGTGTGTCGTAAAATATATATTTTTCGTAAAACATTTTCCGTGGTGGAAGGGTTAACCCTCGCGCTGCGTAAGTAATTCTTCGCGATGAGCGTCTCTTACAGAATTTTTAATCTTTTATCAACGGTTCTTTAAAGCAGAAATTTTTGACTATCTTAATCGGGGAACATGTCCTGAATAAATCAGACAAAGTTTTCGCTAAAAAATAACTGGTGGGAATAACCAAATAATATTAATTAGACGGAAAAATGCATGCCCGAGTATTTCTCGGGTTGCGCAGGGAGAGGGTTAATGAAAGATCTAAAACAACCATTTTAATTATAATAAATATTGTTTGGTACACATTCTTTGAAAACTCGATAAGATTTAACATTTCTTAAACGGCCCTCTTCATTTTATTATCATTTAAAAGTAGTTCCAATATTATCTCTGCTGTTTCGGTAGCTTCCATTTAAAAAAGTAAGAAGCTCATATTGCAAAAGGTTCGCATGGAAGCCATTACGATTAATTTCAGTATATTTTAAACACTTATAACCACAAAAAGCATCCCAGATCCAAGTGTTGATTTATATATATATACATATATATACATAAAAGTACAAGTGATATTTGTTATGTGATAAGATTAGTATTTATCAATCTATTTGGAAATGACTGAGCATGTGCACAGATTACCAAGGTCTCGACCAAATCCGACGGCTGGTTTTATCCGCCATGTTGTTTGAAAATAGCAACCACTTAAAGATTTCAAATGCCAAAAGAGATACTTAAAAATTAGAAATTAGAGCAGTTTTACTCTTAAATTTTCGGCTTTGATACAAGGATTCTAGAAAACTTTTTGTTTTGCTGCAATCTTTAAAAAATGGCTGAGATGGCTGAGATTCCTTAAAAAAATATATGTCGCCGTAATTGAATCGAACTTAAAGAAACCTGACAAATTGTGAAATTATACACGTTTACAATTATTTTGAGATATACAGTGCTCAGCAAAAGTTTAGACACTGGTGATATTTAACCTTTAAATAAAAAATACGAACACCTGGGTTATACAAATGGCTGTAGTTATTTTTAAATATATATTAAACCTTTTAAACAGAAATAACGGTTTTAATGTAGGATATTATTTAATTTAACTGAAAAAAAGTGAAATTTGCATATTGTAAAAGTTTAGACACTTTTGTGATTTTTGGCAACTGTTCACGGAAAAACGCAAATTTCAAAATTATGACGTCACATGCATGAAGTATTTAAGTGCACCTCGCGATAGTATCGGTTAGTGAAGATGCCGCGAGCTAGGAATTTTCAGTCAGATGCAGTAATTAAAGCGCGGAAGCTGAAGTTGAAAGGAGAGACTGTTGCAGAAATTTCATCTACTTTGAATCGTTCAAAGAAGTCTGTCTAGCAAGTACTTTCTAAGGGTGATTCTTTCAAAGCAAAACATAGATCTGGAAGGCCTCGTGGGCCAGAAAACGAGATTATAGAAGTATCCATAAACTGGCATGTAGACAGATAATGATTGCTAATCGCATTAAAAGTGAGTCAGAGCTTTCTATGTCCACGGATACTTTCATAGATGAATTAAAGAAAAACGTACATTAGTTTACATGAAAATGATAAAACAACCAGCCTTAAAATCTCACAACAAATTGACCCCTTTCCGTCGCGGGGTAATTCTGTTTATAAAACTGATGAAATAATGAACTGAAACCAGAATTTTTAACCGAATTTATTAGAAAATACGAATTTGCTTATTTTCACGCACATTATAAAAGGAAAATTTTAATTAAAACTTCTTGGGGCCGTCTGTCAGTTTTGGAAATAAAATTAGGTGTCCTTTTTAAGGACACCGCCCTCGAAAGAGTTAATGATTTGGGCCTCACTTTGTTTTAATTGTCAAGTATCTCTGGAGTTTCTCAATGGTCGACAAGCTGCGTAAGACTACATCTATACATTGCAAAACAATTTGCAGCCATTTGGTGAACTTTTAGCTCTTCCAAAGGATGTGATTGAGCAAGATAATTCATGTTGCACACAAATCGAAAAATTAGTTTAACTCTCAAAATATTACAGTTTTCGAGTGGCCCGCGTGTAGCCCTGATCTGGACCCAATCGAAAACTTTTGTGGCATCATATCTCATACGATTTATGCAATTTTTTGACAATACTCCTCTATAAATGAACTTCGATCTGCTGTTGAACGTGTTTGGTACGAAATAGACCCCCAAGTGATGCAGGATTTAGTTTCTTCGATGGAAACTCACATTTTTGCATTAATAGCAGACAATGTAGGTACAGTTCGATTTTAATTTATGGATATTTTGCTGTTAACAGGCAGATTGTCTATGCTTTTGCCACAATGTTAAATTTGTTTTTTTGTCATTATATATTATGTAAAATGTTTAAATTAAAATTTTTTGTTTGTGTATGAAAGATAAGTCCCCAGTAATATATGACAGTTGAGTTACAACAATTCATTACATACTTCTCAGCTCAGAAGCATAATCGATCATTGTCTAAACTTTTGCTGAGCACTGTAATTGTGAGAGCAAAGTTTTTTTATACAAGCCGGTAAAATAAGTGAAATTTTTCTATTCAAAATTTACTGGTGGATGTTTGATTCGACGGTAATCAGCTATTGATCTCATTTAAAAAATCAACCGCTACCTTATAACAACTTCCTCAGTTACTTCACTCGCAATTGGTAGACTTTACACTATATGTCTCCTTTTCTTTATTCATAACTCCATTACTTACATAAATGAATTTTAATTAGAGTAATCTCTTACTTTTCTTTGAGATAGTTGAACCTTAGGTAACCTCTATGGTATAAATACTCTTTTTATCTCACGATTCTCCTATTTTGAGAAAGAAGGAAATTTTGGCCTGTTATCACTTCGATTTATCGTCTTTTTCTTTCTTTATCGTTGTCTTCATTTTGATTGGTATTATAGGTGAACAGCCGTTAAATTTTTTGAACCGCTCACGTTTATGCAGATATAAGGGTCTTTTTTACTCTTAATCAATGTCTCTAACAATTCCTTAATCTCTGAATAACCCAAGTCTAATTTGCTTTTAAATGTATAATGTACGAAATCAATTTTGCTTCTGCCCGGTAAATTCGTGAAGAATTCGTCAGCATTGACCGAGGTGTAATACATTAATTACAAAAAGAAATTGATTGAAAAAACAAAATTGTTCTTACTAACCGGAGACTTGTCTTACTAGGATACGCACTAACAAGCGTTCTTTGAATAAGAATTCGTGATCCAAAATTTTGGAACCTGTAAGTCCTACTACAATATAACCTCGAAAATCCCGCATCAAAGTCGTCTCAACTTTTTTTTTCAAACTTCCATGTTATGGGCGAAAGAAATAGCAAAACTTCGAGATCAAAAACGATGGATTAGCGGACAGCGAGATTGCTGACGCTGTGCTAAATAGAACAGTCGAATAAGCTAATATAAAGCAGCTCGATCGAGGACGAGGAACTGTCTAATGAAAAGATGTCACTGACAGAGTTGCCAAGTCTCCGGCTTTTTGCATGCTAGTATTATCTTAAAGAAAGTGTTGTTTTGTTAAGCCGCAGAATGTTCCGATTACACAAAACAACATTTTCTGTGCTAAAATACTCGTATCCAAAAAGTCGGAGACTTGGTTGCTCTGCATTGGAAAAATGCTTGAATTTGACGTGTAAATTAATATCTCCTTTTGAGAAACAAGACTGCATTTCTGAAATCGATGTTCTTCATTTGTATAAAATCCAAGGAAAACTTGTTAGCCCTTTCAGGGGCAAAGCACTTATGTTAATAAAATGTTCAAAACATTGAATCACACCCGTTATTAAAAACAAATTTATTTAAAATAAGTAAAAGATTTTCTTCATGTATAGTTATAAAAGCAAAATTTCATTCCAAAATTCCTGTGCCGTCGGGGTGTTTCGGAATTAAAATTAGGTGGGATATAATATATCCCACAGCTCTTCAATGGTTTACCCCTTAACCTACAATGTCGGGCATAGACCGCGTACGATGATCGAGCCAAATGTATATTCTTCTTACCACTAAAATTTCACAGTAAATATACTTATTTAATCGTCGAAATTCCATGATTAAACAAGGCGAAAATCTCTATTAAATTTTATTGGTAGCTATGGTTTTGCCAAACCGTGGAGCTGTTGAGACTTAAATCGTAGGTTAAGGGGTTAAAGGGTGGATCAAAAAAATTCAAGCAAATAAAACTGACATTGTTGTACCGGAAATTACACGCAAAGAAATGACTTCACTGTTTATTAAAAATTTTTTGGAACATTGAAATTATCAATTAAAGTTAGTTTTTTTTTATATAATTTTCTCTTTCTTTGCCATAGATATCACTTGGCTATAAATTAAATTATATATAAATGCACCAGTAAGAATATCCGAAGTACTTTTTGAGTAAGTTTTGGAAGTGCATTTTGATATTCTTTCAAAAATATAGGCCTGTCTAGCACCCTACGATGCCGGATATTTAGGCTGTACTGTATATTAGGAAGCAGTTTCTTAGTAAAATTCATTGAGAATTTTTTTTTTAATTCATTGATCAGACAATAGAAAATATTGGCAGTGTCTTATACATAATTAATTTTTTTTTTTAATCGAAAATGGGAGTATTAATTTCATTTTCTGAAAAAGATGAAATGGAATTTTCTAGAATAATTAAAAATCTGCCTTACACAGTCACGAAAATAAACTTGGAATATGAAGTATGTCTGTCAAATGTGAAAAACAAATTAATTTATAAATATCTAATAATATAAGGTTTAAATATTTTTTTAGCTGTTTATACGCATCCTACGTAATGTTTTCAGCTAATATTATTCCCTTGAGGGGCGGTGATATGCATTATATACCACCTACGATTAACGAAGATTTGCACCAGAAAATTTTCATTACATTTTACTTCTCTAACTGAAGTGGAAAAAAGTCGCAAAATTGCTTTTGCTTATTTTGCAATAAACTTTCTCGAAAATTCCGGTGTGAGTTCGATATTACAGAAGCGCAAATACGCAAGTTAGAGAGTTAAGAATTGCCATATTACTCCAAGTTACACCCATTTTACTACATGAAGTAAGATTGCGCAGTGCTTACTAATGTCACTATCATAATTGTCTTTGCTGCGCACAAACAATTATGAGGAAGAATCCTGAGCTCCTCATGAATTGCAAAATTTTCTGTCTCTTCTTACTCTTGATATATATTGTAGAGAAGAATAAAACAAATCGACTGTTTACATCGAAAAAAAATAAATCCTGCACTGAAAAGTGCAAGTGAAAAGTTTTATACCCCTTTTTTTTACTACTTTGTTTACTTTTGACGTTTTGTAATCGATAAATTACCCATTTCCTGATATGCTCTAATTATGCAAATTACTTTTACAGATGTATTTCCGACGACGCTACAACATTTGTCAAATTTTAGAGCTTAAATATGAATTTATACATTATTTTAAATGCATTTTTCTAGCTCATAAAAGATGATAAATCGCCACTTATTTTCTGTAACTCGCGCAATGATACACGAGTTAAAACAACAATGGATTTAAGAAGGGGTCAATAAAAGCTCTCCAAAATATACCAAAAAATAGGCCAAAAAGATGTGAAACAGCAACAATGAAACATTTTTAAAGGCTAAAAAGGAGAAAATAAACTATAAATTAAAAAAGAAAGAGTAAAATATTTAAGAAAAATGCTTTTTTTTTTCAATTAATAATCAGGGATGTGATTTCCGCGTTTTTGCACACCAGTCTATTCTTAGACAAAATGTTGTTCTCTTAAATCGCAAAAATGTTCCGATTAAATGAAATATCATTTTCTCTAACAAAATACTGGTGTACAAAATCACGGAAATCACATCCCTGTAATAATTTAATATTATTTATTGTACGATTATACATTGGGAAAACAATTTAGAAATCCTGAAAAGATAGTTTAAATAATGTTCCATTTTTCAATTTCCTGTTTTATTTTCTTCAATAAGAAAGAGAGCAAAACTTACATATTATTAATAAATCCACTCACTTTTACTTTCTACAAAACGTGAAAAAACCCCAACATTGAGTTTATAGTATCAGTTCGGTATCTACCACAAATTTAATACACTATAGCGGGAAGTTTTGGGGAAAAGCATCAAATACAATTAAAAAAAAATTAGGTGTGATTTTTAAGATGAACATTGAATGGTTATAAAAAGGGTTTTTCAAAAAAAAACTATTTTTACTTTTATACATACATAAATCTGTAACATTTTCATTTTCTTTTTTCTTATCGCATGTTTCCTAGACTTGAATTCGAACCAGCGCATAATTTACTCTTTCATGCTATTTGTGTTGATTTAATTTATTCTTATATATAAAAAATGTTCGCTAACTATTTATACTTTAAATTCCTTCCATCCATTAATGCAATTAGTAGGTAATTATTGCAGCAGGCATATTCACACTTCTCGGTTCAGATTCGAATCGTATTTCTCAGTATATTTTCTGTTATAAAATGTTGAATATTTTAAAAGACTTAATTTTGTAGTATTCTAATCACAATTAATATTATAAATATAGAAAAGTATTTCTCAGTATATTCTTCTGGTATGAAATGTTGAATATTTTAAAATACTTAGTTTTGTAGTATTTTAATCCTAACAATATTATGGGTCATTCTCTAAAAAGTGGCATTTTTTTTTTTTTTTTTAATTGCGGACCAATAAAATTGCCTCAAAATTGAGCCTACAAGTACCTTATTGCTATATTTATCAAAAAATAATATTAACCAAACTGTATCTCATAGTTCTTCTGATATTTTAATTTCAAAGCACTTCCATTGCTAAAATGTTCAAATAAGTGATGAACCGGAATTTAAGAGCAAATTTATTTGTAAATAAGAAAGATGCTATATTTCATAGGCATGTTAAATAGATAAAATTATATAAAAAGTCTGGTGCCACTGTGACGCTTGGGAATTAAAATTAAGTGGTTTCCTAAACATACCACCGTCCATGAAAGAGTTAAAAAAGAAAAGAAATTATAATTAGAAGTCATACTGTCAATAAATAATATTGTTTTTACTCTATGCCAATTGAAAAAAAATAAAGATAAAGCATTAACATTTAGAAGAGTTAATGTTTATTTGAATTAGTACAATTTTTTTTTAACTTCCCCCTGTAAAATAATAAAAATTAAAAATGTATTATCTTTACTTACGGTAATTAAAAGTCTCATGAGTTTTTTAATGTGTATTTTATTGCATTAGATTTTCTTATTTTACTGTTTAATACGTATATAAATGGATTCAGGTCATTCCCTCACAATTTAAATCATTCCCTCATGTTGAAATTATGAGGGAATGACGAAATATAATACTTTTGAAAACCATGTTATACAAAAGTGATTAATCTTAGGTATATTTTCAGTTACTAAATATCTTTTGAAACACATTTCTAATAATATAACAACATAAAAAGACATTTCATTAGATTTTATTAAATTTATAATGGATGAGGGGATGACGCGTAATAAAAATACTTACATTGATCTAGTATTTCAAAGCCATGTACTAACTATTCAAGAACGTTTTAGAGCAAACATCAAGATGGAAACTTCTTATAATTATGGAAACTTCACTTTACTCTTGTACAAACTGTCCTAGACATATATAAAGCATGTGCTGCTTTCTACTAAGTAAATAATGACAAATTTATAGTTATGTGAGGGAATGACGACAAATGCTAGGGACATCATTAAAAAGTGCCCTAATTCATTCATTATATAAAATATAAATATAATTAAATGGCTAAACATGTAATTAAGTGTGTTTAATGAATTGAGAAAAAAATAATTATAAATATACCGGCTGCAATAGCAGAGAAAGCATTTTCTTTCCTACATATGTGAATGGGGACATAGTGAGGGAATGATATTTGCATTAAAAATACATTAAATTTATCAAATTTCAATTTCAATATGCAAGTAATTACAGTTTATATGTATAACTGATTAATATTGATAGTTTAAATCATTCTTTCTTTTTGTAATTTTGAAAATATGTCTTCAAGACCCCTGGGACATAAAATTGCCTCTTTTCAGAGAATGACTCTTATGTAAAAGTGTGAATATGTTTGGTTGAATTTAGAATCAAGACGGATAACTATCTTTTTTTTATTCATTATCCATGATATTATTTTGCTCAAATTTTCATTGAAGTTAATAAAATGTATATATTTTATTTGTTTGTAATACATAAAATAAAAGTTATAAAAATAAAACCTACTTTCAGTCAAATAGCGATAGAATATTTTCTTGCGTTTGTAATATTTAGGTATTTTAAAGACGAAAAATATAAAATATAATTTGATATTAAAGTAATAATGTGTACAGTAATTTTAACCTTACTGAAAATGCACCTGATGATCGGTTGAAGTTAGAATCAAGACGGATAACTATCTTTTTTTTTCTATTCATTATCCATGATATTATTTCTTTTTTGCTCAAATTTTCATTTAAGTTAATAAAATTTATATATTTTATTTGTACATCTACCCTATATATATAAAATCCTAATGAAACGAATTTATGAAACGGAAGTATGAATCGACTGATTAAACAACTGATTATATTTCACGGCGATTTCTCCTAAAATATGGAATACTTTGCGATGAAATTAACACCAAAAATAAATACTGATCCTCAGATTTCAAAAATGGTATTAGAATTTTTAAATTCGAATTAGTTTCCGAAATATTAATTTTTTTTTTCTAATTTTATATACATTTTTCTAATGACGGCAACTCAAATTTTAATCAAACAGATATATTTTTTTTATATTTCAGAAAAGGTTGACATTTTAACCCGGCTATTGTTGTTTATTTGATAATAAATGTTTATTTACTTTTATTTCGCTTTAAAAATTATATAAATTATTTTCTTCTATGATTATTAATTATTTTTTTTTTATATTTCCTTTAGAAAATAATAGAAAAATAATTAAGAAAAACAGTACTACTTAGTTATTTCGTCGACCAATTTCGCCAAATTATATAAATCTCCAAAACACTTGTCAAATTATACAAATTAACATAATTTTTATTTTAAATAACGAAAGAACAAATAAATTAGTATAACATTAACAAATATACGAATAAAACGTCGAAATAAAAATCACTTGATGACGTATACACGTGTTACTTGCTTAAAGTCAAGTGAATGTGACATTTACGATCACCCATTATTAGCATTTAATCTTATAGTTTGCCGATAGATTTTTGGTCGTCGGGATATCTAAGGAATACCAAAAATGCATATGTAACTGGTATTTGAAAACGAGGTTTTCGCCAAATTTTCGTAAAAAAATAAAAGTCACGCCAAACCTGTATATCTGTAACCGTGTATATCTGTAACCTGTATAACCGTATCTGGCGAAATACTACCACTCGAAAAGAAATGCTAACTGGCATGTTGAAAAAAAGCTATTGGCGAGATTTGCATCCGGCTAGCGTAACAGTACCTAGAATTCTTTGCGACCATGGCAACTTTTATGTAGTTTTATTCGAAAATTTTTTTTTGATTTTTTAATCAAAATGGAAAACTTACGGTCCCATTTTGGCGCGATTTTTTTCTGACGCCAATGTCATATACGGAACGGGCACATAACTGGCGCCAAAGTATCGTTATTTTGCCTCATATGGTATGCCGGATGTTGCTGTTTATGCTGTTGATGCGTTCCCCAAATTGGCGTCGTTAAAAATTCACGCCAATATGGGACGTATATGACATATTTGCCAAACTTTCATATGAACGGCGAAGGGATCAGACCGTATTTGTTTATGGCAGTTGAGGACTTGAACTATTATAATATAGATGAAATGATGGCGATAGAATAATATTTGACAACTTATCACCTGTGCCTGGCTAACATTAAAGTACCAAAATGGCACCTAGAGTATAAAAAGGGAAGTGGTCCGCCTGGAACTGTTGATGATAGTCACATGACATAGGCTATTGTTATAGAGATTGATTTAAAATACCGGGAGACAAAGGCTCTTATACTTAATATATTTTATTTTAGATTCTTTTCAAATGTTTAACTGATCCTCTTTAATTAAAAACGAAAACAACCATTGGATGTCTTAACAGCAACTGATTCGCTCTTAAATTTTTGCAATCAAAGGGAATTGAATGGAAATCCTTTTACAGGGAGATCTGCACAGCTTTTATATATTTATTCAGTATAATTCAATCTTCTCTAATATTTTTAAAACCCATCAGATTAGGGTACCCTAATCTAAAAACACCTTAAAACCCATCAGATTAGGGTACCAGAATCTAAAAACACCGGTGTTTTTAGATTCTGCGGTGTCTGAATGGGGGTTGCCGAGCGTAGCTTGCAGGGGGCAGAGCTCCCTAATATTTCTTATATTGTTTAAGACCACATAAAGGCTACCACATTAAGACCACCATTTTAAAGGTTTAAGACCACAACAATGTCCACTAGTGGTTGTGGTACTGTATTTTTATAACCACTATTATTTATAATATAATTAATTAATATTCGCCTTATAAATTTGAAATAAAAAAAATGCGACGATTACTATTTGGAAACAGAGTTTTAAAAAATCCAAAAACACAATTACCCTGAAAACCAGTAATAGTTATGGTGGTTATATTGTGCTAATATTTGCATTCATCGCTGAGAGTGTGGCCGATTTAGCGGAATTTTTTATTCCAAATATCTACCAGTCTTTTTAAACTGTATTTTAATTTTTATTTAATCGACAAAAGGCTGCCATTTAATAAAACGAAAATTAGTGATATAAATTTTAAATACAAAAATACGTTTAATTTTAAGCACTGGGCGTTATCCCTGATACTTGAACTATAATACCAGTACTGGTAAAATATTGGATTTACATTAGAAATATTTGTAATGAAATTTCAACACTTTAAACTGTAACCATCCCCAACAAAGTGTCAATAATGCGAAAATACTTTCGTTATGTTGGAAATATTAATAGTGAAATAGCAAAATATTTTTTGCCAATTTACATTTTGCACATATTTGCGCAATATTGCAAAAAATATATTTTACAGTTTATTTATTAATATCTTCATTATTGAGTAAATATTTTTGCAATTTGCTTGTAACTTTATTTGTATATATTACAAGTAAATAAAATGTGTAAGTTAAGTGATAATTTTAAACATTCGAAAAACGTGAATAGAACTCATAATGAATGCAAAGGCATTTATTTATCCGGTTTGATGCTGGCATAAGCCAAACATTTCCACACTTTCAAATTTATAATTTTATTAGAATTACGATATTTATCATGATTACGAAGAGATAATAAAAAAAACTAGAAGTGTTTCAAAATATTCAAAATTTCCAACCAGAAAAATATACTGAGAATTACCAGTGTCGAATCTGAACCGAGTTCGCATTGTGAATATACTTGTGCAACCCTTTGATGGCACGATTTCGGGGGTTGTCTCATAATGGAGTATTTGAGACAAAATCCTCGCCAAAGTTATTTTTGATACGTTTTAAAAGTTACAAAAATGTTGAAATGATTAACCCCTTAACGCTCGAATTAAATTACGGTTGAATAATTCAAATTGCTTATTGGCACCACTAAAATGAAAAAGAAATATTCAACTTATTTAATGACAGTAAAAACGATACTAAAATATAGCCCTTTTCACTATTTTATGGAACTGGTGGGACTCAAACAATTTGAGTAAAAGACACAGCCCGTGAATATGACGGGAGCGAGAATTAACCCACCGCCCCCTGAATACTAGGCCTGAGCGCTCACACAAAAATGGCGGCTGCCGAAGGCGGATTTTTTTTAGCGTAGGTACGGTCCCTTAAATGTAGACACCAGTATTTTATAAAACATTTCCCTACATTGTTTATTCTCAGAAAAATGAAGCGGAAAAAACTTAAAAAAATTATTGGTAGGAATATTTAAGGGACCGTACACACGCTGAAAAAAATCCGCCTTCGACAGCCGCCATTTTTGGTCCAGCGCTCAGGCCTAGTATTCAGAGGGCTGTGATTAACCCCTTGGGGACGAGCGACACGTATACGTGCCGCATGAAGCACTGAGAATCCTCGTTTTTCCTCACCAGTAAAATTTTACTGTAAAATTTGCCTTATTTAATCAGCGCAGATTCTCGATTCAAGAAGATACAAAATTCTGTTTTTAAAAAGCGGTGACAAAAGATTAAAATTTTCGCAAAAGGCTCCCGTCCCGAAGGGGTTAAATAAAGCTAGAATTACGACAAATTTAACTAAAAATAAAATTTAACATTTCTTCACGTAATTTTAAAAGAAACATTTTACTTAAAAAATTTTGGTGGCAGGTGGCATTTAAAATTTAAAATTAAGTGGAATGTATAATATCTCACGATCCTTCAAGAGGTTAAATGTGATTAATTTTACTACATGAAAACTTTTGATTATTTATCTTAAACAAATGTAGATAATATTCATGGGGCATTCTCACTATCTTTTGACTTTCGGGAATAAAAATCTGGTGAAATTAAACTTGCTAAAATAACATTTTAATCTGATAGACGAATGCCTTAATGATTCAAAATAAACAAAAAATGGTCAGCAGCGAAATTTGTTTTATTTAACTGATGTTTAAGTTAAACTTGCGAGTTTAATTTTCCTTAACATTTTACCGCTATAACTTTCTATTTTCTTCTAAATTTCTACTTATAATGAATTTACATAGTACCCACAGGACATTCAAATAAGAAATAATAACATTGTAGTATTTTTAGTACAAAATTTTAATATAACATTGTCTTAAAGGGGTGTTAAAGAAGGGACGGTAAGGTAAAAAAAGGGATGGTATAGGAAAAAAGGGACGAAATGGGAAAAAAAGGGACGGTAAGGAAAATTAATACCTATTTTAGGTAAATCATGTTAAGACTAAGTGGTAGCCACAATGTTCATTGATTTCTAGAAACAATTCTTTACATTGCATTAAATAATAAAAAAATAATAATAATTTACCTCGAAATGTGCAGGAATAAACCTTGGGGACGGTAAGGCTACCAATAAAGTCACGATGCTTGAAATTGATATTTAAATTCTGCAGTAAATTTCTTGTCAAACAATTTTAGACATTCTTTCTCCAGCATACTTCTGCATGATAAAAAACTTGAAATAAATTATGTGGCTGCATCTGAAGTTATTTTCTGTATAATTTTAGAAGAGGGACTATAAGAAATCTAAAACCCAGGGACAGAGGTTAAAAAATAATAACCATCCTACAAATGTGTGCAGGTTAATTTTTTGCTACATATTTATATAAAACAATAGTTCTAGTTTCGGAAAAAAATTACATCGAATTAATTTTATTGAAACAATTTTATACAGACAGCTCCAAACTTAAAAATCAGCATCAGGGTCACGGGACGGTATAGGGGTTTTCCTTGTATTTGGACCTCCAACATCGTCCAAAACTTATTTATCACGTTAATTTTGTTATGCAATCATGCAATGGGATGTTCCCCTGTTTATGAAATAATAATAATAATAAAAAAAAAACACAAGAACATGTACAAAAAAAAAATATATTATTCAGGGACATAAAAGTCAAAAGATTGTGAGATGTATATTATATGATTTAGTATTTAGCAAAGTTGACTCTCCATAGTATAGAAATGCTGGTTTTTGAGTGTCTAATAGATTAGCAAAACAATTTATATGTAAAAGTGGCAAGTATATGGGGAACATTTTTTGTATGGCTTAGAAAACTAAAAACCAATACGATTATACTTCAAAAATGGTCCGACAAACTTTGACACACCTTTAAAAATCTTTCAGCTAAAGAGGCTTAAAAGAACCCATTTTTATTTTTTTTTAATTATGTATTATATTTGATATATATTATATTTATAATATATTATATTTGATATATTATATATTATATTTTTTATTATATATTATATTTGAAATAAAACTATTCAGTTCAGAAATCCATGAAGCCGCAAGAAAGATACATTTAACCCCTTGAGGGGCACTGGTACATATTATATACCAACTACGATTAATAAAGTTTTACACCAGAGAAATTTTATTAAATTTTACTTTTCTAACTTTGGGGGGAAAAAGCCTTTAAATTGCTTTTACTTATTTTGAAATAGAATTTTTCAAAGATTCCGGTGGCAATTCAGCATTCCACAAGCGTAATGGCTTGCCCCTCAAGGGGTTAAACATAATAACAAAATTGAAACTTAACAAAAGAGCGCGTCTTCTCACAAAGAAATCTTATCTTCAACTAACGCTATGAACTCCGTAAATGACTCATGCTCCTGAAATAGACATAGATCGACGCACCAGATATTATAACATATGCTTTTTACAATTGTTGAGCAAATTTTAACCTTTGTCTTTTTGGCCAAGTACTTGCCACAAATCTCCGTACGTCCACCAACACTGGAAGTAAACGGTCCTACACATCCCTGACACCCGATGAAACTGATTTTATTAACACTCCAATTGCCTAAGAACACAATTGGATTTCGTGAACACTTTAATAATTTTTTGTCTAGTGTGAAAACTTGTAACATTTTTTTATATATATATAAAGTTATCTTTGATATTTATCCGGTATGAGATAAATATATCTTCTTAAAAATTAGATCTGTAAAAAAGAAAAAAGGCACCTGATTTTTCGGAAATCTTAATCTAAGTATTGCGCGGCAGCGCAATACTTATTTATTTCCAGTGTCACTTCTCAATGTTAAGTTAACATAGAAAAGCCTATGGAGATCATAACTTTTTCACTTTTTCTTCCCACCTTTTTGTCCCTGATGCCACAATTTTTTTATTCTTTGTAATTTTAATGATATTGTAAATTCAACTTAAGAAAATGTTTGCTTGACGTCAGGGTCAAAACGGATGATAAAATGCCTTTGCTTATGGGTAAAATGTAATTCAGAGAGTAACATAGCCTACGCTCTATTTATATTATTCAAATATTTTTCTTAATAATTCCAAATTTCGCTTTTTTTCATTGAGAATCAATGGACATTTTTGCTATAAAATTTAACATTTTTTTCTATTGTTGCAAAAAATTCAAAAGCCGTAACAATAATTTATCTACAGTAACTTATTTTCAGTTAAAATATTTCCACGTGAGAAATGGAATTTGAAATATTTTTTTTTACGAATTAAAAAGAAGATGAACATGGCGTCATACGGGAAATAAAACTGATATTTTCAAACATTTGTTAGTAATACAAGAAGCATGAATAAAAATAAATACAGAAAGCAAGTGACTATGACGTCAAAAAGTTGCAACATATTTCACGGATACTGATTTTTAAGCGTGAATAACAATTACATACAGATATGCGCATTCGATTAAAAAGGTGTTAACTTTGTGATTTATTCCTTTTATTTATTTGTTGATAAAATTTTATTTTCGTAAACACTAGAAGAGCCGTCGGGGTCATTTTGCCTTTTTTTCCAATTTCCCATGCTTTATTTTAATATATAAGTGAACACCAAAACCGATATTTTTTGACTTTTTCTAAAATACTTCCAAGAGTACTGAGACAATTTTTCATGCTTCTATATTAATTATTAAAATAAATAATCATCGAAATACCTAAAACCGCCAAAAGGTGTCATTTTGACCCCCATAAGAAAAATGACAGATTTTGAAGTGAAAGTCAGTTTTCGAATTCCCGATATCTCATTTTTGTTTTCTGGGCGTGGGAAAACACTCACCTCTTATCGCGATGAATAAAAGAAAAAAAGTAAGGCTTTGTTTCAATGACGCATAGCGATGCGGTGGGACTACTTTTCTCTCCTCTGCGCGCGCACTGGTACCAGTGCTGGTTACCAGTGGCGAACTAAGCACTGTGACTCCTGAAATGCGCACGCACCTAGCAGCGCTGGCATGCTACAGAAGTTTTGGAGGGAAAATAGTTCTGCTGAAGCTACAGCCGATAACCACGGTGCTAGTTTCCACAGCAGCATTCTCAAAGCTTTCGATTGCGACCAGAGTGTAAGCTTTTTTATTGTATAAACAATGCGGAGATGACTGAGTACACAGGAGTGTCTTGCCCTCCTGGAGCAGTTAGATTCAGATATCAGTGGTGACGACAGCAACAATGAAGATTTTTGCGTTGATAATGTGAACTTACAGAATACGTCATCTTCCGAAAGCAGTGACAGTGATGCCATTGAACATCCTGGCAATGTGATTTCCCATGTTATTCGCTGATCAAGACGTTCACGTGGATGTGGGCGTACGCAAGGACGAAGAAATAATGTGCCAAATCTTTCTGCTGGTAGTAATAACGATACGTACACGTCATCCAGCGGCAATTCTCTGGACTCCCATGAACCTTAGCGGCCCCGCTTCTACTACAGGTCGCACGGCAGCTCGCAATATTGAAAAAATTGCAAGTGAACCCATGCCTTCTGCTCGTCGTAACATTAGGACAAATCCTCCTTCGGCCTGGCGTTTGATGGTGAATGAAACAATGGTGAAACACATTCAAACATGTACAGATGTTGAAGTACGATGTCAGCTTGGAGGTGCCACAACTGGTAATGTTACTCTGGTGGAACTGGATGCTTTTATCGCCCTATTATATGTCCGTGAGGAACTAGGTCATTCAAAACTTTGTGCAGATGATTTGTGGAACAAAAATTGGGACCACCTGTTTTCAAAGAGACAATGTCACACAGTCGTTTTTGTGAAATCATAAGGTATCTCAGATTTGATGTGAGAAGTAGCAGAGCGGAGCGCCTGGCCAGAAATAAATTTGCCCTCGCTTCTGAAACCTGGTACAAGCTAATTGAAAATTGTTATTTGTGCTGTAATCCTGATGAAGAGATAACAGTTGATAAACAGTTGTTGCCGTCTAATCAAGGTGCAGGTTTATTCAATACATGGCGAATAAGCCATATAAATTTGGTGTCAAGTTCTGGCTAGCAACTGATGTAAAATCGAAATATGTTTTGAATGGCTATCTTTATTTGGGCAATGATGAAGAGCGGCCAACTGATTTACACCTTCGGGAAAATGTTGTGCTCAAATTACTGCAACCATTTCTAAACGCCGGATACAACTCCTTTGCTGACAATTTTTTTACATCTGTAAAACTCACAGATGAACTGTCCGCTAAGAAAACTACAATAGTTGGGACGATGCTTATGAACAAGAGAGAACCTCCTATTGCTCGCGACACATCTTTGCCACGATATCCATCTTCTGCGTTGATAAATGGGAATAAAACACTCACGATATACAGGTACAAGAACAAAAAGAATGTCGTGATTCTTAGCAATATGCACACGAATGTGTTTGTAGACAATAGTGCAAAGAAAAAGCTGAACACTGTCACTTACTACAATAAAACTAAATATAGCGTAGACGTAGCAGACCTGATGTTAAGGAAATATACTACAAGATGTGGAACTCGCAGATGACCTGTTCATGTTTTTTACAATGTTCTTGACATTGCTGCACTGAATGCTTGGATAATTTTCAAGGAATCCACAAACACCTCAATTTCACATCGAGAATTTATTCTTGCCGTCGTGGAAGAACTACGAATTGGTGCTTTATGCAATATATGCCCCCAAATTGATCGAATACAGACCCTAAAAAGAAAGTAATGGGCCTTTCAACGCTGCAAGGGAAAAAATAAAGTTCTTTAAGCTGTGAGGGATGCCAGAAACCAATTTGTGATAAATGTGTTTCTGTCACTGTCAAGCGCGCATAGTGCTCTACTGGCGCTAATGTCTAACTAACTTTGGAAGAAATTTAAATGTTTATTTGTGTTTTTGTTTCTCTTTTTGAAATATCTTGTGTGCTAATTTGTATTTTTTTGCATTTTTAACTTTTGTTTGTTTTCCTATTACTTGTACTCCTGCTAAAGAATATTGTTTAATAAAATATATTGCATTACATATTGTCATTTATATATTGTCATTCAAATAAAAAATAAATAAAAATTCCATAAGCATGGAAAAAATGAACTCAAATGAACTCATGGAAAAAATAATATATCTATATATATAAAATCTTTAAAAACCCTTATATAATGTAATTTCAACATCATGTATCAATAAAAAAATCATTTACTTTGATAGGGATTGGATTTCTTATGAGGGTCAAAATCACCCCCAACGGCGGTTTTGGGTAAGTCCAAATTCCGGCTGTTCTACTGTTAAGGAATACTAGCCGGAAAGAAATACTGAACTAATTATATTGTTTTAAGGCTGTATAAAAATTGAAATCGACGGATGCTTAGAAGTTAATAAATTTGCAAATAACTTAAATTTATTTTACAGGTTTCATCATCAATATGACATCAGAATTACACACGGGCATGTAACATATATATTGTTCATATGCACTTTCTTTTTGTGGTATTAAGAAATAAAGAATAATTATGTATTTGTAAATTTTAAAAAGACAGAGACTTTTAACGCTCGTTAAATAAACTTAACGTTATCATCGCATTTTTTATATAAAATTATTCCTCAAGATTTCTTTTTTTTCCTGAAATCGACTGATGTTGATGCTAAATAGCTACCCCAAGTTAAATTTAGGTAACTATTTAATCTTGCATTTATATCGTCCCTTGGCAGGAACAGGGCAGCAAAATTTAAGCAAAACTGTTTTCTTTATGTTTTACTGTGTAACAGCTATACTGTTGTTATAATATTAGCAGTCACGATTTAAGGGTATTTTTGCATTCATAGCGTACCACATGTGAAAATGGGATAATTCAAATTAAGCAATTTTTTTTTATTATTATTAAAGATTTTTTATGCTCAGACTGGAAGTTTTTGTCCGAACTTTGTACTACTGCACAGATGAAACATTTTGGATTAAATATTGGTAAATACACCACAAATTGTGATGCGATACCTTGTAGATCAAACCTTGAGGGTGATACATCTAGTTAATTTTTAAATGAGTTCGTCTGAATGCAGTAGTTACTAAAAAACTTGACATATTAAACAAAAACATAATTTGCCGAACAAATTAAAAACCAAATTTATTTCCTACATTATTTAAGCCCGAGAAGGGTCAGATATTAAAATATTTCATTCAGTTAGTCCTACATTTAATGTTAAATTTTTGTAACAAATTAGTTAAACCAAGTAAACAGTAAAAAGTAAAAATGAAATTCAAACAATATGATACTTAAACACCCTAAAAACTTAGGTTCCGTTCAAACGAAATCGAAATAAATCCCAGATTTTTTTGGAAGGTGCCTAATCATTTGTTTTCACCTACCGCAAACATAATACAAAATCAGAAACACAAACTTATTGTAACTTAAATTTGGAAAAAAGCCTAAGATTTATTTCGATTTCGCTTGAACGGAATCTAAGTTTTTACGGTGTTTAAGTATCATACTGTTTGAATTTCATTTTTACTTTTTAACCCTCCGTCTACCAGACGGGTCCATTGGACCCGACAGGTACATACAAAATATTCATTCAAACCAGAAATTTCTTTAAAATAAACTAAGTATATAAACCAGACAAAAATAAGGTAAATAAATAAGTTAAATAGTTTTAAATAAAAATTCTGGTGTAGAACGTTTTATTAAAACTTGAATAAAATTCCCGGTAGATCTAGGGTTAATGTTCACTTGGTTTAACTAATTTTCTACAAATTTGTAACATTAAATGTAGGACTAACTGAATGAAATACCTTAATATCTGTCCCTTCTCGGGCTTAAATAATGTAGGAAATAAATTTGTTTGTCAAATTATGTTTTTGTTTAATCTGTAATCTTAACCATAACAATACCCCCTTAAAAATCAATAATATACAGATATATAAGATAAATATTTTTTTATGTTTTAACGTATAATATTTGTGAAAAAAATACAAGCTAGTCAAATGATTATTGCAGTTACTGTTCTTCTGTTTGACGCACATTTCACTTCCTTTTCATGAGAAAAGCACTTCAGCTGTTAACATATTGCAATGGTTGAAGTTGGGGATTAAAATTGAGTAAGATACAGAACAACCCATAGCCCTTCAAGTGGTTTTGTAGGTAAGCAACTTAATGCCGGGTTCGTACGCTTCAGCCCCACCAGTGGCCGAGAGGTTCTGCTCTCGAAGCTGGTAGACGGGAAGTGCTGGGTTCGATCCCAATCGCGCCCGTCGGCCTAATCGTTCGGAGTTTTCGTGGTTTTCTTCGAACCTTGGTCCTCCAAGCGTTAATACGGTTTAGGTTCCCTTAGAAAAACCTCCACGGAAGGCAATCCCCCCTTAGGGCCTATATCCCACGTGCAGATAATTGGCCGACATAAATACAACCAACCAATCGTACGCTTCAAGGATTTTCAAGCACCTTTTACCAGATTTTCTGTAACGTAATATTTGCCTTATTTAATGAAAAAGAAAATCCATCTTCAGATGTAGCGACCTTTAAGAAATTTTTGGCTCTAAAACACCTAAAATCCCGTGAATCTCTTGATGCATACGAACCCTGTAATATTGTATATTTTATCTAAAATGTTCTTAAAAATAAAGTTAAATTTTGAACAGGATTTTTCTCGAATTAGAGTGCCAAACATACAACCCACACAAAACTTTGTTAAATAATTAATTTAAATAGTTTTCGATAAAAATTCTGGTGTAAAATATTTTTAATTAAGGTTTGGTAAAATTTCCGGACGTTCTAGCGTTAAAACTATCTACTTACATTGTGCGAATATTGCTTGGAACTTCCGTGGAGAATGGCAAAAAGAGGACATATATTTGATTCAGCGTACCCTGGTTAAACAAAGTGATACATCTCAGCAAAAATAAATGTCATAGCGGAGACAAAAGAAATTTTGCATGATTTTACTGTAACGTGAAATTATAGTACTTAGCTCTGCATGCAAGAGTAAAAAAATGCATAAAAGCGTAACATCCCTAAGCAAGCATGAGAATTCTCCGCTTTTTTCATACCGGTAAAATACTAGAGAAAATGTTTTTCTGTTAAATCGCAGAATTTTTCGATTAAATAAAATAACATTTTCAAAAAAATCATACTGGTATGAAAAAAATCGGAGCTCTGCTTAATACTAGAACCGCCGTTAGGGGTCATTTTGACCCCTCCCAAAATTGATAATAGTCGATTCAAACCAGAAATTTTTTCATAAGATATGTTATGAATGATATATGTATGAAGCACAAAAATAGGCTAATTAAAAAAGTTAAATTGTTTTAAATAAAAATTCTGGTATGAAACACCTTCTTATAAAAATTTAGTAAAATAGCTGTCAGTTCTAGTGTTAAGAATGAAGATGTAGATGAGGTTTGGAGAGTTGAGTAATTTTACATCCCCGCACAATCCATCCCTCTTCGTTAGTCACGGATGGTCATAGCGTAATAAACCGATTTCTAGTGTAACTACACTTATGGAACTTTTTATGTAACAAGACTCACCTATGACAGACCTATGAAGGAATTTTGAGACATTTTTCTTGCGCTTGAACAATATATTTTTTACAATTGTTGGGAAAATTATAACTTTTGCGACTTTGGCTAGATTTTTGTCTCAGAATACTCCTCTGTGGGTCGGTCGGGACAATTGGAGATGATGGCCTGCTTTAAGTACTCTGAAGGATTTATCAATATCTATATTAAACTCTTTTAGCACAACTACTCTTCTTATTACAATCAGGGCCTGATTACAAAGACGGCACACTCCCAGCAATAAGTTTTAATAGAAATTTCCGTATTATACAAACACCGTATTCATTCAAAATTAGTCATGAATAATTAAATTTTTCTATTCCTTTTTACTGGTGGAAGTTTGCCCAGTTGATAATCAGGCCTTGACTACAACTAAATTTACTCAGCACTTTCAATGACTCTAAATAATGGCGAGATAATTTTAACTATATAATGAGTGTAAAATTGATGCAAATTCGCTATCTAAAGCTACACACTTTTCTATTACTAAATTCGACCAGCGTTGCCTGGTCGAATTTAGCCAACGTTACCAGCGTTGCCTGTTATTTTTATTGAGTATTTTCGAGTTCATACCAGAAAAAACACTAGTATTTTACTGTTTATTTATTAAGAGACTTTCAGCGATTATGCTGTTAAGGGATCTCATAAAGTAAAAATTCTTTTCTCGAAATTCACGGTGTGAATTTGAAATTTCGGATTGAAAGTAGGCCAAACTCGCAACATTTTAATACACTTTTAACTTTTTTTTACTAATAATTAATATATTTCATACAAATATGCTTTCAAGTGATGTTAGAAGGAAATCGAAAAGAATATATTAAAGAAAAAAAACCTATTAGCGTTTTCAATAAGGAAAACAAACTTTAAATTATGTTCTTTAACATGGAAAGCTCGGGTGGAATCCTCTATTTTTCTGAATTTTTTTAAAAAGACGTTTTATATCTTCATGACCATAATCACTATTTTTACACAATTGAACGTAAATGTTGCACACAATTCACGTAGTCATGTGCTTCAGCTGCAGATAATTTTGGGCCAAGTTTTATAGATTGATCGCAAATATTATTTTTATTCAATTTTTGGTGGACCCTGTTTTTCCTCTCCTCGTAGCAATAATAAAATAAATTTAAATTTTACAAACATTTTATATTCATTCTGTATGACTAATTGACAATCTAAACACGCTTGTATATCGCGATGCAAGGAACAAGAAATTATCGTGCATCCTAAAAATTTAGTGATAAAAGAAAAGCCCCATTTATTAAAATTGTGGCAGGAATACTCTAAACATTTTTTATTGCGAATCGTCTGTGGAGGATCACTTTAGAGAGACAAAATGTTTTTAATTTCTGTATATCTGTCCCGAGATAGCCCCCGCAAATTGCATACTATTATATTGTAATGGTACAAATAGGTTAACACTTTCCGGCGCGGTGTCCTTAAAAAAGAACACTTAATTTTAATTCCAAAACTGACAATCGGTACCAAGAATATTTAACTAAAATTTTCCTATTATAATGTACATAAAAATAAGCAAGTTCGTATTTTCTAATAAATTCGTTTATAAATTGCAGTGTCAGTCCATTATTTCATCAGTTTATAAACAGAATTACTCCGCGCCGGTAAGGATTAATAATTGCATTAACTCAGTACGTTATTCACAACTAGCTGATTGTTCTTCGTTTAATTTGGTTAATTCGTTTGAATAACACTGAACACTATATTTAATTCATAATGCTTTTTCTGTGTGATTTCTGACGATTTAAAAAATAAGTCCTTTCGTGTTATACTAATTTTACTCAAACATACGGAGTTCAGATGCGTGGAACCCGCGTATAGACGATCGAATCTCAATTTTATTCAATATTAGCTGACCCGCCCGGCGTTGCCCAGTCCCGTGATGAATGACACTTAAATGAATCTCAAATTTGCATGGATTTATTTCTTTAACTCCATTTTGTTGATTTTATATTTTTAAATGAAAAAATTTTGAATTGAAAGTATGTGCTGTTTGGAATTTTATATCAGCGTAATTTTATTTTTGGAGTCTATGTGTACCGATTGCAAGAGAAACTCCGAAGAAACACTCAGGTTTTTATTAATTTCGTCGAAATTTTCTCACATTTTGTTTTTGTAAAAAATATTTCTACTCTTTCGAACGCTTCAAAATTTTTGTAGATGATGTAAATCTGGTCTATTAAAGTGCTCTAAAAAGAATATGTTAAAATGCGGATTCTTAGTTACTTTTAGTGTAGAAAAAACATCATATCCGTAAGGCGCGAAAAGACCTGAGTTCGTCCATCTATTTGAAAATATTAAAATTCATATTTTTTCAAACTGATTGCACTTTCAATTAGAAGAAGGTTTCGAATTTTAAAAAATATTTTTCGTTTGTCAATACCTATAAAATTGCGTCCTGGAGGTGCGTTGCAAAAAGGGAGAAAAACGTTTTTTGGAAAAACGAATCTTTATGAATTTTTTTTTCAAAGGATTAACTGCGATGTTTCTTTTGAATTGATTGCCGCATTTGAGACGAAAGAGTACGGTCTTTCAGAATATGTCGTCCGTTTTGAACTTTACTAAGCGTTTTGGCCGATGTAATTTAATAAGTAATGACCCCCCCCCCCCTAAATTGCTTTTTTTCGACCTTCATTTTCTGCGTAAATAAGGCTTTTCCTCATGATCCAGAACTATTTTACCTCCAGATGACTTTTTAATGAGAGTGCTTTGCGATTGCTAATTAATAACTCAACTAATTATTAGAAATTTAAAATTCTGAGTCTCAGGTGCATTAGGAGAGGCTGAACTATCTACACGAAAATTTTCAGCCTCATACGTGCGTATATTTTGCTAGCCATCGCATAGACACACACACAGACAAGCAGAGCGAAACTTTATTTTATTATTATAGATTGAATTATAATAAGAATTTCGAAAATTATCTTGATCTATGGCGATTTATTTTTTATCACTAAATCTGGCTATGTTCCACAAAGTATCACAAATCTTATTGAGAATTTGACTTCGGCGAATATGACTATGTATCTTTAAGCGTATCTTTAAGCGTAGCAACAGTGGTTACAACAAATAAAGCAAGTATCTGAGAAACGACCTTATCTAAATCTCATGAATCAGGGGTGTTAAACTGTGGCCCGCCGGGTACCACTAAAATTTTATAGTTATCATTGAGATATCTAATTATCGAATCTCTGCGATTCAGGAAGAATGATTCTATGAAAAATTAGTGGTATCCGGTGGTCCACAGTTTGACACCCCTGTTATAATTGAAACTGGATTACAGAAATATCATGATTTCAAACTGTTATATCTTAGCCAGGGTTGCCAGTTTGGCTTCCAATTTGAATCCGAAATTTCACATTCATACAGGAAATTTAGAAAGAAGAATTTTTACTTTATGTGATCGCTAAATATCTCTCCTTAAATAAAGCATAAAATACTATACATTATTTTTGGTATGAACTCGAAATTTCTGAATAAAAATGGAGGCCAAACTTGATCTCAGCCATTTTTAAAGACAGAGGCAAAACAAAAAGCACCCTGAAATCCTTGGAGTAAACGCAAAAAATGAAGGGTAAAAACCTTTTCATTTCCTACCTTTTTGAACACCTTCTTGAAATTGAAATTTTTAAGTGACTGCCATTTTGGAACAACAGCGCTCATGAAGCTGGACAAAGAGCTCGGTCGAAACTTTGGTAAGTCCTGTATACATCCCCAATCATATCCAAATTAGTTGGTAAATGCAAGTGCTATCGCATTACAAAAATCATATATAAAGATGTCTATCAACAATTAGACGGAGGGTGATTTTCTGGTCTGAGTGTCATGGTCGATTAAAACATATCGAGATTTTCTGGAATTGCTTTCTCCTGAATGGCTGCAATAGGTAGCTTCTTACTTTTTATAGCGGAAGGTATGTAATACAATTGAACGTGAAATAAGTGTAATTTATATCTAGTTACACGAAGTTCTCAAAAAACTAAATTCATTATTTAAAGGAGATTTTCTGCTTAGTGTTTAGAAGGGTTGGAATAATCATATATTCTTAAAGGTTAAAATGATCTGTATTTTTTAGCTGTTACGATTTGCGATAATTTATCAATAAAAAATATTGTAGTTTAGATTTTTGTTTTCAATTATCTAACAGAATGCGAAATTAACCCTTTGCACTCGAGAGGTGACTCTCACACACCACTGGTGTTGTCATCTGTACCGTGTAAATCGTTTTTCCAAATACTCTGCACACCAGTATTTTAAAGCAAATTTCCTCGCCTCATCTAATGGCAGAATTGTCTGCGATTAAAAATGGCAAAAAAAAATGTAAAAAGTTAGTGGTGTCCACAGCATTTGGACCCCTGATTTATGCTAGACACGTTGCAACACTAATGGTGAGTGAGAATCACCTCTCGAGTGCAAAAGTTTAACACTAGAACCGCCAAGGCGGTCATTTTGATCGTTTCGGAACTTTCATTGCGTACCAGTTTGTTTCTATTTAGAGTATAACTTTCAGTTTCCGTGACTTTTCCTATAATTCGAAAAGCTACGATATGCTAATGATAAATTTTCCAGTCAGCCAAAATTTGTGAAAGTATTGCAGTAGTATACCTAGAACCGCCGAAACGGTCAAAATGACCGCCGTCAATTTTAATGCACATTTTATCTATTAGATGTCGCAACAGTCCATACTTCATACAACCACACTTCAACAAAGGTTACAACATTACCACAAATAACTTCTTTACTTCACTGCTCCTTGCAGAAAAGCTGAAGTCACTAAAAATAAGCATTGTTGGCGCAGTCAATTGTGGACGAAAAACAAAATTCCACAGGCCATAAAATTTGAAAAGAAGTCTTTGTACAGTAGCCAAATTCTTGCCGAAGGTGATATTACGTTGAGTTTATTAAGGGAAGAAAAAAATATGTGTTTTAATCCTAGGTTCCCGACATTCATCCATTACATTTGAAACTAGTGATAAACACTTACCAGAAACTGTAAAGTTCAACAATTCTGCAAAATTTTGCATCGACGTGCTCGACCAAATGGTACGGAAGTATTCTACAAAAGCTAGTTCTAGAAGATGACATCTACAAGTGTTTTATAATTTTCACAATCTAGCGGCCATTAATTCTGAAAACACAGTCAAAAAGGGTGTTAAATGCCAGTATTTTGTTCAAGAGAAATCCGTCTCCTTTAGCCCCGTTATATTATTCATAGTATTTTCTAGAAGAAAATACTGGTAGTTTCCTCTTCTTTTGACTGTGTTTTTCTCTGACCACTGGCCACCCTGAATATTGTGTTGCTCAGGAGATAAATATAAATTTTTGTTTTCACTAAGTTTATTTTTGTTTTTAGCAATTTCGATTTCTCTTGAAAAATATTTTTTACTATAAAAATATTCTTAAATTAAAAAATATAAGTTACAGATATATATCTCAATATAATATAATTATAACTTAATAAAATATAAAAAATAGAATAATAATTATTAAATATATGTTATTATACGGGCAATGATGTTAATAATAATAATAAACTATACTAAGAGTAAAATATGGCAAGTAAACAATATTTGAGTATGGTAATCCGCATCGGTCAATTTGACCGCTTCGGCGGTTATAGGTATACGTTTTTGCCGGCGGTTGTAGTGTTAAAAGAATTATTAGTTGAAGAAGTTTGCTAAAAGGATAGAAATATCTGTTTATTTTATTTTATTTTTTGTTATTCTTGTTTGTTGTGTACACAATTGTTTTATACGAGAAGGATAAGAAAGTTGCCGATCAGAATTTCTTTGACTATATGATTATATGATTATTGATTATATGATTATATGATTATTGATTATATGATTATTGATTATATGATTATATGATTTTATGATATCATTATGTGATTAAATTATCAATGCTTCTGATGTCTTAAAAAGAAACTTTTCTATTACAATGCATTGTAAAACGTGATTGTTTTTATATTCCTTTCTCAGCTGTCACCATAAAAATATATAATAACATTTTAACAGGTATTTTTCTCTGTGTAAATGTTTCGAGTTTATTATCGAAAATATGTACCAGAACTTTCCAACATTAAGTTTTGCTATATATGATGCTAAACATTCTGTGATTAAATAAAACAAAAACTGCTATTCAGATATTCTGGTAGATATTTTGCTTAAAAACGTGCTAAATTGGTAACACTGATAAACACAGACTCCAAACATTTTATTTTACTAATATGTGCATTGTTGCCAGTTGGGCTACATTTTTATCAGAATTCTTGATTCCAGATGCTTTTCTTGAAATAGTAATCTCCGCCTTATATAATCTGACAGTAAACTGTGATTAAATAAAGCGAATATCATAATGAAGAGAAGGAATTTTTTTTTTCAACTGGATAAATCATATTCATGGCTGGAGTAGCACAGTTTAGGTTTATTCCAACAAAGCGAAAAATTGCAAGGCCAGAGATCGAACCTTGATACCCGGATCCTTTGTTTGGACATTTTTTTGATCTGTTGGAATAAACTGCAACTGTGCTACTCCAGCCATGAATATGATTTATCCAGTTGAAAAAATATCCTTTTCTTCATTGTGATTTAATTACATGATATGCATGAGTTTCCGTGTTATCACACACTTTCATCGTGAAAATGCCAAGGACATAGCTCAGATGAAGGAAACTTGTAAAGCCTCATTGCATTTACATTGCTTTCTCTGTTGTCGCCATAAAAATATACAATAACATTTTAACTGGCATTTTTCTAAACGTTCCGGTTTGTATCCAGAGCAGAAAAAAAGGGGAAACTTATCTCGAAAATCGGAGCATCGTTTAACACTAGAACTGCCGTAGCGGTCATTTTGACCTCTACCAAATAAAAATATTTTGATTATCACCAGACATTTCTTTCTAAAATAAATTTAAAATGTACCTCGGAGAAATAAGTTAAATAAATATGTTAAGTAGTTTCAATTAAAATTTCCGGTGTAAAATATTTTTATAACACTTCAGTAAAATTTCCGGCGGTTCTAGTGTTAAGCTCCATGGAATGTTTAATGAATATTATTGAGTACAGATGCGAATAAAAACGAAATATTTTTTTAACATGCGTTGTAAAATGGATTTTATTAGATTTTAATTTATTTAATTTATTTTATTTTATTTTATTTATTTTATAAACAAACTTCTAAAGGGTTTCTGTTGGCAACGGATTTTTTTTATTTTGTCTGAGATTATTTTGGTACAATAATCTTTGAGGCAGATTTATTATAATCTTCGCGATAGATTATTATTGATTATAAATAGTGGTAGAAAAAAATAATTAAAAATAGTCTCCAGTGACTGCTCAGAACAGGGTTGCCACTTTAGCCTCCAGTTTTATTCAGAAATTCCTAATGGTAAATTATGTAATGGTTAATGACAGATATTTCGTAATTAGATAAAATGAAAATTCGTCTTTCGAAATTTATGGTATGAATTCTGAATTTCTGAAGACAAAAAGAGAACAAACTGGAAACTATATCCTTGAATATACATTATTTCAGAAGAAAGGTAATTTTTGCAGTTATACATTTTAGAAAGAACAAATTTAATAAATTAACATATCAAATTCAATCTCAATTTAAAAAACAAAATTTTCATTAAATAACCATTTGATAAGATTTAGAAAAGAAATAACTCCATGATATTCGCAATCTTTTGGTAAAAAGTATTCTCACACAGTTATTCGTGCAAAACAATAAGAGCCTTTATTAATGACAGAAATTCTGCAATTAAATAAGGTAAATATTTCTTAATAAAAAAAGTGGTACCTCTGCAGCCAATGGACCGCGTAGCAAATACTGCTTTAAATAAAATGTTCCCATGAAATCAGAAAAATAATTCTTTAAAAAAGTGTAATTTATTAAAAGAAAATAACTCCTGTAATTAAATTATTTCATTAATACACAGAGTTTAAACATGAATAAAAATGAAATCATCATCCATAATTTCAAGTCTCTTGGGTCGTGAATCAAAAAATATTTTAATACAAGAATCTGTCTGACGAATGAATAAACAACTAGATATCACTATGTCAAATCAAAAGTAAAAAAAAAAAAAAATATATATATATATATATATCGCTTCGAATATTTTTTAAACGAAACAGTTTAATGAAAGTAAAATATTAAAATATTTTCAGTTATCTTACATATTTACAAGAATCAAAATCATAATACTGGAAAACGCAATGCTCCACTTTCATTTTTCAGTTATTGACTATAAACGTCACATCTTTTTATCATGACAAAATCATTCTATTCTAAACAACATTTCGTTGCGTTCTGTTTCCAAATGAAAAAAGGTGTTCTGGTAGTCAAAGTAAAAGTAGACAAGAAGTACGTAGCGCCAATCTAAGTGTAATTCTTTCTTTAACACGGTTTCATACATTTGAATACCACTGCGCTCGAAAAGTAGTTTTCGTTTTATTTAGTAAAATTAAATTATCTTGTAATGAGACGTAGTGAAAGTGCCATTTCGGGAAGAGCGGTATTCAATTTTAAGCAACTATATGATATATTTTATAATAAGAAGCTGCCTGTGACGTACTTCTACAAACTTCTTTGCTGCCAACACTTACACTTTGGTTAAAATTATGCTTATTTGCCTTAAAAAACAGTATTTGCAAACCTTCATTTTTTTCCCTATGAAGTTCCGGCATTTTAATAACACTCAAATATCCACGATTTTCTTTTAATTTTTTTTTAGTGACGACAGTATTGTTTTTTCAAATGATGTGGTACAGAACGTTGTAGTAAGTTCTCGTACAAATAACAATAATCAAAAGATTTGGTTTCGTAGTAATCTTATCTGATAACTCGTTAAGCAAATGTACTGACCCGTGCTCCTATTTTGATCGAATTTGTTATTAAGAAATAAAAATATTTAAAAATTTCCGATTAATTATTATTGTGTAAAAACATCGTGAAAGGTTTAACCTTTCCACTTAATTTTAATTCCCAAACGTCACATTCGCACTTGAATTTTGGTAAATTATTTTACATTTAATAGGTATGTGAAATATCGCCTTTTTCTTTTTTCTAAATAAATTTGTTGGTAAATGCCGGTGCCATTCATTTATTTCAACACTTTAGCATAGAAAATGCTTTGCCCGGGAAAGAGTCAAAACTATATTTTAAAAAAAGAATCTTAATTGTGATATATTTTCTCGAATCCTTCATAAAGTACTTATTGGTTCAAATAAATTTAGAAATAAACAAAAATCCCTTTCTGAGATCTCGTTTTGTTTTGTTTGTTTGTAGGAACATCTTTTGCACACGTGGTCTAAGCAAAAGGAGCCCCAAATTCTTTGTACACCACTAATTTCTTACAGTTTATTTTGCTGACTTTAATCGCAGACAATTTTACCATTAGATAAGCCGAAGAAAATTACTTAAAAATACTTGTGTCCAGATCATTCGGTGCCCTGATTTACGCAGGATACCAGCCAACACAATACGCACCTGACTTTTGGAGAAGATATACACAACACCAACATAGTCACATAATGGCACATAACGTATCTTAGCCCCTCCCGTTTATTGAGTACCATCATTTCCAAATTTAATTTTTGTTTTGTAATTTTTGTTTCAATTAATCGGAGAATATGTCTCGCTAACCATTTCAGTACAGGTCAAGATATATGCTTTCCCAGTGGGCAATTTTTTTATTCTATTCGTACTCCTTTTCGCCAAATAATCTTTGCTATACATGTATACTAGTATATTTTCGAAGAAATCTACCAGAAAGAAAAGTATTTCTTAACTGTGGCACTACTGAATTTAAAATTTGTCACCAGTCCCGACCCATAATAAAACTTATGTATTAACCCTTAAATGCGCGATTTTTTATTTTGTATCAAAAAAATTATTTATGTTTCTCTGAAAGGTCTATTACACAGGAAAAATAATGAAAAAAATCATAGATACATTTTTCATTTAATACGTCAATCTTTTCTTCTGTCGCACATCTGCGATACAAGTAAAAAATACTGTCGTGTGGCTGTTTTACGCTGAAATATTGCAAATTCGTAAATATTTTAAAAAGTGTGTCTCGAAATACCTTATTTTATATAATTATTTATTTTATGAAACTTAAACTTTAACCCTTTAATTCCAATGATAGAATACGTTCTAGAAAATATGTGGTTCAGAGAATCTGACTTTACACCAGAAAGTTAAATGGTTAGTTTCGCTTTATTTAAATATGGAGTGTCTGTTTTTAATTAAAGCGAATATTGCTATTTTAATTTTCTGGTGTGAATTAGGTATATATGAATTATACAAAATCTATTAAATTGAAAACACTGTTGTTTGCTTATGTGCAAAGCTGCGCATTAAAGGGTTAACCTATTGTTTACTAAACTTTTATATTATTTTATCAACCCGCAACAGCCGAAACCGAAAAATTACCTGCTGAGGAATGTTGCCCGTTGGACAATTTTTATTTATGCATACATGCATTCGGGTGATTCTACGCAAATAGGCCATAATGATGCAACTAGAGGATATTTAATTTTTTTAAACAAAAAAACCTAATGTGTTTTTTAACATGTAGTTTAGACATTGTTTTATTATATTAGCACGTAAAAGTGAAGCATTATTTAAAACATATATTTAAAATAAATTTTTAGCCCTATAAAATTTCATTCCCTCACATGCAACTACTACCACCCCAAAATATAAAAAATATCATTTCTTACTGAAATATTTATATTTATTTTGTGTGATTTCTGTCTTTTAACATGAACAAATAAAATATTTTTAACAAATTTTTAAAATTAATAATGTACACTTTATCTTTCCCTCACTATGAGGGATTGGCTCTTGTGTGAGAGAATTGTTGTATGATTTTTAAAAACTTGTAGAAAGATATTTTGTTGAAAATTTAGTGCTTTTGACGAAAATAAAAGCAGATTTTTAAGCAAATCGGAGTATAAAATGTTATTTATTATGTAAAAGGTAAAGAAATGTCAGGAAAGAAACCGAAAAGAATTTCAAATACAGTAGAACCTAATTTATCCTTAACTCTTTTAACAGAAACTCTCGGTTAACCGAAATCCATTTTTAAAGCTCTTTTTATACTATCACATTCCTTGAGTGCAAAATCCATTTTGAATGTTGTTTTTATTAACTATCATATTCCTTGTGTGCAAGCGGCCCTTTCCGACCTACAGGTACACATAAATATTTTCGATCCCCTTTCTGAGAGTTCCTTTGAATTTAACTTGAGCTCCGGTAAGCTGCGGAATGTAACGAAGAAAACGAACAAATCAGCAATTCTGAAGCTTTTGAATGTTTTGTAAAAGGTTTGGCATGACTGAAGCAGCAGAAAACTGTGATACTGGTGAACTAATAATATTAAAAAACTCCGTGATTGAGGTTCAAAGCAAAGGCAATCGAAATTGCCACAAAAAAACATTTTTTCAAACTCTTGTAACATATGTAAAAAGTAGTTAATTTCAAAATTAAAATCCGGGTAATTTATTCTTGTTTCTATTATTCTTGTTTCTATTATTGCTTTATTTTTATTAAGAACTTGTTGCCATATTAAGAAATATTGCAAACATTTCTCCTTAATCTTAAAATTGAAGTATTCTCGATTATCCAAAAATTTCAATTTGCCGAAAGCTCGTCGGTCCCAATTACTCCGGATAATCGGGGTTCTACTGTATGTATAATTCGATGTGAATCAAAAATTTCTTTAACCCTTAAATACGCAATTTTTTATTTTGTTTCGAGAAAATTATATATGATTCTCTGTAAGGTTTATTATACAGGAAAAATAATGAAAAAAATCAGCGATACATTTTTCATATAATAAGTCAATCTTTTCTTCTGTTGCTCATCTGCGATACAAGTAAAAACTTCTGTCGTGTGGCTGTTTTACGCTAAAATATTGCAAATTAGTAAATATTTTATAAGTAAGTTTCCAAATACCTTATTTTATATAATTATTTATTGTATAAAACTTAACCTTTAACCCTTATTTCCCATGATAGAATACGTTCTAGAAATTACGTAGTTCAGAGAATCTGACGTTACACAAGAAAATTTCAATGGTTAATTTAGCTTTATTTAAATATGGAATGCCTGTTATTAATTTAAGCAAATATTGCTATTTTAATTTTCTGGTGTGAATTAGGTATATACGAATAAAATAAAAAAAAATCTATTAAATTGAAAACACTGTTGTTTGCATATATGCAAAGCTGCGCACTAAAGGGTTAACACTTTCAAGGGTGGTGGTATATTATTTATACCCTTTAATTGCAACACCTAAATGCCCCAATTGCACTAGAACTTTTGACTAACATTTTGCTTTTAATAGCACTAGAGCGCCCAGAAATTTTACTCACGTTTCATAAAAATGTTTGACACCAGTATTTTTATTTAAAATTATTTGATTGATTTATTTAACGTAAATCTGCGTGGCCTGAATTTAACTTATTTCATGAAAGAATTTATGCTTCAAATTTACATTTAATCAAATCGTCGGAGTCGGAACGACTCCTTCCGGGCGTTCTAGTGTTAACTGCGAAAAAAAAAAAGCTTTAAAATTTTCATTTATACATTTGGATTTGTTCCTAAATTCTAGTGTGATTCAATATTTCAAAGTTTCAGCAACAGAGATACTTTAGCCCTGAAAGTGTTAAAAGACTATGAATATTGGAATAAATTCATATGAATATCGGAGAAACGTACATGTGCAAACGGAATGTCCGAACAGCATATCTAAATAAAGTTCGATAAACTGTTTTATTTGAGAATGTCCAATAGTACGCTAAAATTCTACTGCAATGTTACGATGATACACACAGTCACTTTTTGGCTATCGATATGATGATTACGTGACGTGCGTCGGTGTGAAATCACAGCGACGTGGATGTGAAATTATTATAGACGTTTTTGAGTTCTTTTGTTACGCCATACTGTGAATACAATTTCTGAAGGCAAAGTGCGACCAATTAGTCAAAAATTACATTCAACCCAGTGACCAGATTTCCCATGAAATTTATTCAAGTTGACTCTTTTTTTTTGCTTTAGGTCTGCGTATTAAATAATGAATCGGGTCGTCAAACCAGATTTTTCTCGATCACGATGCGGATAATTTTGACTGTAATTATTTCTTTTCTTCAAGTCAAATCTCGACTCGAATCACCCATCTGGTCGGTTAACGAAATTTTATTTAACCCTTTAGCGGGCAGTATCCACATAAAGGACGCCTAATTTGTAAGGTACTGGCAACAAGAATATTTAATTAAAATATTACTTTTATAAAGTTACGAAAAATAAGCACGTTTATATTTTCAATTAAATTCATTTATAAACTCTGGTGTCAGGCCATCATTTCAACATTTTGCAAAGAGAATTACTCCTCGCCGGATAGGGTTTAACTTGACGCAGAGTCGGAAAGGTTATAATTTTATTTTCTCTTTGCTGCAGAACAGATTGGGATTGTAATTTTATATCGAGTAACATAACCAGGTTTTACAATATGATAAACCCTTCTGGTCGGGATGTCTGCTTTTTTTTTCTTCGGATTAGAGAGTTCTGACTATAATAAGAATATTATAGTAAGAATATGCTAATTCGTATTGGAAATGCAAGGAAAAAATACTTCCGACTGGACACGGATAGGGAGAATTCGTACGGGTCCTGGAATTTCCTGACCAGGAAATTTTTCGGTACCAGTATTTTCTTACAGAAAATCTCTTCTTAACCCATAGCTGCCAACTCTTCCACTTTTCCATACAGCAAAAATTTAATAGAAATTTTCACATATTTAACCCTAGATCTACCGGGAATTTTATTCAAGTTTTAATAAAACGTTCTACACCAGAATTTTTATTTAAAACTATTTAACTTATTTATTTACCTTATTTTTGTCTGGTTTATATACTTAGTTTATTTTAAAGAAATTTCTGGTTTGAATGAATATTTTGTATGTACCTGTCGGGTCCAATGGACCCGTCTGGTAGACGGAGGGTTAATCGGCGGATTGCGACGATTTAGAAAGATGAAATTTACTATAAAATTTTTGTGGTCTAAGAAAGCGTAAGATGTTGGCAGCTACGCTTAACCCCATCGGGACTGGCGCCTTTTACACAAATTTTATTCAGTTGGCACCACTTTTTTTTCCCTTTTTTTAAAGTTACCTTTACTTATAATCACGAAAATTCTCGAATTAAAAAAAGCAAATATTACTTTTCTTTTTTACTGGTGCGAAAAACAAGGTCTATATGCTATTTTCGAGGGTCCATATATGCATACATGGTCCCGAACGGGTCTTCTTAACCTCCCGTCTACCAGACGGGTCCATTGGACCCGACATGTACATTCAAAATATTTATTCAAACCAGAAATTTCTTCAAAACAAACTAAATGTATAAATCAGACAATAATAAGTTAAATAAACAAATTAAATAGTTTTAAGTAAAAATTCTGGTGTAGAATGTTTTTATAAAACTTGAGTAAAATTTCCGGTAGTTCTAGGGTTAACTCATTAAATCCGGTTGGCAACAAAACTTGCCATGTAAGGCGAACCAAACTTTTAAATTCCATTACCAGTATTTTAGTTTGGACATTTTCACATTAGCTATTCTCAAATTTTGAGAGATTAAATAATTCAAAATTGCAATGTTGAAAACACTGGTATCGAAGAATTAAAAGAAATGTAAAAGAGACTCGTCTTTAATGGGTTATCACCTTCAGGGACAAAGTACTTCCATTCGTAAAATGCTGAAATGAGTGTACGACACCAGAATTTAAAAACAAATTTATTACAAAGTAAGCAAAATCTTTTATTCACGTACTTAATAAAAGGGAAAATTCCCTTCCACTGTTCTGGTGTCAATGTAGCATTTACGAATTAAATTTAGGTGGTCCAAAAACGTGCCACCGCCATTGAAGGGAATAAGACAAAATTTCGCGTGTTTGAACTAGATTAAATTTTTTATTAAAAAATACTGATAGTTCACCTGGAAAATAACAGGAACCGCACGAACACTGGATAAAGTTCAAACAGCATCTGATTGCCCTACTCGATGCAGGATTTTAATCTAAATCAGACCAACAGCTAATAAATGAATAACTTTCTAATTGATCCGTTTCGGGTTTGCATAAAATCTGGTTATTCGATCTGATGTATGATTTTAATTCGTATCTGACTTGTAGAAAATAATTTATATCCATAGAAAATAATTTATATCCATATATCTTGGAGTGTTTGTTTTATGCGTAAAAGATATATGTGTAAATATATGTGAATTTTTCTGTATGAGATGGCGATATAACAATAGACACGTTTTCCACTGATCGCATTTAAAAGTGGAATATTTTCATTTCGGGTTTCGTCTTTAAGTACGTAGGTTTCAGGTCAGGTATATCCCGACACGCGTATTACTCTTACGTAGATAACAATAAAGGTTTGACCGAAACAGACAAAGATAAGAGACATTACTTTTTAAGTGTTTCTTTCAAAAATTATTTGTGAATTATACATTTTTATTTTTATAAATTTTCACACTTTTTAATTCAATGAAACGCATCTATTCAAAAATGCGTTTGATCACAAGCACATTATAACAGCTTATTTTGAAAGAGATAAGGCCCTTTTTCTGGAAATTTCCTGACCTGCATTTAGACATTCTTTGCCCATTTAGTAAGGACGAATGTACACCAACAATACAAAAGGGAATAAATGTCAAAATAGGAGTTTTCTCCGAACCCGATTAATGCAGTGACAAACTTCTACTGGTAATTTATAAGATTATTTTTTCGCCTTATTTAAAACATAAATTCTGTGACCAACGCTTTCAGGATCAAGTAATGTTGTTTATATAATTTTGGATTCACAACAGAATTTTCGAAAAGTTTTATAGGAAAATAAGAAAGTAATATATATATATATATTTGCTTTCTTTAAAATCAAATTTTGTTAAAAAATTCTAGAACAAATCTTGATTAAAATTAGACAGGATACAAAATATGCTACTGCCCGCGGCGTATGAAAAAGACGAAACTTTCTAAACTAAAATTTTGTAGAAGTTTGCCCCTTTAGTAATGGTATCTGAGTATTCCTGCTACTTTAATTCTTGTTTTAAAAAATTTCAATTTGTTCTGAGAGAGATGTGTTGTATAGCAAATAGAATAAAATGATGGAATAATGTAGTTAATAATAGTTTAATATGAGAGGAGGTTCTCAGTAAACATGATATATTGTAATTTGTATTTTACATCGGAGAAAATGATTTTATATATCTTTCTGATTTTACTCTTCCTTAACCACTTAAATGATTATTATTATTATTATTTTTTTTTATACAATAAATTGAAAATATGTGATGAACACCACTTTTTTTTAAACAAAATATTCGTAATATTTAGTCTAAAAATTCCCGCCAATAAATAGTATGCAATTGTAATTGAAAAAATTAGTGGTATCAAAAAGTCAAAAAGTTGTTAGTGATGGATCAAGAATGGGCAAATCAGTTAAGTGGTTAGCCCTTGACGTCGGTGGGATATATTATGTGCCACATAGTTTTAATCATGATTTGCACGACGAACTTTTAATTAAATTTTACTTATATAACTTTCGTGGGAACACGCCGTAAAATTGCTTTGCCTTATTTTTTTTCATTCCGGCCTGAATTCAATATTACAGAAGCACAATTATTTGCCCCTGAAAGGATTAACACATTGGTGACAGGCTCTTTTTGATGAAATATGGGTTTTAAGTAGTACAAGCTCTTACCTCTTCTGAAATTCTTTCGTAAATTTGTCTCCTAGATAGTTTTTTCAAGTTTATTGTTAATATGAGTATGAAAGTATGAACGTATTTACTATAACGTATTTAATATATTGAAAGTATTTAATATAAAAAATTTTAAAAGTATTTAATATAAACCCTGTATGAGGACGTGAGTTTCAAAACTCGCCTTATCCAAAATTTAAAAAATAAAGTTATCTCTATCAATCTATTCTATATGTGAACCTACTTTGAAAAAGCACTACAATCTGAAAAAAAAAAGTTTTATCGTGTATTTCTGGCATTGTCAAATATTGGTTTACAATGAAAAGCATTGGACGCAGAGAGATGTTTTTCGCGATTTCCCAAAATTTGATTTTCTGGATAAGGCGATTTTAAAACTCACGCCCTCATATATATATATATATATACACAAAATGATATCATATAAGTGAATTTTGTGCACACTAAAAGCCACGCCCTTATCCAAATGTGTTTGGTTAAATCAAAACAAGACTGCTCGCGTGCTGTCACCAATTTATAATTTTTTTAAGAACCTACATTTGACACATGAAGGAACGAGAACGCTAATGTTAAACATATGGGAGGAACCTTCACAGATTTATGGCTTGTATTTTAATAATGTTAAAGGTTTTCTTTTTATAGGATACCTGAGGTCGATATCTGGTGTTGTGCGTTTGTATTTTTTCGATTTCGATTACAGTTAAACAGTACAAACGCACAGCATTAGATACCGACCTCAGGTATCCTATAAAAATAATTACTCGAAAAATATTAAAATACAAGCGAGAAATCTGTAAACGTTTAACCCATAGGTTTAACATTAGCGTTCTCGTCTCTTCGCGTGACTAGGCTCTTAACACATTCAAATTGATTTTATTTCCTGGTCATAAAACGCTACACTAGAAAATTAATAATCTGAAGCAATTGAAAATATCTTAACCCCTTCGGGACGAGAGACCGGTATTCGTGCCGCGTAAGGTGCTTAGGATCGGGAATTATTCTCACCAGTAAACTTCTATTGTAAATTTTGCCTTATGTAATCCGAGCATTTTCCCGATTCAATTAGGCAAAAATTTCTGTTTAAAAAAACCGGTGATTTAAGATAAAAAAAAAACTGTAAAAGATGCTCTTCCCAACGACTGTCGCTTCTTAATGTGATTTTTATTCGCTGTCAAGCTGGAATGACTGCGATTTCATGAAATCATCATTCACATCTACAATAACTAAAGTTAGGAGTGTATTTTCTTATTATAAATTAAATAATTTTATTAATAATTCTGGTGGGTACAAAACGAATATAAATTTTCCGATTTTGGCATCGTTAACCCCACGGAACTACAAATAAAGAGGAATGATACGTCCTCAAAATGGTGTAGCTTCAACTGTAACCGTTTTCTCAGTGGCTTATTACAGACGGAACAAACTTCCGCCAGTAAATTTGAATAGAAATTTTCTGGTTATTTAATCAAATTATTCATGCAACATTTCAGTCATAATTACGGCTAAAGACAGATAATACTGGTAAAAATTTACATCGGCAGTAGTCAAGGCCTACTTTTCCGCGATATTGTGACAACCTAAACAATCTCCTGTCAGTGACAGTGAAATGGATTATAGTAACCGGGACAACTTCCACCATTAAAAATGAATAGAGAATTTTACCATGTTTATGAGGGAAATTTTGCATGAATAAGCAGATGAAATAAAGCTAAACTTTCTTTTCAAAATTAACTGGCCAAAGTTTTCTCCGGCGGTCATCAGAAATTGATGATCTGGTGTAAAAAATCAGCCGCAATCTTATGATAACCTTCTCAGCTACTTCACTCTCTACTGGTAGACTCTACAATGTATGTCCCCTTCTCTTTATTCATGACTTCATTGTTAACCCCTTCAAGAAGGGAGACATTTTACAAACTTTAAAATTTTAATACCCGTAATTCCATATAGTATTTTCTGCTTCATTTTGTCGAATAATTCTATGATTAGACAAGGAAAAGATTATGACAAAAATTAGTTTGTGCTAAAAAGTAAAAACCTTACGCATTTTTTGTGGAAACTGTGCGGGACACCCTTCCGGATGGATATTCCCAAAAATTGAAGGCATTTTTCAATGATTACCAATACAGTTTTTTTTGTTTTAATAGTAACAATATGGATAAAAGTGAGCAAATTTTATAATAATGTATATATTGTTTTCTTTTATAAAATAGAAATTAATAAAAAAAATTAATTATATGTAAGATAAATATGAAACAAAAACAAAAGCAAGAAAATCATGTTTTATTTTCAATCGATGTTGAATAACATCGTCATACTTGCCAACATTCCCTTAAACTTCCGTAAAATGTGAGTTAAGTTGACCGAGGTTATATACGTTACTAACCAGAAAATTTTCTAGATGTATCAATGTATAGTTAAAATCATGTTTCTCTATGAAAACTATTTGATTTAATTTCTTTAATAAATTTCTGGTTCGAAACATGTTTAACCTGGATTAATTTACCTCACATTTTACGGTTAAGGGAATGTTGGCAAGTATGCATCGTCTTTCAATACCGCTTGGGATGGAGACATCGTAGTCCAGTGTTATGAAGTTATCTCATTGAAAATATTGTAGATATTGTTTTTAAAAAAATTAGACAGTTTTTACCCGTTGAACGAAAAAGAAAATATTAGTTAGGTTGTATTAGAAGATTCATTTTTTTTTTTTTTTTTACAAAAAATGAACTATACTAAATTTCGAAAACGGCGAGATTTTGTTGAAGTGTATATGTGCCAATCTGTTCAATAACTTTTCTCCGGAAGTCTTATAATTCCTTGCTTTCAAAACGTTTGTGATTTGTGGCAAAATACTTATCGAGGGGATTTTTCTTCTCATTCAAAGAGTGCATTTTTTTGGCGAAAGGAATTTTTTTAGAGATAAAAGCAAATAGTAAACGGACGGAGCAATGCCCGGAGAGTAGGAAGAGTGTTGCAGATTGTCTTAATCAAATGCGAGGAGTTCTGTGTGGTCTAGTTTTGTCATGTAGAAAGACAACATCTTGACCGTTTGCTAAATATGTGCGTTTCCTGGCTGTTACTGCCTTCAATGAGTCGAGTTGCGAGCACTATTTATCAGAATTGATGGTCTGGTTTCGTGGAAGTGGCTCTTTATACATAACATCCTTTTAATCCCACCAAATAGACAGTAAAACTTTCTTTCGATGGAGGCCGGATTTAGCGAAAGGAATTTCTAAGAGATAAAAACAAATAGTAATCGGACGGAGCAATGCCTGGAGAGTAGGAAGGGTGTTGCAGATCGTCTTAATCAAATGCAAGGAGTTCTGTGTGGTCTGGCTTTGTCATGTAGGAAGACAACATCATGACCGTTTGCTAAATATATACATTTCCCGGCTGTTTATGCCTTCAATGAGTCGATTTGCGAACACTATTTATCAGAATTGATCGTCTGGTTTCGTGGAAGTGGCTCTTTATAGATAACATCCTTTTAATGCCACCAAATAGACAGTAAAACTTTCTTTCGATGGAGGCCGGATTTAGCGACAGGAATGGGACGTTTTTCTCAGCTGGATTTTCTCGGTTTATTTGCTTTCCATGTTGTCATAAAGTATCCAACTTTTGTCCCCGGTGACCAAACTTTTCAAAAGTGGATCTTTTCGCAGTTAGAAATGCGGTTTAGAATGTTTTACACCGTCAGGGCATGGGCAGGGCAGCCACTGGCCACTATTTTTGTATTGTAATCGTATTATTATTTCAAAAAAAAATTTTTTTACAGTATATTTCTTTTAAAGACTGTGCTAGAGGTATTTGTTTTCAGGAGGTGATGCAAGATGAATTAAAAAAAAAACACGTGAATTTAGAAAGAAACCTTTGAGACAACCTAATATCTTAATCACGTCTAATGTCGGTAAAACGTAGGTATCTGCATCCATTTTTTATGTTTCTCATATTTAAGACTTTTATCAAGATGTGTCATTTATCTTTTATCAGGTATTTGGGGTCATCTTTCCAAGAATAGGTAGTGCTGTTAAAGGTCAGTACACTGGGGTGGGTAAAATGTTCTAGAAAAATAAATAGCAGCAGAGTTGCATTCATTAATTTTAATGCGTCAAATGTCGCACCTGTTTATGAACATACTAAGGTGTCGTTGCGATTTTCTGTATTAAAAAAAGGGCTGTGTGCTAAAGCCTACATAGCGGTATCACCTGCATATAAGGAAAGGTAAGTTAATATTGTATGAGATATACCATTAAAACATAAGTTGCAAATCGTCGTTGGTCCCAGAATAAAATTCTGAAGAATATATAAAATTATAAATTTGAGTGTAGATTGTTATTTATAAAAGCGGACGTAAAAAGCATGGACCGCCAACATAAGAATCAAAGAAACGTATTGTTCTGGGTGGTATTTAGCTGAATTAATTTGTAAATTTAAGCTTAATTTACTAGTATTTAAGCTTAAATACTAGACTTACTCTAGAAGGGCTAGCCCTACTAGACTTGTTTGAAAGACATTCGATATATCTAAGAAAATGGAGCTAAGTGGTTTCTTCGAATATGCTATTATTTAAATTTTCTGTTAGAAATCCCCCAACACGAAGAAACTGGTGTTTAGTAGGATGTTAAAAGCTCAAGGCTGCCACTCGCGACAACTTTTATTTTCTAATCGCACCACTATTTTTTTTAAATAAATTTTGTGTTTTATTTGTCATAAACATATTGCTGGACAGCGTAAGAAAGATTCTCTGTTTTGAGAAAGTCCTGCGATATAGAATTAAATAAAGGAAAATTGCCCAGTTAAACTGATGGCATTGAGATCGCAAGTTACTCGCACAAATTGTATATTATACTCTTATTCTGCATGGAATAACCATTTAGCTAAATTAAGGGGGGGGGATTATCTCCCCCCTGTTTCACCCTTTCTATTTAACCAATGAACCTCCAAATCTAACCAGGGAAGCTTCCTGATCAGAATAAACCTGTATAGTAAATTTGGAATTGTGTAATTCTGGATCAAAAAACCATTTAGCTAAATTAAGAGGGGATTATCTCGCCCATACTTATACTTATACCCTTTATACTTATACTTACCAATGAACCTCGAAATCTAATCAGGGAAGACTCTTATCAGAATAAACCAGTTTACGAAATTTAAAGCTAATCGGATAATTCTGCATGAAAAACCCATTTATATAATTAAGGAAGGAGACAAGCATCCCCCGTCCCATCTTTATACTTAACCAATAAACCTCCAAATATAATCAGGGAAGCGACTTATCAGAATAAACCGGTTTACGAAATTTGAAGCAAATCGGATGAAAAACACATTTGTCTAAAGGGGGTTTATCCCCCATTCCGCGCTTTCATACTTAAACAATGAACCTCAAAATCTTATCAGAGAAGCGCCTTACTAGAATAAACCGGTATACCAAATTTGAAGCATATCGGATAATTCTGCAAGAAAAACCCATTTATCTAAATTAAGGGGGCGAATTAGCCTCCCGTTCACCCCCTTTATACTTAACCCTTTCACAGGCACTTAATTACGTTTCTGTAATGGCAGATTCCCACCAAAATTTTTGAAACATTTTGTTGTAAAACATGGAAAAGGAATTTTCACCCTTTATCCACCAAATTTATAAAAGTAAAATTTAATTAAAAATTTCTGGTGTAAATATGAATTAAATATAAGCGGAATATAATAAATCCCACCGCCCCTCAAGGGGATAAAAAATTAACGCCAAAAGTAATCAGGGAAGCGCCTTATCAGGCTGAAACTATTTATAAAATTTGAATTAAATCGGATATTTCTATCACGAGTTATCGAGATTCGTGTATACATAGGTACGTACAGAACCTGCGGCCTCATTAGCTCTCAGGCTTTGATTGCCTGTGGGCTAAGAAACGTCTCATAAACTTCCCCGAGAATCAGTGACAGCAAAAGAAACTTTGTTATTATAAGCGCTTCTTATAATGTTAAAAATATATAGGTTTCTAAGGACTCTAAAGATAAAAAATGTTTTCGGAATCGGGTAACTCGGAAGGTGTTAATGTATATTTTAGTCCGCTGTTATAATACAGTTTCATACATTAGTTAACATTTATTTTTTCTGCAATGTATATCAGACGTTATCTTTTATATAGTCCAACATTCATTGGATTCCGAACGTTGTATGTTATTTATTGCATATTCACAATTTTGTTTAATTTTAAGTTTGTCTGAAAAAAAAAACCCAGAAACAAATATATTTATGAGATTCAAAGAAGCATTAATAAAAACAAAGTGATTTTTGCTGCCAATGATTTTTGGAAACGTTACCGTGTAGCTTTTATAATTACGTAATGTTTTCGATTCAGATTAGATATCTTTCCGTGATTTATCGAAAAATAATTATATCGAAAGTTCAATATGTATATACACAAACCAACAATTTTTTTCTGAAATTGAAAGGGTCAACAGAAGAAAATTATAACCAAAATAAATCAAAGAAGAAAAAGGATGCATCATGCATAAATTATAGCCCACATCACAAATCCAACAGATTATTAAAAATAAATTTAATTTTTCAGTCAACGAAATGAGATATCTAAAAAAGCTATTTAAAAACACATAACTATAAAAATCCATTTTTAGGAATTGCTGCCTAGTGCAAATTATTTCGTGCAATACATTATATGATCTGTAGAATTTATAAATACCGTGTAATACTCTAAAATTTAGATATGTTTCATAATGCACATTGCAGCGAAAAACGCATTTCCAGCAATTATTGATCATAACCAGTCCTGTAATCGAGTTATTTTGAACCTGTCTGTGACAAAAAACTGGTGACAAAAAAAAAAATAGTAATTCATAAAAGCCGGTCGTCGCGAGGGAGTTAAATACGCAATTTTTGAAGCTATTTTGATAAAACAATTACTCAGTGAGAGGGTTAACCCTCTCGCTGCGTCAGTAATTCTTCGTGATGAGCGTCTTTTACAGATTTTTTAATCATTCATCACCGGTTCTTTAAAGCAGAAATTTTTTACTATCGTAATCGGGGAAAATGTCCTGATTAAAACAGACGAAGTTTTCGCTAAAAAATAGCTGGTGGGAACAACCAAATAGTATTAATTTGACGGGAAAATACATCGCAGCAAGAGAGTTAATGGTCTTTTTTATTTTCATTATGTTTGAAGTATCATAACATCATTAAAATGCTCAACAAAAATTTTTTCCCATTATATCATAATGTAATGAAATTATTTTGCACGTCCTTGTAAACGAAATAGAAATAATAGCTATTCCATACTACGGAGGAAGAATGTTTCAATCCTCCTCAGTGATGCACGACAAACTCAATATGTTTGAAACAGCATAGCATCAATACAATGCACCGGAAACGATTTTTCCCATAGACCGCAATATAACTCAAATGTTTTGTTTACCTTTAAACGAACTATAAAAATGTTTCACAGTTCATTTTTAATACCGATCGTTTTATAATGAACCTCAAAATATGTCGAAATTACATGGCAATCCGAGTATATGTAAGGCAGTTAGATCACGGATAAATCGAGAGACAGACAAGCAAACCGAAATCATTAACACGTTTTAACTATGTTGGAAAGTGTTTATAAAAATAGAAAGATGAGACTTTGAAGTTTGACTTCGAACTCAGGTATGCTATGGAAAAAAAAAGCATTTGAAAATATTTAAGTGCAAACGTGAAATTTGCAAATAATTATAGTGGTTTAAGTACATCTTTAAAGAACGCTGGCAAGTTTTGACTCTTAAAGGGCATAGCCGGATAAGCATTGGAAACATGCCTTTCAATCAAATTTCCTGATTTTTTTCCTAGATGTGGCTATATATCTGACAATATATTTCTTCTATTATCACCCTATAAATATGGATAGTTAATGAGATAATAATGTTTTCTCGATTTTTTAAGAAAACGGATTTTCTCAAAAACTGCTGCACGGAATTTCATGCCATTAATTGAGGATATATAGATACCAAAGATGCACAAATGGCAATTTTTGTATAATTTTCTGTTTATAAAAACTATGTGAAATAGCGAAAAAAAAAAAATCATATCTTATGGTTATCCGAAAATTACCATTTTCTTGTAAAAATTTCCCCATATATGCCCGTGTATTCTATATAAATGCCGAAAGTTTGCGCTGGGTACTACATATAAATATTTACAAAAATGTATATTAAAATTATTGAAATTCATTTTAAGGCGTTATTTGGGGCGGAGCTACTCAATTTCCACACCCGAAGAATTTTTTGAATAAACAGTTAAGAAGTACTGTATTTTAAATTTTAATGAACACACCAGCAACATTCTCAACGCTGTCGATATCAAAATGAACATGAAGTTGAAAAACATGGGTTATATGCTTAATGAATCTAAAATACATCAGTTGACATATTGTCTGTTGACTTTGTTCCAAAAATTCTTCGGATGTCGAAGTTAAGTAGTTCCGCCGCAAATAACGCCTTAAAATGAATTTCAATAATTTTAATATACATTTTTGTAAATATTTATATGTAGTACCCAACGCAAACTTTCGGCATTTATATAGAATATACGGGCACATATGAAGAATTTTTTTACAAGAAAATGGTAATTTTCGGATTACCATAAGATATTATTTTTATTTTTTTTTACTTTTTATTTCGCTATTTCACACAGTTTTTATAAACAGAAAATTATACAAAAAAAAGTTATGTATGTTTGGTATGTATGTATCTATGTATGTTTGTATATATCCTCAGTTAACCCTCTGTCTACCAGAAGGGTCCAATGGACCCGACATGTATATTTAAAATATCTATTCAAACCAGAAAATTTCTTCAAAACAAACTAAATGTATAAATCAGACAATAATAAGTTAAATAAACAAATTAAATAGTTTTAAGTAAAAATTCTGGTGTAGAATGTTTTTATAAAACTTGAGTAAAATTTCCGGTAGTTCTAGGGTTAAGGGGATGAAATTCCGCGCAGTGGTTTTTGAGAAAATCCGTTTTTAAAAAAATCGAAAAAACATTTTTATCGCATTAGATACCAATATTTATAGGATGATAATAGGGGAAATATATTTTCAGATATGTAGCCATATCTGGGGAAAAAAAAATCAGGAAATTTGATTGAAAGGCATGTTTCCAATGCTTATCCGGCTGTGCCCTTTATTGAACAGTTTAGGGTAAATTAAAAGATAACTTTGGCAGTGCATATTTGTTACAACAAAGTTACCATTCTTTCCGTTTTTCCAAGCAAATTAAACATATTTTGAACCAGACATTTTACTTAATTAATGAAATCAAATAGTATCATCATCCAGGAATAATAAATCATTTAATAAATAAATTTCAACGGTTTACCTGATTTGAAAAATACAAGGCTGGTAGCTATAATTACAGCAACAACATCAGGGATTTTGTTGTTCTTCCTCACAAAACACACATACCTCTAGGAATTTTGTTAAATAAAAGCACTTGCTTAACCCTTTCAGAGGCAAGGTACCTCTATTCCTAAAATGTTGAAATCAGTCAATGGCACCAGAATCTACAAACAAATTTATTTGCAAATATGAAAATGCTTTTTCTCACTTACAACTACTACTGTTAAACTGTACTGTACTGTCAAAAACTACTGTTAAAGAAAGGAAATTTCGCAAGTCGTTATAGAAACAATTCAAATAAATGTATTGTGATCTTTAAACGGTTAAGTTTTTGCAGTTACGTTTTTTTTTCCTTTAACATTTTTTAATAAGAGAAAAGTTACATGTATGTAAACGGTTGAGAAAATAACTGTTTTAATATATATTTAGCTTCGACTCTTTCGCTGTGCTTTCTTTATATGATCGAGCAAAGTATTTTGTATTAAAAATAAAATCTACCTTTATCTATAGACGGATTAAATAAATTTTATACTAAATTTTCTTTGATAGTACTTAAAAGTACCGCCAGTGCTTAGTCAATAATAGCATTGTAAAAGCATTCATTTTAACATTAAATTTTCAAATAGTGTCCTTGCATGAAGCACACGAATATATGGATAATGTACAAAATATGTGTTTATTTGTGTACGAATAGCACGTATATTTAGAAACATACTAAGGTTTCTATAAAACAATTTCAAATCGTCGGTACCCTGTCAAACTATCCTATATGAAAACCGTGTTGCAAGATGTTTTTTTTTTTATTTATTCAGATTTCTTGATTGGCACCACTTTTTTAAAATAGTAAAATTCGCCTTATTTAACCTTATTTAATGGCATAATTAAGACGAAAACAAGGGAAATTGTACCATTTCTCATAAGTTTGCCAATCAAGAAATCTGAATTTTAAAAAAGTAGCACACTGGCAACACTATTTTCATATTGTATAGTTTGACATGGTACAGACGATACATGAGGCAATCTCACGATTTTTTAACATTCAGGAATAAAAATTTGGTGAAATTAAACTTACTAAAATAACATTTTAAACTTATAGACAAATGCCTTAATGATTCAAAATAAAGAAAAAATGGTCATAGTAGGAGAGCTGTTGAACATTTTTGAGTAGGTATTTGAGGCACCCTGAAAATTTGTGCAACACTTCTTTTGTAATGCTTGAATACAAAATCGAATGTTTGGCTGAAGGATTGTGGCCCAAAAACTGTGCCAGACACGTGTCAAGTGCCATTTGTCACTTGACACGTTTCTGGCACAGTTTTTGTGCCGAATATAGTGTCTGTCATTTTCAAAATATTTTTTTCTGAGCATAAATATTATTCTGCCTCAATCTCAGCGTGCCTCAAATACCTTTTTTGGGTAGTCAAAAAATAGCACTTGACACGTGTCTGGCACAGTTTTTGGGTCGACTAAAGTGTCTGTCGTTTTCAAAATATTTTTTTCTAAGTATAAATATTATTCTGTCTCAATCTCAGCGTGCCTCAAATAACTTTTTTTTGAGGTAGTCAAAAAATGGCACTTGACACGTGTCTGGCACAGTTTTTGGGCCACGATCCTTCAGCCAGACATTCGATTTTGTATTCAGCCATTACAAAAGAAGTGTTGCACAAATTTTCAGGGTGCCTCAAATACCTTCCCTAAAATGTTTTACAGCTCTTGGACTATCAGCAGCGGAAATGTTTTACTTGACTGAGGTTTAAGTTAAACTTGTGAGTTTAATTTTCCTTACCATTTTACCACTATAACTTTTTATTTTCTTCTAAATTTTACTTATAATGAATTTGCCTAGCACCCACAGGACATTCAAATAAAAAATAATAACAATGTAGCATTTTTAGCACAGAATTTTGGTATAACATTGTATTAAAGGGGTATTAAAAATAGGCAGCATGGAAAAAAGGGGGCCGTATAGGAAAAAAAAAAGGATAGTAAGGATGGGAAGGTAAGGAAAATTACCATTTATTTTTAGGCAAATCATGTTAAGACTAAGTGATAGCCACAATGTTCATTGATTTTTAGAAACAGTTACTTACATTGTATTAAAAAAATAATAATAATTGACCTCAAATAGTGCAGAAATAAATCTTGGGGACGGTAAGACTACCAGTAAAGCCACGATGCTCGAAATTGATATTTAAATGCTGATTTAAATTCTGAAGTAAATTTCCTGTCAAAGAATTTTAGCCGTGCTTTCTCTTCCATACTTCTGCATGAGAAAAAAGTTTAAAAAATTTCTGTGGTTGCATCTGAAGTGATTTTCTGTATAATTTTAGCAAGAGGGACGGAATCTAAAACCCAATGACGAGTTAAAAAATAATAACAACCGTAAAAAAGTATGAAGGTTAATGTTTTTGCTATATATTTATATAAAAGTCCCAGTTTCGTAAAATATATTACATCGAATTGCTTTTTTTGAAACAATTTTATACAGACAGCTCCAAACTAAGAAAAACAGCATCAGGGGCACGGGACGGTATAAGAATTTCGGGGTACATTTGGAGCCCCAACATTGTCAAATACTTATTTATATCGTTAATTTTGTTATTGAGTCATGCAATGGGATGTTTTCCAGAATAAGAAATTCAAAAAACCCAAGAATATGTACTAAAATAAAAATTATTATTCGGGGACTTAAAAGTCAAAAGATTGTGAGAATGTCTCATATCCGCATGTTTTAAAACACCCGCATGTTAAAAATTACAAAGTAACTGATAATAAGTAATCTTTATTATCACTTAATAAATACTATTTATAAATAGTAGATAAATACTTTTTATTAACTTAACTAATTCAATAAAGATCAACAAAACTAAAATAAAAAAGACATTTACAAGGATACAACTCGGCACCTTCATATTACTAGTTCCGTTCTTTAATCACCATACTGTATAGTCCAGTAGAAAATTCAGTGGTGGAAAATTGGCGCAGAGGTGGAGCCTATTGACACCACTAAATTATAGTAGTATTTTGCCTCTTATCTAATGATCAAATTTCTGAATTTTTATTAAACTGAAATACCATAAAAATTTAGTGGTGTCAATAGGCTCCGCCTCTGCGCCAATTTTCCACCACTGAAAATTGTGCTTTCAACCATTAAACAATGTCGCTCATGTACTTTTTTATTGAATTGATATCATTTAATTCCGCCACCAACAAGTATGTAAACATCTTTCAGCCAATCCCTATTCGATATTCTACGTAATCGAGCTACGCGTGATGGATCATTAAATCGTACTGGATTGTAAAATATTACTGGTGTTACAATAACATGCATGTTCTAAATTCTCCTTGCATATTTTTACGAGGGGGTTATCGTAAAGTTTCAATTACAGGCGAATATTTTTTTATGCTACCACGTATCACTTTTTCAAAACAAAAATCTTTTATACACGCTTTGAGAACATTTGCAAAAGAAATATAGTACGAAATGTATTTTTAAAAAATAGTTGGGCGAATAGAATATAACAATAGTCGCTTTTAATTGAAACTTTACGATATCCCTCATATAGAGAAAAAGTATTCCTAGTATGTCTATAAACAAAACAAGTGCTTTTGCGTAAGAGAAGAACTTTTTGGAGGACTGACTGAGGAGCATTTTGTTAGATCGCGGTTGCCACGCTTCATGGAATTTCCAGACCAAGAAATTTTCAGGTAACTGTATTTTCTTATAGAAAATCTTTCTTAAATAAGTCGGAATTTCGTGCGTCTAACTTAGATTTATTTTACTATAAACGAATACTGATATTGTGCATGGAAAATTCCCTGAAGTGTGGCAATCCTCTAGATGAACAAGTTGTTAGATGATATATCAGACATTTTCCTTCACATAGAAAAATCCACCCTCTCCACGTTATAATGAAATAATTTTTAAACATATTTTCCGTTCTTCATTACCGGTTATACGCTATGGAATTAAAACACACGTTTCAGCTATTCAATAATCATATGTAAAATCCAATGATACACAAAAGCAATACAAAAAAAATCCCTGCCGGCTCGGGCCTACAGGCGGAGGTAGATTTCGATGTTAAGTACTAAATTCTCCAACAAAACTTAAATCAAGATTAGAGAAAACCCAGTTTCTTCACAAAGAGCGAGCTGTAGGGAGCTAAACTTTTTGTGAAAATTGTAATATAAACGAATACACACACACATATATATATGGAATAGGTTTAAAAAATGGCTACAAAAAATTCAGAGAACCTTAAAGTGTTAAAATATGTTAATATTTCCATAGTCGGGTTTTTATCATGTTTTAATACGTTTCTTCAAACTTACATGGCGTTACATATTGACCTGCTGAAGTCCATTATATTTCCAATACGACGCAATATACATATTTTTTTAATTCGTCAAACTATTTATTTTGAGTTTTCATGCTGAAATCTTGCTCTAGGAAACTTATGACGTAATATTCAATTTGTTTTCAATTTGTCAAACTATTTAATTTTACACGTGAAAATTTTGCAAAAGAAAAGTAATTGTTGTGGTGAGAATTTTATTATTTGTTTTTTTTTTAATTGTTGGCAACTGCTATAACGAAAAACTTTTATTTTTTTTCTGCCATTGTTGTGTAAGAGCTGGTTTTATCAGAATCATGTTAAGAGGGTATTCAAAATTTTGAACCCTCCCCATTTCCATTCCCTTGGGCCGATTTTTTCCATTTGCAATCCCCGCCGCGATATTAGTCCTCTCAAAGTTGTTGGCGAGTTTGAAGAAGATCCGTGCATAATTACGACTTTTATCGTGCGGACAAAATTTAGTACATACATACATACATATATATATATATATATATATATATAAACTTTTTAGGTGGGGGTGGTTTTGGGTTCCTGGGGTCCTATAATGAAAAGTTATGAAGGAATTTTTCAAAAGTCGCACCATGGTAACGACTGCAATAGGTAGTATTTCTTACGAAATCTACCTAAAAGATTGTAAAAATATATAAATTTCGAAGGTATTGAATATAAATTAGTACTACGATGTAAGCACCTTTAAAGAGCGATTTTCAATATCTATATAAGCACAAACCAGACAAAAATAACAAATACATTCAAAAATTAATCATGCATATTTTCACTCAGAGTATATTATTGAATAAAATATACCATATTCTATTGCCGCAACCATGTTTTAATTTATCACTACAGGCTGTTAATCAGTCTATTTCCGAGTACCACTGACTAATGTGTCTGGCTATGGGCGTAGAATGCATTCGTATATTTAAAATATCTCATCGGAAAATTACTGTTTTTAATTCATTTTTTCTTTGTACTCTTCCTAAAGTTGTCAAATTATTTCTAAAATTTATGCTTAATTTAATTTTTTATGTGTTAAAAGATGACGATGAGTAAGATTTTAACATTTCACATAAAATTAAGCATATATTTTGAAATATTTTGAGAACTAAGAAAAAAAAGAGAAATTCTTTATAGCGAATAATTTACAGAAATAAAGAAGCCAAAAATATTAATTTCGTGAGGAGATACAAATGCTTCCCATGCCCATGAACTTAACATTATAGAGGGGAATCAAGGGGTTGACTGACTAACAACCTTAAAAGAAACCATTATGAGTGATTTTCCATTAGAGGTTCGCACATTATACAACTTACAATGTACTATATTATACATTGTACTATGAATCATTTCACAGCGTATTTAATCGCGTAATACACTTAACTTCAATTTTAATACCTTATTTCGAAACAAAAATCATATTAAATAAAGACACAATCTTGCTTAATGGTACACAAAACACGAACTTTAATAAGCTACAAGTTAATTTCTACGTTTCGAGTTGTTTCTACAGCCGTCTTCAAGAAAATATGATGGTAAAAAGGCTCAAAGTTCAGAGACGAAAGCTTCCTGTGCAAGATAATTAGTCGAAACTTTACCAATGATTTAAATACAAAAATGTAGTGTTGCCATCTAGTGAAAATAAATAACTATTAATGAACTGAGATCAAATGAATCAAAAAGGTCGATTTAAGAATAATGGCTGCACTCGTGGTTTCGTAAATCGACCTTTTTGATTCATTTGATCTCAGTTATTCATTTTCACTAGATGACAGCACTACATTTTTGTATTCAAATCATTGGTCAAGTTTCGACTAATTATCTGGCACAGGAAGCTTTCGCCTCTGCACTGTCAGCCTTTTTACCATCATATTTTCCTGAAGACGGTTGTAGAAACAGCTCGAACGTAAAAGTTAACTTTTAGCTTATTAAAGTTCGTGTTTTGTGTACCATTAAGCAAGATTGTGCCTTTATTTATTATGTTTTATGGTGCAGTTGTTTAGTATGTGTTATTAAAAAACATATGTTTAACAGTAAATTTCATAAATGTATTTCAAACAGGCTTTATTACTAGGTTGAGCAAAAACTTCTGGGAAATTTGTGAAATTTGCGTTGTTATGCGCAAATTAACAACAAAAGCAACAAGGACTATTCTTCAAAGTAGAGACCATCATAGTCCACGACATTCTGGCACATTCCCGATTTGCTGGAAGAACGACTGCTGTAATACCTTTGTCTCCGTACCAGCACATTCACCTTCATTAGTCTCATAGGTGGCTTTTAGAAACATTAGACCTTATCTCCAATTACGCCAGAACAGCACATGCAAATCATACTGTTCAACAGGCAGTTTGGAGCCGAAACTGCTCAGCTCATATAGATATACCAGTAGTACTTCTATACACGATACAAATTTTGGTAACTAATAGATTAAAAATTTCCCAGAAGTTTTTGCTCAACATAATATATTAAAATACAGCAATTATAGTCAAAGTTCCACAATCTTTACAAAATATTGTTTCATTTAAAAAATGGCCCAAAGATCTTAAGATGCAGAGAGCAGTGATTTCTAATAGTGTGAAAAGCTTCACATCAGGGTTGCCAGTGTCGCCTCATTTTTTATTCAGAAAATCCGAATTTGTACCAGAAAATAAAAAAGGTAATTTTTGCTTTATTTAATGACAAAAATATTTTGATTGCCTAAAGTCAAATTTGTCTTCCAAAACTCCCTGTGTAAATTTGAAATTTCGAAGTAAAAGTGTAGGCCACACTGGCATCCTTGCCAGTGTTGCTAGTGGGCTACTTTTTCTTAATTTAGATTTCTTTATTGGCACCACTTTTGACTGCCTAAGGAGAACTGCTCAGACGTGGAAACCACGTCTGTAGAGCATAGATGTTCCCTTCGGACACCTTTATTAAGGTCTTAAAAAAAATAAAAAGTTAAATCAATGAGTCCACAGACTCATGCCGCCAGAAAAGAAAACATGAGCAATGGGAGACTTTAACCCCTTAGGGACGAGCGACACGTATACGTGCCGCATGAAGCGCTCGGAATCCTTGTTTTTTCTCACCAGTAAAATTTTACTGTAAAATTTGCCTTATTTAATCCGAGCATTTTCTCGATTCAAGAAGACACAAATTTCTGTTTTTAAAAAACGGTGACAAAAGATTAAAAATTTCGTAAAAGTCTCCCGTCCCGAAGGGGTTAAGAAACATAAAAAAAAAGCTACATACATAGAGAAGTTACAGATTATCACCATAAACGCGACAAGGGGCGATAGTAAGTCCAAAACGACAACTGATTAAGGCAAGAGGTAGAGAATTAATTGTTAGATAGATCCATTAAAAGATTTGTTTTAATTTTAAACGAAGTGCTGGACGGGATAAAATATTACTTAGCCATTTTTTTAGAATATTGGCTTTTTTTAACAATAAGTTGATTCTCCTCCTCCGAATAAAAAAAACGACGTTTTGAGAGATTAGGCGTTTGTTAAATAATAGCTTAAGAGAAATATGACATGATAACCCCAAAGATGAAGAGATAAATCAAGACTTTGACGGGGGAGGGAAAAATAAGAATTGAAGCACTAAAATATCAATATAATATTTACACACAATATTTTACATTTTCACTGTTATAGTACCTCTTCTCACCAGAAAAACAGCTCCCTACCCATGCTGAGGGTAAGCATGGATAAAAATGAAGATAAAAATAAGTAATGCAATTAATTAAAAATAATAGAAGGTAACAATACAAAAAGGGGGAGATGAAAAGATGCACTAAAGCGACACACATTAATTCAAAATAATACCAAAACAAAACATTATTAATTTGTAATTTTATAATCATAAAATTTATAGTATGTAATGATTAGTTTTGAATTATCGAATAATAAAAATACTATTTTCAGAGATGAGCCAAACAGACGACCCTATGCGAAAAACACAATCCAAAGGGAGATATACTATTCTAGTGAGAATTTTAAAAGTTTGTAGATTAATGCTATTGGAGTTCATTTATTTAGTTATTTGGCGGTTTTTTTGTATTAAATGTTTCATAGTTCAAATGTCTTCGTATTAATGTTCTATTTACAGGATCTTCGTATCGTTGTCAGTATTTAGCACCGTTGTAATTACACGATTTTTTTTAGCCATCTATGGCGGAAAACTGGACACCACTTTTTTTAAATGGTAAAATTCGGATTATGTTATGGCATATTAAATAACGCGAAAACAAGAAGAATTTTCCAATTTTAAAAAAGTGATGCCAATCGAGAAATCTGAATTAAAAAAGTAGCTCACTCTCAACACTGAACCGAACTCGACGAATAAACTTGAAGTTCAATGTTAGCAACTGTAAGAAAAATACTAAATACAGTTTATTAATAATATTTCAAATAATTAAATGTATATATTGTAGATATATTATTTTCACCATCACGTTCGCTCTCACCTGCGTCTGCCTTTAAAAATAAAACCTTGTTCGTTACACGAATACAAGATTTAGAAAAATATGTTATAAAACTTGCGGCATATACGAGTAACTACGGTGTATTTTACAGAAAATGTATTATTTAAACAAGTCTCTGTTATGTAATGTGTGTCTGTTATGCATATTTTTATGACTGAATATGTTAAGAAGTAAAAATCAGGATAGTGCGCATTTCTTTCTCTAATTGTCTGTGAAAGCTCACGTTTTTAATCGCTGGGATAAAACACATGTTTTTGTTTCTGTATTATAACGCTAATTTCACGCATCCAAAATAAATGGATACGTATTTCCACGAAAATATCTTAGCAATATATTTCTTCACTTTTAAGTTGAAAAAACACATACACCGTTAATTAGTTTTATTTAATTTTTAAGGCTATAATTTTTTCAGGTCAATCTTCAGTTGGATTGCTTTTTTCCGGTTCTAGAAATGTTTTTATTACTTTACTAGCAATATTACTTTATACTAGCAATAATTACTTTACTAGCCCTTATACAGGGAAAGTACCAATTTCATTTTTAAAGACTAAAAAGAAATTAATATAAATGGAAATTGTTTTTTTTTAATCATACTTTCATTAAAATTCACAAAAATTTAGAATATATATATGTTTTTAAATGCACTAAATAGTAGAAAAATCTTGAAAAAAAAAAACCTGAAATGCACGGAGTTAAAATTTAATTCGGTAAATTCAATTATGGAAGATAAAAGATTTAAATGGGAATTTTGCCAAATTAGCCAGTTATCTCCAAGTTCGATTCATATATAAAAACTTTCTTGTTGCCAAATTTCGCAATATTTCGCCACGTTGGCCAAAGTTTGGCGATATTGTGGTAACCCTGTCATTAGTACTTTTCAACAAATACTCATTGTTGAAGCTAATGCTGATTTCTCTATAGAAAATCAAACGTAACCATTAATTCACCCCCCCTCCCCCAACGTTGTCCCCTTAGGGATCGAATTTTAAAAAATCAATGTCCAATTCATGTATTGCCCTCAGGAATGCAGAGATATTCCAAATTTCAAAATTCTATGTCAACAGTAAGTGGGTGAAAAATGAATCATAAAATTTGAGTGCCACAGACAAATATAATTGTGAGTTAAAAGAAAGCATGTAAAAAACAAGTGAATAAGTGTGATCACAGATCGCACAGAGGGTTTCGTTTAATATTACTTTCAAAACACTTTATCCTTTTGAAAAATCTGTTAGTTCCACATTTCGCAACCAGGGGCGCACTCTATTCTAAACAAACCTCTATCCGAACGAAACTCCGTTGTATATACTATCCGTAGATATGCTATTAGTCGAGGGAATTGGGCCCCGCGGCTTTGCTCGCGTAATATTTGAAATATGCCAAGTGATATTTATATGTCTAATTTTTATTAAAAGGTAATATTTTATTTTATTAAAAGGGGTTTTTTATTAAAAGGTACTTATTACTTTGAGGAATAATTCAAAAATTACTATTTAAAACACAGTTTGATTAAACATCATTATTACACTGCATTAGGCATAAATGAGACTTAAATTAATAAAACGAAATAAAACTAAATAAATGATAATTTAGAAAATACTTTGAAACTTTTATGCTCAATTAATACGCTCATTTCAGTATTCATTTGACGTTTTGTATTTTTTAGAAACCATCTTCTTACATCCATAGAAACCACCTTCTTACATCTTAAAATTAACTATCATGTCAAATTCCAAGTCCTACCACTTCTCTCAACATAAAGGGATGTGTTGAAATAGGAACTGTCACCATTAATTTGTCAACTTTAATTTTGAAATCGGTTTGTTTTTTCATAATATTCCACATAAACGTAATTTAGAAAGCTTTTAAAGGCCTTTTTTTAGAACGCTTTTTGTTTCTGTGAACCCCTAGTGGTAGAATCATCGGCATAAAATATAGCCTGTGTCAGATCAGAGACTGATACCTTTGATTCGCAACTATTACTTTTATAATCGGTTTATATTCCCTAAAATTGCACAGAAATCGTAATTTAGGATTTTTTTAGAATGCTTTTCGCACCTCCCCTTCGCTTCACCCCTTTTTAATTCAAATTTATTTTCGACAGTCCATCGAGGGCATTTATATTTTATAAGTAACTATCATGCCATATTTAAAGTTTCTAGCCTCTTCAGTATCACAGAAATCGCAATTTAGGAAGTTTTTAGCTCCTGCAACCCTCTTGTGGTAGTGGTACAGACATAAAATATAGCTTATGTTTGAGCAAGGTCTATCACAAACAATTTGTCTTCATTATTTTTTTTAATCGTTCTGGTATTTGATAAGATTGCATAAAAATTGTAATTTATAACGCTTTTCGCTCACTTCATCTTTTTTAATTTCGAATTTTCTTTCGACTGCTCTTAGAAAGCAGTTGCATCTTGTAAGTAAATACCATGCCATACTTCAAAGTGTTAGACCCCTCACTTGTGCAAGAAACGCAAATTAGAACATGTTTTGTTTTTGGAACCCTCAGATGATAGTGACAACAACATAAAATATAACGTATGTTATATCAGGGACTGTCACCATTGATTTGCAACCATTACTTTTGAAATAGCTTTGGTATTTCTGAGATTGAGTAGAAATCGCAATTTAGAACGCTTTTCGCGGCGCATTTTCACCCCTTTTTAAATTTCTAATTTTTTCGAAACTGTTCTTAAAGATCATTTATATCTAATAAATATGTACCTTGCCTAATTTTAAGTTGCTAGCCCCTACCGATTACAAAAATCGAAATTTAGAACGCTTTTTTGCTCCTACAACGTCTAGGTGACAGCGATACCGATATAAAATAGCATCTATGTTAGAGCAGAGGCTGTCCGCATCAATTTCCCACCATTACTTTTGAAATCAGTTTGATTCTTCCTGAGATATTGCTGACAAATCGACATTTAGAACGTTTTTAGAACGCTTTTCGCGCATTTTGCTCCTGCATCTCCTCTGGGGTAGTGGAAACAGGTATAAAATATAGCCTATCTTGGAGGAAGATCTATCACCATCATTTTTACACCATTTATATTTGAAATCGGTTCAGTACTTCCTGAGATTGCATAGAAATCGCAATTTAGAACGTTTTTTACAACGCTTTTTGCGCATTTTGACCCCCTTTTAAATTTCGATTCTTTTAGGAAATGTCCTTAGAGATCATTGATATCTTATAACTAACTACCATTCCAAATTTCACGATTCTAGGCCCTTCCGTAACGCAAAAACCGCAGTTTAGAACGTTTTTCTCCTGCAGCCCCTTTGGTGTAGTGGCACCGACATAAAACATAGCCTATGTTGGAGCAAGGGTTGCCACCATGATTTTGACGTCTTTATTTTTTTAAATCGATTTGGTAATTCCTGAGATTGTGTGGAAACCATCATGTAGAACGTTTTTTAGAACGCTTTTCGCGCATTTTCACCCCTTTTAAATTTTGAATTGTTTAAGAACTGTTCTTAGAAATCCTTTATATCTAATAAGTAGCTAATATTTCAAATTTCATATTTCTAGGTCCTTCAGTAACACATAAATCGCATCTTTAGAACATTTTTTGCTCCTGCACCCCTTTGGTGTAGTGGCACCGACATAAAATATAGCCTATCTTTGAGCAAACGTTGCCACCGTCATTTTGACACCAATAATTTTTAAATCGGTTTATTATTTCCTTAGATTATGTAGAAACTACCATTTAGAACGTTTTTTAGAACGCTTTTTGTGCATTTTCACCCCTTTTAAATTTCGAATTGTTTAAGAACTCTACTTAGAAATCCTTTATCTATATCTATACTCCTATTATAAAGAGGTAAAAATTGTTTATTTGTAGGAAGTAAGCTCTGGAACTACCGAACCGATTCCAAAAGTACTGGTATCAAAATGATGGTGTTAGTCCAACTTAGAACATAGGCTATATCTTATGTCCATGCAGGAGCAAAAAACGTTCTAAAAATGCGATTTTTGTGTTACTGAAAGGCCTAGAAACATTAAATTTGGAGTGGTAGTTACTTGTAAGATACTAATGATCTCTAAGAACATTTCTTAAAAACTTCGAAATTTAAAAGGGGTGAAAATGCACAAAAAGCGTTCTAAAAAACGTTCTAAATGGCGAATTTTACGCAATCTCAAGAAGTAGCAAACCGATTTCAAAACTAATGATGGCAAAATGATGGTGACAACCCTTGCTCCAACATAGGCTACATTTTATGTCGGTGCCACTACCCCTAAAGGGGGTGCAGGAGAAAAAAACGTTCGAAATTGCGATTTTTGTGTTACCGAAGCACCTAGAAACATGACATTTGGAATAGTAGTAACTTATAAGGTATAAATGATCTCTAAGAACATTTCTTATAAAATTCGAAATTTAAAAGGGGGTGAAAATGCGCAAAAAGCGTTCCAAAAAAGGTTCTAAATGACGATTTTTACACAATCTCAGGAAGTACCAAACCGATTTAAAAAATAATGGCATTAAAATGATAGTGATAACCCTTGCTCCAACATGGGCTACATTTTATGTCGGTGTCATTAACCCTAAATGGGGTGCAGTAGCAAAAAAACGTTCGAAAATTTAATTTTTTTGTTACTGAAGGGCCTAGAAACATGAAATTTGGAATGGTAGTTATTTATAAGATATAAATGATTTCTAAGAACATTTCTTAAAAAATTCGAAATTTGAAAGCGGTGAAAATGCACAATAAGCGTTCTAAAAAACGTTCTAAATGGCAATTTTTACGCAATCTCAAGAAGTACCAAACCGATTTAAAAAATAATGGTGTCAAAATGATGGTAACAACCCTTGCTCCAACGTAGGCTACATTTTATGTCGGTGCCATTACCCCCAGAGGGGGTGCAAGAGCAAAAAACGTTCGAAAGTGCGATTTTTGTGTTACTAAAGGTCCTAGAAACATGAAATTTGGAATGGTAGTTACATATAAGATATAAATGATCTCTAAGAACATTTCTTAAAAAATTCGAAATTTATAAGGGGTGAAAATGAGCAAAAAGAGTTCTAAAAAACGTTCTAAAAGGCGATTTCTACGCAATCTCAGAACCCAACCTATTTCATAAGTAATGGTTGAAAATTGATGATGACAGTCCTTGCTCCAACATGGGCTCTATTTCATATCGTTGTCACTACCACCTAGGGGTTTCAGAAACAAAAACGTTATAAATTGCGTTTTTGTGTTACTGAAAGGCCTAGAATCCTGAAATTAGGCAGGGCAGTTGTTTGTAAGATACAAATGATCTGAAAAAATGTTTCCTAAAAAATCGAAATTTAAAACGTGTGAAAATGAGAGAAAAGCGTTCTAAAAAACTTTCTAAATTGCAATTTCTACTTAGTTTCAGGAAATACCGAACCGATTTTTAAAATAATGGAGTGAAAACAACGGTGACAGCCCTCTCTTCAACATAGGCTGTATTTCATGTCGATGCCACTGCCCCAAAGGGGGTGAAGGAGCAAAAAACGATCTAATTTTAGTATTTTGTAATACTTCAGGGTATAGCAACTTGAAACTAGACATAGTAGTTACTAATAATATATAAATGATCTATCTCTAAGGATATTTTTTAAATAATTCGAAATTTAAAAGGAGTGAAAACGGACGAAAAATGTTCTAAATTGCGATTTCTACACAATCTCAGACAGTTACCTATCTAATTTCAAAAGTAATGGTTGGAAATTGATGATGATAGCCCTTGCTCCAATATAGGATCTATTTCATGTCGGCGTCACTACTACCTTGCGGTTACATTTTAAAATAGTTCTAAATTGTGATTTTTGTGATACTGAAACGGCTAGCAACTTGAAATTTGACATTTTAATTTCTTATGAGATGTAAATGCCCTCCGAAAAGAGTTCCTTAAAAATTTTAAATTTAAAAAGGGGTGAAAATGAACGAAGAGAGTTCTAAAAACGTTCTAAATAGCAATTTCTACACAATTTCAGCAAATATAAACCGATTTCTGAAGTAATGATTTAGAATTGATGGTGACAGTCCCCTCTCCAACATAGCTTATATTTTACATTGCTGTCACTAGCACCTGGGTGGTTCATGAGCAAAAAATGTTCTAAATTGCGTTTTTTGTGTTACTGAGGGGGTCTGACATTGTAAATTTGGAATGGTAATTACTTCAAAGATACAAATGCTTTCTAAGAATTGTCGAAAGAAACTTCCAAATTTAAAAGGATGAAGGGAGCGAAAGCGTTCCATAAGCTTTCTAAATTACAATTTTTATGCAATCGTATAAAATACGAAACCGATTTCAAACATAATGGTTGCAAATTGATGGTGATAAAACCTGCTCAAACATAAGCTATATTTTATGTCGATGCCATAACCTCTAGAGGGTTGCAGGAGCAAAAAACCTTCTAAATTGCGATTTCTGCGGTATTGAAGAGGCTAGAAACTTTAAATATAGCATGATAGTTACCTTTAAAATATAAATGTTCTCTAAGAACAGTCGAAAATAAATTCGAAAATAAAAAGGGGTGAAGCGAAGGGAAGGAGCGAAAAGCATTCTAAAAGAGTTCTAAATTACGATTTCTAAGAAATCTCAGGAAATAATAAACCGATTACAGAAGTTATTGGTTGCGAATCAAGAGTGATAGTCCCTGATCCTATACGGGCTATATTTTATGCCGGTGTCACTACCACCTGGTTGGCAGGAACAACAAGGAAGCCTTTAAAAACCATCTAAATTCCGTTTTCTATAGAATATTAGGAAATACCAACCGATTTCAAGGTTAATGTTGGCACATTAAAGGTGATAGTCTCTGTTTCAACATTTTTCGAGACATTCTATTTCGACTCTATTTCGGCATTTTATGTTGGTGCCACCAACACCAGAGAGGTGGTAGACTGTTACACAAGAAGCTTGAAATTTGACATGAGGGTTAATTTTAAGATGTAAATGTGTTAAATTGGTTTCTAAAAAATTCAAAACTTCAAATGAATACTGAAATGAGCATAAAAGCCACAAAACACTTTCTAAATTATCATTTAATTGCAATTAGTTTTAGTTATGTTTATTAATTAAAATCTCATTTCTGTCTATTGCACTTTTGTAATGAAGTTTAGTCAAACTGTAGCTTAATTTGTAATTGTTGAATTATTCCAAAAATCGTTCTTCTAATAAAAAATAGTCATGCAAATATCACTTGGCATATTTCAACTATTACGCGAGCAAAGCCGCGGGGTTTGCTAGTATTTAATAAGTAGCTAATATGTCAAATTTCATATTTCTAGGCCCTTCAGTAACACATAAATCGCATTTTTAGAACGTTTTTTGCTCCTGCAGCCCCTTTGGGGGTAGTGGCACCGACATAAAATATAGTCTATCTTGGAGCAAGCGTCGTCACCATCATTTTGACACCAATATTTTTTAAATCGGTTTGGTATTTCCTGAGATTATGTAGAAACTACCATTTAGAACGTTTTTTAGAACGCTTTTTGTGCATTTTCACCCCTTTTTAATTTCGAATTGTTTAAGAACTGTTCTTAGACATAATTAAATCTTATAAGTAACTAATATTTCAAATTTCATGTTTCTAGGCCATCCAGTAACACAAAATTTGCATTTTTAGAACGTTTTTTGCTCCTGCACCCCATTTTGGCCAGTGGCACGGACATAAGATATAGCCTATGTTCTAAGTTGAACTAACACCATCATTTTGATACTATTACTTTTGGAATCGGGTCGGTAGTTCCAGAGCTTACCTCCTACAAATAAACAATTTTTACCTCTCTATAATAGGAGTATAGAAGATTAATACGTTCTTCAAGCTGCATACAGAAAGAATTCAGCAATAGAGATTTTATTACATGTTTCCAATGAACCGCCATTCTGAAACATTTCTGAAACAACCATTCCTGTTATTGTAGAAGCCTCCCATTTAGCTCTAGATAGTACAAAATAATAAAAATTAAAATTAAAAAGATTGCATTGCAGAAAACAATTCCAAACAATGTCGAATTCAAACTAAACGTTTGCGCTACTTCATTAATATTTAACAAAACGTAACATATTGCACTCAAATCAGAAAAATCCACGAGTAAATGTTGTATGAAATTATAAATTCGGCTGTTACGGGGATAGTGTAATTTTCTCGATTAAAAAGCGAGTGAGTGATCAGTACGGTAGTATGTCCTCCTCGATGCAATATTTGAATAGAATTACTGTTTCACGACTAGCTTTCTCAGAACTAGAGAAATTTTAATCGATTTAGAAAACGCTTTCTTATGTCTAGGGAATTTTCAGAATATTGTCAAAACTTTTTCAAAATCTGGGGAAAAGAAGGATTTTTGTCCGTGCTTTTCTGGCAATGAGCATGAAAGAGATATAAATGTGACGCTTTTGGTTCAACTAGCAATTTTCTTTTCGTTTTGGTTCTCAGAATAGAGGTCCTGAGTGACTATTAACCCTCTGATCGTTTTCACTACTTTCCTCAATTTTCATAAAAATGCCTGTAAAACTAATGTTAATTTAAATTTTCTTTTCTTAATTGTTTCTAATATGCAATTCATCCCCTTTTATTTGGCATGCATCTTAAAATACAATTCTGTTGAAATTATTTTTGTCTACAACCACCAATTTAAGTTGATTCAGGGAAACGGAAAAATACAGGCAAACTGTTCAGAGGATTCTATAGCTGTTAATTATTGCAGCTTCGACCTTCGAACACAGCTTGTTTTCTTTTTCAGGTTCTTAGAATTAGAATAGAAAAGTCCTTTGTAGATTTCAGTATTTGGATCTGGTATTTCTAGAAGCTTTTAAAACTGAAACTACTACGGATAATACTGCTCCTAAAGTAGGATGGTGTGTGGACAGAGGAACTGGGTTTTGATTCTGGCTTTCCTCTCTTCCCGTGGTATTTCCAAGTAGAATCAAATACGGAAAATATAAATATGACTTCTGATTTTTAGAAAAATTAATTGCACGTAATAACGTATAATTCGTTATAATTATACCTATAATGAAAAAAAAAACTATATGTGTAAAGTAACAGAAGAATGCTGGGTGAACTGATGAGAGAAGTGATGATGAGCAGTTGATTTGAGAATAGCCTTAAACCCTTCAGGGGCTGTGGTTCATTTTTGCATCACCTAACTTTAATTCCTAAACGGCACATTGACACAGGAATATTGGAATTAAAATTTTCCTTTTTTTAAGTATGTCGAAAAAAGCTTTTGCTTAATTTTAAATATTTTTTTTTTGTAAATTCCGTTGCCGTTATCTAATTTCGGCATTTTACGAAGAGAAGTACCTTTCCCCTGAAAGGGTTAAATGGCCATATGTTGACAACTAATATTCAAATTGCCATACATAAAACAAATTCTTTCAAAATGCGAGATCTTGTTTGTACATTAATGTTTTCCCTGAATCTTAATATCTTTAGTAGAAATTAGGTCCATGAAATTTTCGAAATGCATTATTAATTACAGGAATGGTAGATACATAATTACGTTTCGAAAGTAAACGATAGCGTGTAAGATGTGCAGTTTAATCTAAAATACAGAAATAGTGTCATAAAATGTGTGAGACGCATATTTTGCATTCTCTACCCTGTTAACACATTTATGCTTAGCGTCCCATTTTCGGGACGGTACGAATTTCAATAAATTTGTAATTTTTTTTTTTCGTAGTATGAAAATTGTATGAAATAATTATATATAAATCTCTTTATCACTTAACGAGAGATGACAGCACATGATGGATATTTATTTGTTTAAATCAAGGCTTTTTTCCGTGTTCATAGATTTTTAGTTTTTCAAGATGACGAAATGTGAAAAGTAAGTTTATTTGTATTTTTTCTATCAAGGATTCAAGTAAATAAGCCGTAATGTTAGCGTATTGTCTTTGAAATATGTATGTTTTGTAAATTGTGATAGTATATGTTCAAGCCTACTTTATATGCATGTTTTTTTTTTTTTTTTTTTTTTTTTTTTTGCGTACAAGTTATATAAGGCACGAATGCCTACATATTTTTATTAGCCATTTAGGAGACAGTCATTTATGTAAAGTCCTTTTAAAGACGATTATGAAATAAATAATTAAGCCTCAAATACGATTATTCTTAGTTTATTATTAATAATACTTATAATGTTATTAGTGTCTGTAATATATATATATATATATATATATATATATTTAGTAGCTCGTAAAAATACAAATTATAGTATATAATATACAATTTAAAAGCATATTCTATATAAATTTCGACAAAACATATGAATATGCATCTTATATTATTATAAATATTATGCATATTACCATAAACAGTGCGTCTACATTTTATTAAATAAATGCAAAAAAAAAAAAAAAAAAAAAAAGAGTAATTTGTTTTCCTATTTTCCAGTCCATTTTGCAAAATTTAAGAACGATATTATTAACAATTTTCAGAAAACAAAAATTCAGGCGTAAATGGGTTAATTCATGGACAACTTCCGCCCTGTATTTTATAAAAGGATTTTTCGCCTTCTTTAAAATAAAAATTCTCTGTTTAAATTAAAAAGAAAAAATCTAAACTGAATTACTTTGATGAAGGTTTGTCCCTGAGGTAATCAACCCGTGTCTGTTTCACTCTCGTTATGGTTTTATCTTTGGAGGAGAAACCAACTCTCCATAAGTCGATATCAATATGTCTATACCGAAGCCCTTATATATTAATCCTTATCAGACAACTCCATAGCGGACCGCAGTTACATTTCCGCACACCCTTCAAATAAACTTGTATTGAGCCAGAAAATTTACTTAATAATAAAGAAGGAAAATTTCAATTGTAATACATAATTTTTCTTCATATTTACTCAAGTATCGGACAACCGTATTAGCTCTTTTGTGACATATAATGCTGGGGCATTTTGAGATTGGCGACAGTATCACTTCATGCAGGGTGCTGCCGATGCAGTCTTTTCGCCAACTGAACGAGTTTTTTTTTTTTATTTATTCTGTCTGTTTGATTGCTACCAATTTTTTGAAGTAGTAATGTTTTCTTTATTTAATATCAGATTAAATCAAGATGATATCATTAATTTAAAAAATAATAAAAAAATTGCGTGACAAAATTTCGGAGAAATCAATCTTCATAGAAGTCAAAACGGTAAAATTTATCTTATATTTGTTATCAGTCAGTTATATTAAAATAAAAATTTTATTGTTATTAATGGAACAAAATCACTTTTGAAGGAGGTTCTCTAATTATCGTGATATCAAAGAAGTCGCGTTTGCTAGAACCTGACTGCGAATTACAAATGTAAGCAATTGCACATCAAATTCAGAAATATTTTCGTGCCGGCCCAGAGTAAATGTCTATTAACTTTTCGTTGACGGTTGAGTTTTGAAAGTCTGGTACATTTATTTTATTTAGATTGCTTGATTGTGACCAGGTTTTTGTAGTAATATCTGCCTTATTTGATTACAGATTAAATAATGAGAATATTTTTTAACGTGGCAACCATGAACGAAACTGGATAAAATAAGAACCTCAGCTACAATGGCAACATTGTCGTTATGGCATGTGTGCCTTCCTCATGTATCATGATGCAGCTCCTGTAAACACAGTAATGCTAAAATTTTTCGTTTTCTTGCGTGCTACTCGTAGATTAGCTACCGAGCAGTACTGAACAGTGTGAGGTAGATTTCAGGGTCTTCTGACTTGACAGCATCTTCATGATTTTCTTCCTGCACTACTATTACTACTAAATGAAGTATCGAATGTTTCGTCGTATAAAAAGAACTTTTGAAAAAAGAAAATTAATCAAAATTTTTAGGTGTGAGTTTTACGCCGGGTTTAAAAAGGAAAGCGTAAAAATTGAGCATAAGAATTCAAATCTCAAATCTCTGTATTAATGTTTAAGAGGAGACGTGATTATTTAAATGACGACAAAACAATTCCAAGCATTAGAGGATTCAAGCAATTGCTTTGGTACTAGCGTATGTCCTCACTTATTGTTTGCTCATTTTATTTATCTCTGTACTACTTATTATACATTTTATTGCTCTTTATTGTATTGTCATGCTACATATGTCATGCAATTTTTTTTTTTTTTAAGTAGGTGCTCGGTGAAACAATCGTCTACACCGCAACAGTCTAACTTTGCATCAACATCAGATCAGAGATTTGAGAGTCTGACATGTAATTGAAATACGCGCTTAAAGCTGTGAAATTATCGGAATGTAAAAGGATGCTTTAAGTAGCCAAATTTAGTTATAGCCTTGAGTTATAGCCTTGGGCTAATAACTCTTATCATGCGGCTAATACGAAAATATCAATTTTGATAAATTTCAAAATTTTATTTGATTGTATGATTCATTTTTTTTTATATGAAAAATTCTTTTTTATTGGTAGTAGGCAATCTGAAAAATACATTGCATGTAAAAAAAAATTGTTAGTTTTCAATTTAAAAAAATTGTTTTCGCCTACATTTTGTAACCTGGGTAGCCCGGGTCCTATTCCCTAGTATATATAAATTCTGCAATTAAACAAGATGAAATCAAATTCTTCTGTGAAAACAGTACATAGAAATTTTTTTATCAGAAATAGTGGTTCCAGATGGCATGAAAATTCTTAGTGTACGCACCTTTCATTAACCAATACAAAAATTAATGCTCAGGATTATTGATACTCAAAAGTAAAGAATGCGCGCACTGCGTTACTGCTCTCACTTTAAAAGAATCGATTTATACATGAATCACGGCTGCCACAGGCGACTATTTTTTAATTATATGTCGCACCATTTTTTAAAAACAAAATATTTTCACATACACATTGACAACATTTGCAAGGGAAATGAACTACTTAAGGGGACAGTACACTTTTAGAAGTCGCAGAACATGCAAAATTGTGTCATGTGCTTTACATTTTTTTTTTTTTTTTTAATAATGTCTCTAGAAGCACAAAAATTTCAGAATATCTTTATGTGGTATTAAACTATGTTTAAAAAATTTTAGTTGGGATATAATATTAAAAAAAAAATTCTACAGGTAGGTTTCAAAATGATATTAAAAAAAAATTATACCGAATAACATTTCACTGCGCGCATGATATCTCATGCAGATTTCATGTTATTTACATAAATTTTATTTTAAATTAAACAGAATACCCTGGACTATAATTTGAACTAAAATGTTTATAAATGGTTAATTTGATAAGGAGAAATTAGAGTTTAATTATAAAAAATTGAAAAATCATGAATTTTTACATACATTCAACCTTATAATTTTTTTCATACTGATCACAGCTGCATAATTCTAGTTCATTTTCATTATTATATGCACATTCAGGTAGAGTAAAAATTTTGAAGCTATACTTCAAACGGTTTTGGAGATATCATGCGCGCAAGTGTAAAAAACCTGATTTTGAGAAAAAGCCGTTTAAAGATTTAAATGTGTTTTACATATATAAAACTCACAATAAAAGAAACAAACCTACTAATAAAATAACTTATTCAGTATTAAAAATAAAATTTGATGTTTTCTTAAATTGATAAATAAAAAATAGTTTGTAAAATTCAGTAAAATATAGGAAATTGCGTACAACTTTTATCAGTCGTAGAAGATGTGAAATTCTGTCATTTGCTTTGGATTTTTTAAAAATAAATAATAATGACTCTAGTAGCACCAAAATTTCAGGGAATGTTTACTTGATGTTAAACTATGTTTATAAAATTTTAATTTGGATATAATACAACAACAACAAAAATTCAAGGGATAGGTTTCAAAATATTTTTTAATTTTACGTTGAATAACATTTCATCGCACGCAAGATATCTCAAGCAGATTTCATTCAATTTACATAAATTTTATCTTAAATTAAACATAATATTCTGTACTATAATTTAAACTTAATTTTTTTATAAATGGTTAGTTATATAAACAGTAATTACTTTTGAATTATAAAAAAAATAGAAATCATGAATTTTTGCACACATTCAACCTTATAATTTTTTTCAAACTAAACACAGCTGCCTATTTCTAGTTTATTTTCATCATTATATGAATATTCAGGTATAATAAAAATTTTGAAGCTATACTTCAAACAGTTTTGGAGATATTATGCGTGCAAGCGTGCAGAATTTCATTTTGAGAAAACGCCGTACATTTTTGCACACATTCAACCTTATAATTTCTTACAAACTACACACAGCTGCATAATTTTAGTTTATTTCCATGTTTATGTGAACATTTAGGTAGGATAAAAATTTTGAAGCTATACTTCAAACGGTTTTGGAGATATCATGCGCGCAAGCGTGTAAAATTTCACTTTGAGAAAAAGTCGTACATTTTTGTGCACATTCAACCATATAATTTCTTACAAACTATACACAGCTGTATAATTTTAGTTTTCCATGTTTATGTGAACATTTAGGTAGAATAAAAATTTTGAAGCTATACTTCAAACGGTTTTGTAGATATCATGCACAAAAAATTTCTTTTTGAGAAAAAGACATACATTTTTGCACACATTCAACCTTATAATTTCTTTCAAACTATAAAACTCATAATAAAAGAAATAAAACTACTAATAAAATAACTTATTCAATATTAAAAATAAAATTTGATGCTTGCTTAAATTGAGAAATAAAAAATATTTTGTAAAATGCAGCAGATTATAAAAAATTACACTAGAAAATGGAGTAGAATACAGGCATTCCTCGGTTAGTGCGTAATTAATCGAGGGATACCTGTAGTAAAAAAAGAACACTTACCTCGTTAAAAAAAATATTTATAAACCACAAAGCAGCTAAAATTTTATTTTGCTTTAATTGCAAAGTGAAGTATGTCGTTATAACGAATATGGTTTACATATTTTGCAAACAATTATCAAAATTTACCACTTTCATAAATAATCCCTTCCCTTTCTTTTATTTTTCTAATTTTGAACAATTGATCATGTGTCTATTTCTTCGAACTTCCAAACTCAATTCTGTAGCATTTCTTTCAGCTTCTGCGATTCGTTGCATGCCAGTTTTATTTGCCGCTTGTAAAGCGAACTGCCCAACGCGGAAACCTAAAGAATCCATAATTTGGAGTATTTCTTTTCTTCCTTCATTAAATGCCACAAGTGCTTCATTCGCAGCAATGTCAGCAATTATTCTGCTTGAACCACTAACTTTGGGACAGAACTTCCATACTAACGAATTAAAAGATTCATTAGGATTCTGGGTTCGACCGCCGAGGCAACGATTCAAAAGTTTAGGATGAGATAAAGCCTTAAAATTTTCTTTATGGAATCCATTACTGGTGCTGGTATGACATTTTTATGGTGAAAATTTTTCAGTTTCCCTTCTGCTTTTGCCTTTTGGTATTTACACCACGATGCGTCTCCTTGTGGGCAAAAACCATGGAGCGGCTCTTGATCGTTTGATCGTTTATGAAAATAAATCGCCCATATGGCTTTTCGCCTATCCATGACACTGTTTTTATTGTTCCTTATAGCACCTCCATAATAAGTGGTTAACTCAACGATTAATTTGTCAGTTAAACGTCCCTTGCCAAACAATGATTTGCCATTTTCTAGCTTTTTCCCACGCATAGAATTCTTTAATTCTCTAAGTCTGCTCCCCATTCTTTTCTGGATGTCACCTACACATTCTACCTTCTTTAATTCTTTATCTGCTCCATAAACATGACTTTTGTTTTAGTTCAAGGAAAGTTTTTGTTCCTCCATCACCAATGTAATTAAATACTGGGCATTATATTTTTCTTCGGAACGGCGAAAAATCTTTAACATGCCGTTAACTTCCATCATCGCAGCCGATCCAGAGTGATTTTTCACACACTGCTTTTCATGGCTTTTCTTCCAGTCTGCAAGTTCTTTCCCCTTTTTATTCTTAATTCCTATTTCACAGCGTTTACAATAGGAAGACAATACTTCTATATCCAAAACTTTTCCGCTTTCAACACCAATTACGCTGGTAATTTCTATCTTCGAAGAGTGACCGCGTGTTTTCCACAACCCGTCTCCACTGACAGTCAATTGTGATTGGCCTATCATTTCAATTTCTTGCTGTGTAGCATTCAGCATTGACGTGCAAGCAACATTCGACACTGAATTTGCTATCTTTTCCAATGATCAATTATATGCAGACTTTTGCACAGGTGGTGGCAAATACATTGCACCCACCGCCCCCTGAATACTAGGCCTGAGCGCTCACACAAAAATGACACAAAAATGGCGGCTGCCGAAGGCGGATTTTTTTTTTTTTTTTTTTGGCATAGGTACAGTCCCTTAAATGTCGACACCAGTATTTTATACAAGATTTCTGTACCTCGTTTATTCTCAGAAAAATGAAGCGGAAAAAACTTCAAAAAATTATTGGTAGGAATATTTAAGGGACCGTACACACGCTGAAAAAAATCCGCCTTCGGCAGCCGCCATAGTTAGTCAGCGCTCAGACCTAGTATTCAGGGGGCGGTGATTGCACCACAAAATTTTTTCATGCTGCATAAACCTTGACCAATGCATCTCATTGCATAGGTAAATCGCATGTTTATTTCTGGTATATTTGATTTTTCACCCATCATGCGTGAATTTCCAAATGATTTAAGTTCATTGCACTTCTTACAGCTTATTTCGAAAACAGATGAGAGTCCATCACGAGTCTCTGACAGTTCCACATCTGAGCCACACATTTTACAGCACAAATTATTTAATATTACCTTTGATAAAATATCAATATCAACTATTCTATATCCAACATTGTCTGTCTCAACAAAACTGTTATCTAATAGGCTGCTATTTAACTTTTTAGATGATGCACTAGCACCTTGAGACAAATCGCATTTTGTGAAGCGATTTACTTCAAACTTTCGCTTCCTTGGACGTTGTCCTGAAGCACGTTTCACGTTATTATTCATTTAACGTAATAATAAATGAAAGAAAACTAATAATAATATTAATTCAGAAAGATTTTGTTCTAAAAAGAACAGTTTTGTTTTAAATGAAATGCTTACTAGCGAAAAAAAATAAGTAAAATGTTAAGAAAAATTTTGATCACGTTTCAGAGCAAAGTCATGAAAGCAAACAAGCTCAGTGGCAAGTGAAAGTGGAAGTTAATGTTTTAAAGCTTTCTTCTTATTATTTACGATATTCAACTAAAAATGTGTAGCGAATTTACGCATATTTCGTCAGTTGCGATAGTGTGAAAGCGTGTCAGCAGAATGTAAACAAACCTGAAAGCACGACAGCAGAATGTAAACAAACCTGAAAGCGCGACAGCAGAATGTAAACAAACCTGAAAGCGCGACAGCAGAATGTAAACAAACCGCCATGAGTGTACTCGCAGGGCATTTAAATCGGAAATGAAAGAGTGACGTTTACATTTTAACCGATATCTCAGTAAATAATAATCTCACAGTTAAAAGATTGGTATCGATTTATTCAGAATAAAATTATCTTTCTAAAAATCGAAAAATCGATTTTCTGACCATTTTAAAATTGTACTGTCCCCTTAATTTATTTTCTTAAAATAGTGGTGCAAGATAATATAAAAATAGTTGCCTGTGGCAGCCTTGAAGAATGTGTGTAGTACGCATTGGCACAGCTGCCTTGTTTTACACTTTTATCTTACCACTAAAATTTAAATAACAAATTTTCTCTTATTTAATCGCCGAAATCTTGCGATTAAATTCGCCAAAACGTTTCGTTAAATTTTAGTGATAACAAAAAAACCTAAAAGTTGGCAGATAAGAGTATTAGACAAGGGAGCGTCTGCAAAAACCATCACCTCATCGAGCTGGGAGCTGAAATTGCAAGATTGGATAGAATTCGATTCGAATATTAAAATGCAACTGCCTTCCAAGTCATATTTTGGGTGGAAAAGACCTGCAACCCGAGTTTAGTGGTTGGCTGGTTGGTTTATCATTAGGTTTTTCTACACCCTAAGGTAAGAAAACTTGGAGGGCTGGGTGAAAGTAAATACAATAGTAAACCAAACAGTTAACCACTAAAATCGGGTTTGCAGGAGTGTTGCCAGATTGGGGACGACTTTTTGCCTCCATATTCTTGATTGTCACAGCTTTTTTGAAATAGAAATATTCGGCCTATTTAAAAATTGATTAATAATTCTGAAAAATAAGGTGAATTATACAATTTTAAAAAAGTGGTGATAGTCAAATAATCTGAATTAAAAAAGTCCCCATTCTTGCAACACTACACTGTTAAAAATTTTGCAGCATTCTGGTAGGTCATTCGACCGTTTTTTGGAAAAAAGGTTTCATAACCATAATTTTACTATATTCTGACCATAAAATGGCCAATAATATGGTCAGAATAGTGTTAAATTAACGGTTTTGTAACCGTTTTCGGAAAAAACGGTCAAATGACCTGCCAGAATGCTGCAAAGTTTTAACAGTGTAGTTTGCAAGTGATCTCCACCAAGATGGCTTGGCAGATTAGTTGCATGTTATATGCTAATCGAGTTCTATCCAATCCTGGAATTTCCGCTGTCAAATCGATGAGATGATGATCTATGTAGCCACCTCCCGGTATATATCTAATGCTATTAGACAAAACGATTGCTGCATCTGGGGCTTAACTTTTACAATGGCGGTTTTAGATTGGAGTGAATACTCAATTCGAATTCAAACTGCTAAATGGCATCCAGAATTTTTTAATTAAAAAAAATATATATAACATTTTTTGAATTCCAATATTTCTGAAGGAATACTTTCGTGCTAGGTTTTTTATGACTTTTCAACAAAAATTACATTCTCTGTAGTTTTCTACAAAATTTCCAAGGGAAATGTACAATAAAAAAGATTTAAAGAAAAAATGGTTTTCAAATATATGATCGAATGGGAGGCCTGTAGTTTTAACCCCTTAATTCTCGCTCCCGTGATATTCAAGTAACGGATGGGGACAGCTTAATGCAACAACGTTAAAGAAGCACCTGCGTAATAGAAGAAGGAAATCTCGTAGGCATTTCTTTAAACCTGATTGAAACAAAGGAAAAAAATAAGCTCGTGCATTTAATACTGGCCCAACCTATCCAAAATATTTAAAATTAATAATAAAAATAAAAATCTTTAGAACATAATCTTTTCAACATCGTAGTAAGAAGTATATAAATAAGTAAACAAAATATCTACAACTTTTACTTTTAAAATTTAAAAGCAGTTCATCTTTTATGTCACAATAATGTTTTTTAATACTCATTACATATAAATAGATATGTATGTGGCGTTTTAACCGCTGTAAGGCTATAGCAAATTAGTCTCCAAGGGACATAATAAAATTATTAATTCTTATCTTAAGCTAAATCTTTTGCCTTCGCTTTCAGTCAAGGCTTTAGAAAACAATATTGACAATATTACACTGAACAATGTTACACTGAAGTAAACATATTTTAATTTTATGCTTATTTCAGTTCCTATTTTATAGCAAATGTATAATGAATGTGTAATAATGCAAATGTATAATTGACATCTCATATTTTTTTAAACAATACAATATTAATCGTTGTAATGCATTATCTTCAAGTATTAACATCTTAAATTATAATAACAACAGTAATAGCGATGTAAGTATGATAAAAATAAAATATAAACATACAATAAAATATAAAACACGTGGATAAGTAAAAAGTACAAACGAACATCAGCACCAACAAAACAAAGTGCCAAAGCAGGTTAGGGACTTTTTGATTTTTTCCCCATATCGTTATCCTACCCAGTGCAGTCGAAGTTTTAACATTATTGCCTTAAGCTGTCCCTATCCGCTACTTGATATTCACCGGTTGTGTCTTTTATTCAGATTGTTTGCTTCCCATAAGTTTTATAAAATAGTGTAATTGGCTTTGTTATGGCATCATTTTACCGGTCATTACCCCGGGGGAAGTCGCACAAAAACAGGGTATGATCGGTTTTCAGTTTGTCACCAATAAATGCAAATAATAATCGTCACCTTATTTAGTGGGAGAGGATTCTTACAAATTATGCCTTAACACTAGAACGCCCGGAAATGTTACTCAAGTTTCATAAAAATATTTTACATCAGAATTTTTATTTAAAATTATTTGACTGATTTATTTAACGTAAATCTACGTGGTTTAAATTTAACTTATTATATGAAAGAATTTTTGGTTCCAGCCGACATTTAATCATATGGTTGGAGTCGGATCGACTCCTTCCGGGCGTTCTAGTGTTAAAGTAACTTGAACATTACTTTTCTGAAAATAGTGGTGGCAATTGTAAAAACCGAGTGAACCCGGGGTACTTCACACTCCACTCGACTCCTATCGAGTTAAATAAGGAGAATATTTATTTTTCTAAAAAGTGGTGCCAATATGCAATTTGAATTTTTAAACCGTAATTTAATGCAACCGTTAAGGGATTAAATAAAACTTCTATTACCATTCGTAAAAAGTGTCATATACTTTTTAGATTAAAAAATTTACTAATTTTGCAAATGAAATTTTAAAATTTTCATTTTTTAGTCTAAATTTCAAAATAAATAATTTTATAATTATTTCATTGGTATTTTCTTTCTTAAAAACTGTACATCATTATTTTTGCTATTATTTATTCAGATTTGAAACATTTAAAAAAAATGCATTTTGACAACTTTTAATAATACAAATTAATTAAAAGCTCAGAAGTTGGAATTTTTAACTTTTAATAATAAGTTATTTTCGTCAAATATCTCAGTAATATTTTAAAAGTATTTTCCTCTTTAAATGTGCATCTAAAACTGAACCTTAATGTCTATATGCGTGTTTAAACATCTGTTTCAATTCTGTTTTTAATTTCCCTAAGAAATTTCGCATAAAGCGAAAGGCTGTTGCATGTATTACATTCATTAGAAATTTGTTTACCAAAAATATTTATTACCTTCACAATGTCCTTTGCTCTATAAAAATTACAGATAGCATCGTATCCATTCATTGATTTGTATAAGTATGAAAATGAAGAACATATTTTAAAGAAACTTCGAAAGGGAAGTAAAATTTCTTGTAGCCTTGGTAACTCTGTTGCAAATTTATTAATCAAGAGTTTTTAAAGATGAGAAATAAACAGTGTTATAGTCTCAACCCTTTCCGGCGCGGAGTAACTCTGTTTATAAACTGATGAAATAGTGCCCTGGCACCAGAATTTATAAACGAATTTATTAGAAAATATGAAATTGTTTATTTTTACGTACATTATAAAAAGAAATTTTTAATTAAATATTCTTGGTGCCGTTTGTCAGTTTTGGAATTAAAATTAGGTGTCCTTTTTTAAGGACACAGCCCTCGAAAGAGTTAACCCATTAAAGACGAACTTATTTTATATTTCTTTTAATTCCCGTACACCAGTTTTTTTCACATTGTAATTTTAAATTATTTAATCTCTCAAAATTTGAGATTAGATAAATGTGAAAATTTCCTCACTGAAATACTGGTAACCAAATTTAAAAGTTTTGTTTACCTTACATGGCAAGTTCTTTTGCCAACCGGCTTTAATGAGTTAAGAGTCAACGTAAAAATTAAAACTAAAGTTTATGAAAAGATTTCGTAGAAAATATCAATGAATGTTATACTTTTCAGAAATATCTTCCGTGGGAAATTCTAAATATTTTTTTGTTCTTGTTACTTTTATGAGGTCGAGGTCATAGTGTCGCTGCATCTTGCTGATTTTTTATTTAGACATTCCGAATTATCACCAGTAAGTTTTGATATTTTTTTTTTGCTTTATAAGTTGACAGGTATACAATTAATAAAAGAAAAGAAAATTGCTATTCAAAAATTTTTGGTGCGAATCGAATACATCTAAATAAAATATCCACCAGATGCGGTAACACTGGAACGAAAAAAAAAAATCGCTGAAGTTGTTTGACATTGTGGGGAAGACAAAAGTCTAGCAATGTTCATGAATTTTTCTACCTGTGCTATCACTATTTTAAATCAAAAATCTTTAACTAAGAGTCTTTTAATGTCTGTAATACAGACGTAAAATAAAAACACAATTACGTTTATATTTGACGTAATACAAAATACAGCATAAGCAGATAAAACGACGTTTTTAGGAGCAGAATTTTTTTACTTATTACTGGTGCGAGACGAATCGCACATTTGACTTTAGAAAGCTAAAACGATCTCTAATTCTGTACTTGAACTAACTTTCTTAAAGCTTTCAATATCTAAAAAAAAAAAAAAAATATGATAATTCTGAATTCGTTATTTCCCCCATTACCAAGTTGTTGGATATATTATATTAAACGCCTTTTTACAGCATTTTTTAACATTAACTGCTCCATTCCCTATACGAATTTCCTATTCGCTGTTTGTTCCTCTGCAATTATATTTGACAGTAAACTTATTCTTTAAATTTGCTTCTCTTCCAAATATAAGAAAAGTTCACCTTTATTTGCACTGATAACGATACGCTGAATTCTACCGAAACTGAAAAGTTGTTTATCTACTTATGAAATAAATTGCATCATATTAAAATACTGGTAGTAAAGAGGAGAAATTTTACGAACACTGTAAGTCCTGATTACAGCGAATAACAATGGCTCGACGGTTTCAGCAGTTGGATAAGTTTTAACTGTATTTTAAAAGAAATTCCCCGATTAAGAATTTTGCCGAATTTCTTCGCCGAATAAGAATACTAACAAAATTAATCGGAGCATATCTATATTATAAAGGACAAACATATCTGTGCGTAACGCTTACGTCATTTTGCGAATGGCAACACTTTGAAATTTGAAATAAAATTTCGATTTTGCAATTATCTCTACTGCAAATTTTTAAACTTCTAAACATCGCACATTTTAAATTTTAACAACGTCGTATAAGGGAAAAATGCTCTTTTAAATGCAATTTGTTTGAAAGCTGCATCTCAATTTATTTTTGAGATATATTTTTTTTTTTTTGTAGTTTTTAATACAAATTTTGTAATCGTGGCAACTGAAGTACTCCATATATATTGAAAGTGAAGGGAAAATAGTCATGGTTTATTATTTTTACTGTTTATATCCTTATTGATGCCCTTTTCACATTACAAATAAAAGTAACTTTTTTATAATTTTTTAACAGAAAATGACGTCAAACATAAAAAAACACGCATTATTCTTCATAAATCAGTTACATTTCAATATTTTAACATTGATACTGAGTTTGAGACGCTAGGCAAAATTATTCTGTTAGTAAAAATTATGTCATATTTAAAACAAAACGATAATTTTTTTTTTTTTTTTTTTTTTTTTTTTTTTTTTTTTTTTTGATAAAACTAAATATTTGACCAATACTATGACAACTAAATGCAAATTTCTGAATTTTTTTTTTCGCGGGTACTGAGATTAGAAATTAATGTTTGTGCGAATGTTCACATGAAAAGTTGTATCAGACAAACGTGACTTTAAGTTTGGAAATGCATTCATTAATAATCTATTGAGCGTTAAAATACTGTCAAATTGTGAATTTGAGTGGTGAAAATAACGTACAGTTTAGATTTTACGGAGGAAAATTTTATGATGTGATAAAGCGAAATCCTTTTTACTGATTTCTCATCCTGTAAAAAAAAACATAAGTGCCTCAATCGATAACTTCATCACAATTACCCATCTTCATTACGTATTCTAATACAGTTTAATTTTTCAATAATTTAAGCCGTTGAAGTATGTGGAAATAATATTTTGGTAATTTTAGGTTAAAAATATTATTTGTTTTAAGAGTTAGACAACCAATGTAAGAGGAATTTTTTATCGTAATTGTATTTGTATTTTTATTATAAATTCGATCTGACAGCTCCTTTCTAATATTTTAGTTCGTCGAATTTCGACGGGTTCGAACTCGTACTAATAAAATTTAAACGAATAATACTAATAAATTTTATTGGTGGGAATCGGCTTATTGGCCCCTAGATGTTTACACATTTGGTCATATTACATTTTCCAAACCGATCACAGCGCCTCATTTCCTCCTAGCGGCCTTTGTTTGAACTAAAAAATTTTTGGCACCAATCAGTTTCCCATGGTCTGATATGTATATCCTTGAAATATGAAGTCATTACATCCACTGCTTCTCTCTCTAGTGCGTCCCAAACAGGGATACTTTAATTTGAACCACCCTGTACATATACACATATAACAATTTTTTTTGTAAACATTAACCATGAAAACAAATAAAAAACCGACAATAAATAGATAAAACCGACAATAAATAGATAAAACAATATACAGTGGAAATTTATATAAGAAATTTGAATGGTACTTTTATAAAGATTTTCAGAGTAATTTTATACATTGTTTAATTAAAAAGTACCTTAGATTAAAAAGTAACACTGAAATAATATAACTAGTTTTATAATCACAATGTGAAATACACTGATCAAAACAATCAAAGGATATTGTATGTCTCATATAAAATAACAGTTGAAGCGAAATATTTTTTGCAGAAAATGGCAGAAGATGGTCACAAATACAGATTTTTCTCATTTTCGAACTTAGCATGCAAATTTTGGGTTTGACGTCAAATACGACGCTTTAGGTGCAGCGAATAACATTTGGCTTTTAACTTGTTGAAAGACAAAGCTGAAAACAATGATCGACATTCTGTAAGTGCCTTGTTTCGATGAGTGTGATGTCTCAACGAAGTCATTTAACTGAATCAGAAACTTGGAGAGTTGTTGGTCGGTTAGAGGGTAGCCAAATACAAGCCGAAGTAGAAGAAGCCACTGGAGATTCCAAAAGTGTGATTTCCAAGTTCAGAAATCGTTTTTTGGAGACTGGAAATGCAGGCTGAAGACAGGGGTACGGTCGTAGATGTGCAACAAACCCAATGAAGATCGATATTTAACGCTAACGGCTCGGAGACACTGAAATATTATTGGCATTGTTTTTCAACAACACATTCGATTGGCTACTGGCACCGTAGTTTCAACTCAAACGGTTCGAAACCGATTCCATGTTGTAGGTCTTTAAGCTCGCAGACCAATGGTTTGTATTGCGTTAAAAGTAAGGCACCGTAGCACCAGCAGTAAGGTGGGCAAGAGAACATGTGAACTGGCGGAGAAATGAATGGCGCAATATTCTTTTCTCTTACGAGTCTCGTTTTTCAGTTAACCCTTATAATAGGCGTATTTTTAACTGAAGGAAACGTGGCACTAGAAACAATCTTGCGTTCGAGCAAGAAAGTGTCAGATTTGACAGTGGGGGAGTGGTGGTCTATGCTGGCATCTCCATTGATGGTCACACCTACCTCCAGATCATTCGAAATGGAGCACTGACTAGTCAGCGATATAGCGGGAATATCCTCAGTCCTACTGTAGTCCCTTACGCTGCAGCATTTAGAGATGACTTCATGTTAATTGACGCCAATTGCAGGCCCCATCGTGCTAACTTGGTGAATGATTTCCTTTTCTAGAAAGGAATCATACGACTGGAAAGGCCAGCGTATTCTCCGGACATGAATCCAATATAGCAGATTTGGGACATTCTAGGCAGACGCGTTACTGGCCGCCTACCACCCCAACAAACTCTCCAAAAACCGGAAAGTGCTCTTCTGGAGAAGTGGGAGAGAATACCCCAGCCCCTCATAAATAGCCTCATTGATTCCATGCTTGAAAGGTGTTAAACGTTGTTGGACCTCCGGGGAAACCATACCCTCTACTAATAACAATTTTATTTGGGGGAAACACCTTTTTTATTCGTTTTTCCTAATATGCACAAATTGTGTTTTTCTCCTTTTGTACCCAAATGCTTAATACAATGCATTTTTTATGCCAAACCTGTGAAATTTTTTCTTATATATCCTACCATGTGTGTCAATCATGTGTCAGTCATCTAGAGAATTCCCCAGCTGCAAGATCCATCCATATTCTCAATATTCCTAATTGTTTTGAGCAGAGTAATTATAAAAGAAATCTCTTTAAATGATATTAAATTAAATTTTAACCCTTTGCACTTTGGAGAGTGTTTCCAGTTGTCGCGCGGAAATCAGGGCTCCGAATGATCTGGACACCACTAATTTCTTACTGTTTATTTAGCTATCTTTCATCGCCGATAATTCTGCCATTTGGTAAGGCGAAGGAAGTAACTTCAAAATATGGTGTCCAGAGAATTTTGAGCCTCTGTTTTACAAGAGACACCTGGCAACACTGGTGGTGATTGAGAGTCACCTCTCAAGGGCAAGGGTTAAATATATACATTTAAATACATACATGCATACATACATACATACATACATACATACATACAATGGTTCGAAATGGAACTCTGACTAACCAGCGATACAGCAGGAAGATCCCCAGTCCTATTGTAGTCCCTTACGCTACAGCAATTGGATATTACTTCATGTTAATTGACGACAATTGCAGGCCACATCGTGCTCACTTGGTGAAGGATTTTCTTTTCTAGGAAGGAATCATACGACTGGAATGGCCAGCGTGTTCTCCGGACATGATCCCAATATAGAACTTTTGGGACATACTAGGCAGACGAGTTATTGGCCGCTTACTACCCCCACAAACTCCCCAAGAACCAGAAAGTGCTCTTCTGGAGAAGTGGGACAGAATATATATACATAAATGTATATATGACAGAATATATATACATAAATAATGCCTTTGAAAATCAAAAGACATCTAACAATTTTTCTTGACAAAATCTGGCAAAAATCTCTGGAATTAAGATAGCAGATGGTTGATTTATATAGATTAATGTAGACGTGAGTTTCAAAACTCGCCTTATCCAGAAAATCAAATTTTGGTAAATCGCGAAAAAACTCTAATTCCGTCCTTTGGTTTTCATTGTAAGCCAAGATTTTACAATGCCTGCCAGAAATACAGGATAAAACTAGGTTTTTTTTTTTTTGCAGATCATAGTGTTTTTTCGGTGCAGGTTTACCAATAGGATACATTGATAGAGAAAACACAATTTTTTAAAAATTTTGTATAAAGCGAGTTTTGAAACTCATGTTCTCATATATATATATATATATATATATATATATATATATATATATATATATATATATAATTTTTTCCCCTCATAATACGTTAAAAATAAATATTTAAAAGCATAAAGTTATATGTATAATTTTACGTTCCTTATAATATTCAAACAATTAAAATAAAAGAGAATAAAGTTTATGCCCTCTTAATTAAATGATATTAATATATTAGAATTTAAATGTAAGAACTAACTTTCAATGGATATATCTATAGTATAGCACAACTGTATTTGTAATTTGTTACTATAAAAAACGATTGATTCGATATAAATAAAACCAATGACCAAAACTGTACTTTCATATTTTATAAATAATTTATTTTAATAAATTTAGTAAAATCAATAATGTAAGTAATTAAATTAAACTATACAACACCATCCAAGTACCATAATCATTCTACAGAATGTAACCGTACGTCTCTTAACTTAACTTACAATGAAAAACCATACAACACCATCCCCAACATCTATAATCATTCAACAGAGTGTAACCATAGATCACAAAACTTACATTAAGCGAACTATATAACACTAGCCCACCTCCAAAATCATCAACAGAATGCAACTGAACATCTATAATCTTTTCACCATATTACAGCAAGAAAATGCTTTACTTATTTGTGTGTGTCTGAGCAAACAATAAATTAGAGTAAAGCTAATGTGTAATTGTGATTTAATAAGATTCGAAGGATATCCTTAGTTTATAGCTTGTCGATAAACATATTTTTAACTTTGAACTTTAATTTTTTTTTTTAACGAAAACGATTAATTTTATATATATTTGTTAATTTTTATTTGTAATGTTATAACAACCGTTTTTTAACAAAAACATTTTAAAGAAAACTTTTCCATTTACACCGGAAAAGTATAAAAGCAAATATGTTATAAGATTATAAATATTTCGCTTACGATAACTCCCCCCCTCCGCAAATTATTTTGGCTTCTAAATTTTTAAAGTTTTTCCTTATTTTGGCTCATTTTCTACTAGAGATATTGGATTTTTGGTCCTCCGGCAGTCTGAAAATTTCTTCATCAAAGTCAAAGTTACGATAACTGCAGGAAGTAAAATAGTGTTTTTTCATGAAATCGTGCTGTCAATTTGACGGCGTGAAGAAATTTTATGCTGTAAAGTCTTTAGAGAAGGTGTGTCCAAATGTGGCTCACCCAATGGCACTTATTTTTTATCCCCTTCGGGATCATGGGTGCATATATGCATCCTCAAAAAATACTTACATCACTTGTTTTAGACACCGCTAAAAAAGGGAAAATTTACCGTATTCAAGACATTTTCTTGATTGATAAACTAAATTTAATTATTGGACAAAAAGTGGTGTCACCCAAATAAAATTCATCTAAAAGATGATGGTCCCAAGCGGGTTAAAGAGATAGTCATCTTTTTGAATGGCAGAGATTAGATGATTAGAACAACAATAACTACAAAATTTTAGTGGTATGAAGCGCGCAACAGTTTGACACCCCTGCTTTTAAGTATATCAGAGATGTAAGATTTTTAAACACAATATCTTAGGAAAAAATCATTTCTAAGAATATTTTATTTAAATTACATCTATGAGGTTGTTTTTCTTTTATCAAGCCATATAACTGACCTGCTAAAATTGTTTTTCAGGAGTTTAAAAATCTGCGTGATCTGCAGGCTTTATTGATACAGCAATTAATTATCTTACGCATGTTTCATAATTATTTTCATTTCGACACCCATTTTTTCTACCTGACGCTCGGAAAATTCAAAAATCTTCCTCATCTGCCGATTTAATAACTACAAAAATCTTATAAATTCTGTATGTATGTTTTTATTCATTAACCCATCTCCTCTGCTAAATGCTAAACATACATTAAAGTTTGCCTCCTCGTATGATTTTATTGATACAAAAATTTTTTAATATATGTTTTATAATTATTTTCATTTAGAATACCATCATCTGTGCGTAATGTTTGTAAAAATTAAAAATCTGCCTAATCTGCAGATTTTAATGATATTTTTGCACAAACCCTTTAAATAAAAATGAACTAATCAACAATATTTGGCACTCCGTTGCGTTAATGAAATCTGTCTATAAAACAGTTTTCTTATACGTTTTCTTGAACATTTTAATCTATATCATTCCTATTTAAATAATTTACTGAAATCAAAAGGTTTCACTAAAAAGCAAATTCAAATTAACGAAACATTGGAAATTCTTAAAATATTAAAAAAACAAAAAGTAAAAAACAAAAGTAAACTGAAATTAATGAAGCATTACAAATTCTTAAAATCTTCAAAAGAGAAGAAAAATTTCTAAGTGAAATATTGCAAATTCCTAAACTAATGAAAAATAAAAAACAGGTTAGTTGATTATTTTAAAGTACTATTTTTTGTTTTGGTTTTCTGGCAATTAATTAGGATAAATTGTAAACAATATCAGAATATTAGGTATACTAGTGCAGAAGAGAGGAATCTGATTTTTTGTTGTTATGTTCGTTATTGTTCATACTGATTCTTTTGTTATTTTTTTATCAATAAATTCGTCGTGGAAAAATAATTTAACTTTTTTTACAAATACCATTACATTTTTACGAAATTTCGAACAAATGGCTGTTCACAAACCGTAAAACTTATCTTTTAGTTAATAACCACCAGAAATATTAAAGACACATTTTATTGCTATTAATGGAATGCCGGTTACTTTTATGGGTCAATTATTGCTTTAATTTCTGTTCAAGAAATCGAGGTCGCTATAGCTTGACTGCGAATTGCATACGTTAAGTTTTGCATTGCCACTGTGCTTTTAACCCTTTGGGGACGAGCGACCGGTATTCCTGCCGCGTAAGGTGCTTAGAAACAGTGTTGCCAGTGGGCTTTTTTTTTAAAATTCAGATTTCTTGATTGGCACCATTTATTTGAAACGGCAAAATTCACTTTGTTTTTGCCTTAATGAATATGTCATTAAATAACGCACATTTTACCATTTCAAAAAAGTGGTGCCAATCAAGAATCTGATTTTTAAAAAAGTAGCCCATCTGGCAACACTGCTCAGAAACAGTGATTATTCTCACCAGTAAAATTTTATTGTAAATTTTGCTCTTTAACCCGGTCAATTTTCCCGATTCAATGAAGCAAAAATTTCTGTTTTAAAAAACCGATGACAAAATATTAAAAATTCTGTAAAAGACGCTCGTCCCGAAGGGGTTAATACATACAGGGCGAGAAACGAGAATTCTGTTGTTCATTCAAAACATATCATTGACTAAGGGCGTGGCTTCTAACTTACACAAAATGCATTTATATCATGTTGTCCATTTTTTAGATTATACGACATTTTATATTAAATTCGTAAAATGAAAGATATTTACCGACGCCTAAACTAGAAAAACCTAACTAGAATATCAATTTAAAAAAGACTTTCGGGAGGAGCTTCTACTGTTTTAAAATTCAGATTTCATAAAAATTGTCCATCTGCAATGTGTTAACCCTTCCGCTGCGCAACCCGAGATTTCCTCGGGCAACGTAAAAGTAGCAAAATTTGCGCAACCCGAGATTTCCTCGGGGATTAATTTTTTTTTCCACTGGTGACTGTTTTTTAAATTCAACTAGGACCACTTTTTAATTACAAAAAATGCCATATAGACTTTAACAACATCTACAAGAGAAATATACTGCAAAATTGATGTTCTTAAATAGTGGTGCTAGAATATAAAAATAGTCTCCAGTGACAGTCCTGATTTAGCTTGAATTCTAATATCCTATCCCATCTAAGGTCCTAAACTCTTTTATAAAAAAATGTTTACATATTTAAACTCTAAAATATATATAGATTTGAAATATGTAATAAAAAATGCGCAATTTTTAAACCTACTTTGATTTAAAAAAAAAAAAAAAATACGCAGCGAGAGGGTTAACTGATATCAAACAGGCTCAACCCACCGCCCCCTGAGAACTAGGTCTGAGCACAGTCTTCTAATATAAGTAGACTCCCAATTCCAGTGTTCTTTCGGGAAGGTTTTGAATCCAACATCTTTTGCTTTCATCGACAAAAAGGTGCCGTATTTTGGCGGTAATCCCTTTATTGGCAAAGCAAAAGTGCGTTCAACTCAAGACAAACGCAGACAGACGATGTTTCGGCGGGAATCTGGAGAGAGATTACGAGGAGAAAAACCAGTTTGGCGCCCTAAATCTGCCTTCCATCACGTAATGGAGGGCAGAGATGTAGGATCAAGAAAAGGCTCCCGATTTGGAGTCTACTTATATTAGAAGTCTGTGGGTCTGAGCGCTGAGAGAAAAATGGCGGCTGTCGTCGGCGGATTTTTTTTAAACGTTTGTACTGTCACCTGAAATTCTTAAAAGTTTCCGCTCACCTAATGTGAAAAGTAAGGCCAAAAAGCTTTAAAAACATATTGGTATTCAGATGCAAGGACCGTACAAGCGCTGAAATAAATCCGTCTACGACAGCCGCGATTTTTGTTTAAGCGTTCAGACCTAGTATTCAGGTGGCGGTGATCAACCCCAGCTTTGGGCTCGAAGTGAAAGTTCTGTATTATTCTGGTTCTTCACTTTTTGATGGGCAGACTGAATTATATTACTATCGTATGAATCATGCAGGAATGCGCAAAAACATAGTTTCGTATCTTCGTATACATTTTTAATCAAATACCACTAGAAATTCAGTTTAAAAAAAAGAAACAAAAAAATAGTTGCCAACGCTCGGAATTTTTTAAACAGTGTTCTGAAATTTAGAAAACAATTTCTCGTGTAAATATTTTTATAGGTATCTTAAATTAATTCTAATTAACATAACAAAACTTTTTCTCGATATAAAATTTATGGTAGAAATTGAATTGAAAAAAAGGGGTTTGCAGGTATGCTTTTGCGTATGCCCTAATGATTCATTCGAATAGTAAAATAATTCATTCTTCCCATGACTATCTTCACTCTTATGAAAAGAATTCAGACCGGGCTAGTGTCGCCAAGATTCCCACGTAAATCGGGGCTCCAAATTCTCTGGACACCAGTATTTTAAAGTAATTTTATTCGCCTTATCTAATCACAGAATTAACTGCTATTAAAGATGGCGAAATAAACTGTCAGAAATTAGTGGTGCCCAGGGCACTTGGAGCCTTCATTTAAGCGGGAGTTGGTGTTGTTTATGACAGCCGATTATCTGCACGAGGGATATGGGCCCGAAGGGAATATACCCTCCGAGAGGGTATTTTTAAGAACCTCTCAGCCACTGGTGTGGCTGATTTACGCGGGACACCTGGCAACACTAGTCCGGACTGAAAGTAAAATATGTTTTTATTCACAAATTGAAAAAAAAAAAGAAACAAACTTGCTAACTGAGAAAAGAAAATGTAGTCCAAGTTTCTTAAAGTGTTTTCCAAACTTTTAAAAATCAGTTTGAAAGGGAAATGAATTGTTATTGATGGGAAATAGAAAATTTTATCTCTATCTGAGCCATTACAACTGCATGGTCAGTGTTAGTAATGTAAAAATGGAAATTCTTGGTCTATAATGATTTTTTGCTTGATGTCCATTTCCAGAATTACTGAAGAAATCGAAACACACGTGACTTTATGGTATAATTTCATTATGATATTTTAAAAGAATGTGAACTGTGTATTTTTCAGATTTCAGCCAGTGAATGGGTATGGGGATGGGTATGTTTGTATGTTGCTATTTTAAACAGATTTTCAGGGGCATGAGAACCACAAAACAATGTCATGAGGAAATATTTAGGACTAAACTTTATTTATAAATGAGACTAGTACTTATTTATAATATTTTAAATGAAGAAATTAATCTTGAAAGAGATTTAAAATGTTATTAGAAATTTTCAGAAGCATACGTATGGCATCGGGCTCGAAATCAGTGTTGCCAGTGGGCTACATTTTTAAAATTCAGATTGTTTCATTGCCACGAGTTTTTAAAAATAGCAGAATTCACCTTATTTGATGGCAGATTACATAAGACGAAAATAAGGTTTATAATACCATTTAAAAAAATTGGTACCAATCAAGAAATCAAAATAAAAAAATTAGCTCACTGGCAACACTCCTCGGGCTGTTTACAAAGTTTTTCGAGTTACGATGGGTTCGGAATTCAAATCTGCGCGCTCGGGTTCGAATGCTACTGGCTTCAGGTTGGCGAAGTAAGAATCAGGCATACTTCTACCTCTAACATAAAATTAAATGAACTATTTAGTTATTATTTTTAAAAAATAAAAAAATACTATTTTAAAATTAGTAGTGGAAATTTCGACAGAAATGTGATACTTTTGGGAAATTTAACAAAGATTTATACATACATTTAATTACAATTTTAGATAAACATGCAAAAAACACATATAAATATTATTGAGCTAGCTGATGAAAAAATATTTAGTCTAAAATTTAAAAATTCAACTTACAGTGTTCCTACGCTCTCAGCTGAAAAACCATTATTTATATCTAGAAAACTCGACTTATATAATAGCGTGATTGCAAAAGACGTTTTTTTTTCTAAGAAAATGTTGGCGTTTATCTGAAAAAAAAGAGGAAAATTCCCTGACCCATACAGGGTTCGTACGGATACCGTTATTTTCAAGGCGAAATATCGCTATTTTTTGATAGAAAAATAAATTTAGTTTAAATGCGCGAATTTTCGCCTTATTTAAGGAGAGATTTTCTATAACAAAATTCTGGTACCGCAGAATTTCTTAGTCCGGAAATTCAAGGACCCGTACGAGCCCTGCCCAAAGAAACCCTGAAGTGGCTTTTCAATGAAATTTGTATTAGCAAAAGTTAGAAATATGTATTTTTGAAAATTGTTTAAAAATATATACATACTCTTATAAGCTAAATTATATCTCAAATGGCAAAAAAAAGGAAAACATTTCAATTTGCAATTTTTAAGAAAGAAAACGCCAGTGAATTAATTAAAAATAAAACAATAATTTATTTTGTAGCTTAAGCTGGAAAAACAGAAGGATTTAAATAATTCATTACTAAATTAGTGTATAGTTTTTTATTTAAAGCCATACAATTTTCCTGTACTGTAATTTCTGGTGTATAATTCACGTATCAGACAATCACATTTCAACCCAGAAATTCTATTTAACTATTAAGGATAAATATTTATCGCGATTTAATAATTACATTTTACGAAAAAAGATTAATGGGTCCGAACACAATGGTTTCATTCACGGATTATAGGCCGAAAATTACGGTACAAAGCGATACACGTAAGCGTCCTATCTTAGGTGGGAGAAGTAACCGCAAGATTAAAAGCGACGTCACAACAATCAAGGTCATGCGCCACTTAGCGGATGGAGTGTGAACTACAGGTAGATACCTAACTGTTTTCTTACTCACGTAAAGTTTTTTGACCTTGATTAATAACTGAAGTGCCTCTGATAGGGCAAAGAAAACTTCGTGGTGTCAAGAGCATCTGGATGGCCCTCTCGCTACGCCATTATTTTGCAATAAATGGGGCAAACAAAATTCATATCCATGAGTGACTAAAGATTTAGAAAATACGCGCAACACTAAAATCCCGCGTATGTGAATTATCACTCCGTCCACAAGGTGGCGCAACTGTGTTAATTTACGCCTGATTCCAGCATTAAGTTTGTTCGCTTACTTATAACGCTTTGTTGCGGTAGTAATATTCCCATGATTTTTACTGCAGGCGTACCACTCAGTACGTTTCACCAATACCACTTTTTTCAAAGAATCATCGTCTTTTACATTTTTCTTACAAATTAAACCGATACACGGAAGGAAAATTTTCATGCAAATGCAAATCTCTAGCACAAAATGTTTCTTCAGAAAAACGGATATTTTAAAACGGACTCAGAAACGGAAAAACTTTTCTGACAGCTGTATAAATGTGGTACTTGAGGAGGGAATATATACATATTTTTTATTAAAAAGTAGACTGCAGAAAGGGCACATATTGTATAAAGTATATTAAGATTTCGAAGTACAATATTTAATATTGTTAAATTATGCCAAAATTCGGTAGCTATCTGTCAACTTTTAAGTTTTTTTCTAACCACTAAGAGTTAATAGAAACTTTTTCCTTACTTAACCGCCTGATTTCAGGAATAAAATAAAACAAAATTTGGTAAAAAAAAGCGAAAATTTGGCAGTCATTCCTAGGCGTATTGCACATACGCTCGAAAAAGTGTACCTCCTACTTTGAGAAAAGTAACAGGGTGTGCACCAGTGGCGTAGCGTTAGGAAGGGGGTTGCTCGATCATTTTAGTACCAGCGCTATTATATAGAAAATTTGTCTTTATTTAATCACTGAACGTTATACGATTAAACAAAGTAAAATTTACCATGCAATAATACTTGTACTGGTAGTAAAATGTTCAACCCCCCAACTATATGCCACTGGTGTGCACAGTCTTTATTTTTGGGTATCTGGAATTTTGAATAGTAATTTTTATCCTGTTTATTCAAAGCTGTGTGCACTCCTTGGAATTTCAAAGAAACCTGGCGCGGCTAATTTTGGTTAAAAGAATTTCTATTTCATTTTTGAACTGTAAAATTTGTAATAGGCAGATTTGTAATTGCAGAATTTATAATCTTTTTTGCGGTTAAATAAGATGAAACATTTTGCAAAAACTTGTTTTGAAACAGCACATTTCCTGCTAATCGCAGAATGCTTAATAATATTCGGCGTTTAAATAAGATGGAGGAACTGAACGGAAATAAGGTGATCCCGCCAGTAGTTGGTACCCTTCCTATAGTTGATATATACATTTCTTAAATATTGTACCATTTTAGGTGAAAATAAGTTTTATACGTAGCACTAGACATAATATTTTTGTTTGAATGTTAGAGCATCTGTTATCACATTGTTGTCAGATGTCTGCTGTAAGAGAAGCCATTTTATGATTTTTTTTTCTAGAAAGTGTAAACATTTAATTTTTGATTAGTTGGAGACAATTACGGTAAGTTAAAATAATTCACTTCCATCTTGCTTTTTCCAACTAATATTTTTATAAGAATTAGTGTTAATCACAGACCAAGGATGATATATTAAAGATAAATTTTTAGATTTTCCATTGACTTCTTTCGCCTGATTAACCACTAGGGAAAGGGCAATTAAAAAAAACTATTTTTTTTACATAATCTTGTTGCCATTTAATTTCAGTTCCTTTTTTTGTCCATTACAGGACATTCATCATGGTTTGCAGCAATCATGTTAGTTTTCTTACAAAATTTAAAAGGAAGGAAATTAGAAAAAAAAAAAAAAAAAAAAAAAAAAAACGTACCTCTGATTTTATTTGATCAATTGCTGGCTGAGTCACCATACTAGTATTAAAATGGAAGGATATGCATACTATTACTTCTCTCGAATTAGGGGATTGACTTATATTCGAGTTTATACGGTATTTTATCACGAGGCTGCCAATAGTCTATATTTTCAATAAAAGTTATTCCGAAAAGAAATTTCGTCTACGGTTGGTACAACATCTCGGAGTAAGTTTCTGTAAAACTGACAATAGAAATCTCAAAAGCAGATTTTTGCTTGAAAAAAAGTGGAATACAAAACGCGGACTAAATGGAATTTCCTCAGTGCCACTATTTTCCCCAGTTGTTTCCACTATTTTCCCCAGTGCCTGATTACCAGTGGGACAAACTTCCACCAGTAAATTTTAAAAGACATTTTCGTCTTGTTTTAACGCTATACTATCATGAATATGGAAACAATTCTATTCCTTTTTGCTGTTAAAAGTTTGCCCCCTTGGTATTCAGTCTTTGGTTATCACTTGTTAAATTCTCATACGTTTACTACTTATGGCGGTGTCAAAGCTTCAGAATTTATTTAGTATTATTTTATCTTTTCTTGCTGTTGAATACCACTTCTTTGTACATTTTTATGATTGGAAAACATGTTCATTGGTTTCCATCCGCTGTTCGGAATCATAATTGGGTCTTCGATCAAAAAGGAGGGTTTTTTTTTCGAATTACGAGAAAAGGAAAGTTTTATTCTAATGCCATATTCAAAGCATATTTATATATTTTATACACCGAGAGATACAGCTTCTCAAATGATAATGTAATGAGCAACTTTTTATTTTGTAGGTTTGTGTTTCTTGGTCAAAATATATCAACCGTTAAAACATTTTAAACTATTTTCGAAAACATAATTCATGTTGATTCCATTCCATTAACTTCTATATCGAATATAAACTGCCGTATATACTCGTGTATAAGTCGACCCCGAATTCAAGAGGAATAACAGACTGAATACCAATTTGTAAAAAAAAGTTATCTTCGTCTTATATAAATGCAAACTTTGCTGATGTTAAATGAGTCGAAGATGGCTACGAAAAAAATACTGGTATGAAACATATTTTTTTTTCACGAAATTAAGGGACGACTTATACACTGGTATAGACGGTAATTAAAAAAATACTAAAAATATAAGATGAGGCCCTTTTTAACACATTGAAGAACGGTGGGATATTTTTTATAAAAATTAGTGTTAATCATGATTTGTAATTGAATTATTGAATAAAGAATTTGTTCTATTACTTTGTTTAATAAAAGAAAAATAATTGAATTTTCATGTTTTCATAAAAATGTTTTCTAAAAATCTGCTATAAATTCAACATTGCAGATATACAGTTGCTTACCACTGAGTGGGGTCGACGATTTTGATTTAGTAAGTAAATTTTTGCACACCAGAAATATCGAACGAACACTTAATAATATACTTTATGTGTGAAGCAAGTCAGTACGTTGAAGACGGCGTCGAAGGTGATGAAGAGGGTTTCATGATATCGCGGTTACTTCGGCTGTGAAGTAATTTTAAAACGTAGGCCTGTAGTATGTGGTAATGTTAATGTTTACACGATCTAGAGTAATACATAGTCCAGGCAATAGAGACCGTATAGGGGCTCTACCTAGCAAAATTAATGGAAGTTCTGGAAATTGGCTTACTTTATGTTTTTTGGGTCGCTGAATCCGAATTTGTAACATCCCACCAAAATTTCCCCCGGCAACCCCCCCCCCCCCCAAATTTTGGTAAAATGCTATTAAAAAAATCAATAGTTTTATTTCTCTAGGGAAAAAGTATCTAGAAATTCAGAAAGTAGACAAAATTTGCAACAAATTAGATACATGACATTATGATTTAGGATGAAAAGGAAAGGAGGATCTGCCTCGGAACATGCGCCGCGGTGCTGCGTGGACTAAGTTGCGCAATTCCACTTAACCACTCTCGCGTTTACATTCGCCCTCCGAACTTTCTCTATAAGGTTTTAGTTTAAGTTTTCTGGGTCGCTGAATCCGAATTTTTAACTTATCCCCAAAATTTCACCCCAGAAACCTTCCCAAAATAGTTGTTTTTAACTTATTGTTTTATTGTTTTAGGGGAAAACTATGTAGAAATTCAGAAAGTAGACAAAATTTGTAACAAATAGGATATATGACATTATGACGTAGGATAAACGGGGAGAGAGGGGGCTGCCTCGGAACATTCCCCGCACCCTGTTCTCAAAAACCAAATTTTTTCAAAAAATTAATTTTTTGGAGGTTTGCCGGGGGAATTTTTGGTGGGAAGTTACAAATTTGGATTCAGCGACCCAAAAAACACAAAGTGAGACGAAATTCAGAACTAGCATTAATTTTGCCAGGTAAAATTCCCTATTGCCTGGACTATAAGAGTATTAAGCCTTTTACGCTCGAGGGCCACAGTAAAGGATTCTTAAATTTCCGCCGGCCTTCAAATTATCCAACGCGACTGGATGTCTCTAAGATTAGGGAAAATATATGTACATATTTTTAACCCTTAAATGAAAATGCTGCATATCTACATCACGTTTAAATTAATTCTTTCAACCAGTATATTTATATAAAAATATTGATACTGTAAAATTACAAAAATTCAAAGCTAAAGACCTAACACTAAAATGCCCGGAAAGAGTCGAGTCGAGTCGATTCCGACAAAATAATTGAATGTCAACTGGGGCCAGAATTTTTTCCTAAAATAAGTTAAACTTAAAGCACGCAAAAATATGTAAAATAAATCAGTTAAATAATTTTAAATAAAAATTCTTGTGTGAAATACTTTTGTGAAGCTTGGGTAAGTTTTCCGGGCGTTCTAGTGTTAATATAATAGTAAAAAAGTAATATTCATAATATAAAAATAATAATATATAAAAAAAATAATTAAAAAAAATAATTTATGCATTTAGAGGGTAAGTTTTACAAAGTAAAAAATTATATAAAATAAGGTATTTAGATTCATACTTAATAAAATATTAAGAAAATTGCAATATTTTAGTTTTTACTTGTATTGCAGATGTGCAATCATAAGAAGAGCTTGACATATTATATGAAAATTGAATCTCTAATTTTTTTATTATTTTTCTCGTATTATAAATCTTTTAGATAATCATATGTAATTGTTTTCGAAACAAAATAAAAAATCATGTATTTAAAGGTTAAGAGCATATGTTTCGCAGTCCCTCCCTCAACCTTTGTAGAAGTATTTAAAAATTTCTGTAGATCAGGCAGATTTTAAATGTTTGCAAGCATTTCGTAAAGGAAATGGGATACTCAATAAAAATAACCAGGAACTTCAGTTAAACTCGTTTAATTAAGAAAAAAACTGTTTTCTCTATCAATTTATTTTATTGGTAAACTTACACCGAAAAAACACTGCAATGTGCAAAAAAACTAGGATTATCCCGTATTTCTAGGTCTTCCGTATCTTGGTTCACAATCAAGCACAATGGACGCAGTCACAGGTTTTATGCGATTCCCAAAATTTTTATTTTCAGGATAAGGCGAGTTTTGAAACTCACGTCCACAATTATAAAACATGTATTAGAAAAATTATTGTATCAATGGAATTTGAATTTGCAGATGAGGCAGATTTTGTTTTTCAACATTACGTAGAGAAAATGGATTTCCAATGAAAATAATTAATACACACGCACACACACACATATATATATATATATATATATAAATGAAAATTTCTGAAATAAGGAAATCTGAACATAAGAAGATTTCTAAAGATTTTCTAGTATTACATAGAGAAGGTGGATTGATAAGGAGAAAAATTATAAGAAAGATATAAGAAAATTGCTGTACTCATAAAGTCTTCAGAAGAGGCAAATTTCTTGTATTTCCCCAGCACCACCTCGAAAAGTATGGTTGCTAAATGGAAACAATTATAAAATATTTGTAAGTAAAATTGCAGTGAAATTAAATCTGCAAATAAGGGACATTTTAACTTTTCTCCCCGATAGTACGTAGTGCAGATGAGTTGATAATGAAAATAATTATATAAGAAAATTTCTGCAGAATAAAAATTTTTGGATGATACAAATTTTTATCCATTCTTTACGTAATTAAATCAATCATTAACCCATCTTACCTATGTAATGCTGGGAAAACTTTAAAAATATGCCGCATCTCTGGATTTCCTAGATACAGAAATATTTCCTTTATATGTTTTATAGTTATTTACATTTAGCATCTCATCATCTCTACGTAATGTTTGGAAAACATTAAAAATCTGTCTTATCTGCAGATGTTATCGGTTTGTACGGAGTGTTTGTGAAAAATACGCCCTTAAAAAATTAGTCAATAAACATTGACACAAAGTTACGTTAATGAAACCTATCTATAAAACAGTTTTCTCATACAATTTCTTAAGCCTTTTAATCAATATCAGTATCATTTATTATTAAATAATGTACTAAAAGAAAAAAGCAAATTCAATTTAATGAAACATCCCAAATTCTTAATATATATATGTATATATAAAGGCTAAGCGAGTCCAAATTAATGAAACATCGCAAATTCTAAAACGTTTTAAAAAGAAAAAGAAAATAAAAAGCTATTTGATTACTTAAAAGACCTATTTTTCGTTTTGTTTTTCGAGCCGTTAATTAGGATAAATTGTAAAATGATTAGTTTTAATAATGCAAAGAACGCATATCTGATTTTTTTTTAAATGTTTGTTTTTATTGTACTGATTGTTTAGTTATTTATTCATCAATAAGATCATCGGGGAAAAATAATTTATCTTTTTTCGAAATACCATTACGTTTTTACGAAATTTTGAAAAACGCTTCCCAAACCGCAAAACTTATATTTTATTTGATATCCAACAGAAATTTTTAAAGGTAATATTTGAGTGATATTCATGAAATTCCAATGTAATTACAGAGGCGATAGCTCTCTTGGTTATCTACTGTTCGAGAAATCGCAGTCACTATATCTTGACGGCGAACTACGTATGTGTAGAATTCTAGTGCCTTTAACACATTCACGAAGGGAAACGAGAGTTCGCGTTTTCATTCAAAAAACATCATTGACTAAGAGCGTGGCCTTTACCTTATCAAAAATCCATTTAACCTTAACCGGAAACGTGAAAATCCCGTGCACAAACGGAACACTTAATATTTACCAAATAGTGAACTTTAACATTTAATCTTTAATAGTAATGCATTAACAGGACCACTTTTTTAATATAACTGCATAAAAATAAGTTTCGAATGTCGGAGAGAGAAAATATTAATCCTTTAACCTACGATTTACGTCTAACAGCTACGCAGTTTGGCAAATCCATAGCTACCACTAAAATTTAATAGAGATTTTTGCCTTGTTTATTCATGAAATTTCCACAATTAAATTAAACTATATTTACTGTGAAATTTTAGTGGTAGGAAGAATTTACATTTGGCTCGATCATCGTACGCGGGCTATACCCGTCATTGTACGTTAAGGGGTTAAGGGCAGATATGTAGACACAAACATCTCCCAGATGTACGTTTCCGGTTAAGGGTTAAATCATGTTGTCCATATTTTTTTTTAATTGTAAGACAGTATATTATATTCGTGCATTAAAAGAATCGGTAATTATCGTTCAATGTACGAATTTAATATAAAATATCTAACAATCTAAAAAAATATGGACAACATTATATAAATGCATTTTCTGTAAGGTACCTTTTTTTTATGAAAACGAGAGTTCTTGTTTCCCATCGTGAATGTGTTAAATGATGTTAGGCAGGGTGAAACCAGGCTTAGACTTCGGGCTGAAAATAAAATTGATGTGTTAATCTGGTTCTTTACTAGATATATAAAGGACTCACCGCGGGCTGAAAGTAAAATCTGATTTTATTCACAAATTGAAAAAAAAGAAAGAACTTGATATTTCAGAAAAAGAATGTAGTATATGTGTCCTAAAGCATTTTACGAGCCTTTAAAAATTATTTGAAAGAGAATTAAACTAATATTTCAAATTTTAATTGCTTAAAAGACGTACAGCCAGCAGACTGAAAAAGTGTCAAGTCGGGAGACGAACCCGGGTCATCGGTATAGCGCACCAACGTTCTACCAAATGAATACCCGCTATATCGATGACCCGGGATCGGGTCCCGAATTGGACACTTTTTTAATCTGTTGGCTTTGCATCTTTTAAGCAAATAAAATTTGAAATATTATTGAATGCAAGGCGTCAGAAATTTTCTACAGAGAAATTTCCAAGAATTATATAGAGAATTAAATTGTGATTGATTGGGTACATACAGAAAAATTCTGTTTCAGTCCTTTGTATGGTCAGTTTTAGTAGTACAAAAATTTTATGGTATATTACTTGTCCATACTGGTTTTCTTTGTTTCAAGTTTTGCAGATTTAAGTCAGTGACATATCTGCCAAACTTTACGCTTTTTGGCTACCACTAAAATTTAATAGAGATTTTCGTCTTGCTTAATCGTGAGAGTTCGACGATTAAATAAGAAACTTACTTAATTTATATATTAAAAAGATGTATGGTTCTGGAGCCTTTCCTCCTTCCCCACTAACACTGGCTTGCTTTTCGACCATTCCAGTGCACAGGAATTTGTAAGAAATTCCACATATTGCTGAACACGATCCATTATGACAAATCGACTAATGGCCATCTCTGGAAGGTAAACTAGAGCATCACGACTCTAGTAGGCACTTCAAATGAACTGCATTGGACATTGGACAAGTAAGAAAACATTTACTGTAAAATTTTACTGGTAAGGAGAAAGCGTAAAAGTTGGCAGAGTATTGGTATAAGTAGCAAAACTAAAGTTTTAAACATATTTTCAGGGACATGACAATCGCGAAACATTATCATGAGGAAGTATTTAGGACTAATACTTATTTATATGTTAGAAAATATTTTTAAATGAGAAAAATAATCTTGAAACAATTTGAAAATATTATTAACATTTTTCGACAGTGTGCTTCTGACATTGGGTTCAGACTCTGCTGATACAAAATGCTTCGAATTCCGGTGAGTTCGGATTTCAGATCTTAGCGCTCATATTCCATAGGCTCTGGGTTTACTTGGACCAAATGTGCATTCAGGCATATTTCTACCACTAAATTAAAATAAAATGGCCTAAATAATAATTTTGATTGAAATATACAAAAATAATATTTTTAAATTAGTGGCAGTGGTAGAAGTTTGTGTGGAAGAGGAATATTTTTTTAGTAAAATATAACAAAGAATTGAAAAAAAAAGATTTGCGCGCATATACAGGGCTACCGCAGGTGACTAGTTTTCTATTGTATTCGCACCACTATTTTAAATAAAATAAATTTTGTCATTTATTTCTCTTGCTAATGTTGTCAAACTATATCCCAAGAATTTTTATTTATACAAAGTGCTGCAAGGTATAATTAAAAATCAGTCGCCCGTGGCAGCCCTGCATATATAGATATTTAAATGCAGTTTTAGATCGACATGCAAAGAAAACAATACATAGGAAGTATATTATTGAGCTAGCTGACGAAAAAATACTTGCTCTTAAATTTAACCATCTAAAACTTATAAGTTTTGGCTTTTCAATGAAATTTGCATTAGTAAAAATTATGAAAATGCGTTTTTAAATATTGTTTTATATGAGAATGATATAATTCTTAAAAGCTAAAAAAAAAAATACCTCATTTGGCAGATAAAAGTTTTAAAGGGAAATACTTTAATTTAAAATTTCTAAGAAGGAAAATACTAATGAATTTATTACCAATAAAAAAAAATATTTATTTTGAAGCTTATGGTTTAAAATTTCGTTTCGAAATCAATGAATACACTTTTATTTAAAACTATACCATTCCTTCAGATTAATAATATTGGTCTAATTTAACCTGTAGGCCTACCACTCGTTTCATTTTTCCAATATCACTCCTTTTAAAGGGTAATAATGTTTTAGACTTTTTTTGCAAATTTTGTAGATACCTACGCGGAAGAAAAATTTTCAGGCATATGTAAAAATCATTTAATAAAGCACGAAACATTTCAGAAAAACTGATACCAGTGTTCGTACGCCTCCTGGAATTTTGCTGACTAGAAACTTCATCGGGACAAGTATTTTCTCATAAAAAATCTCTGCTTAAAAGAAAGCGAAATTTTGCCTCTTTAATAGATTTCTTTTTCTATAAAAAAAAATGCTGTTAACTCTACTAAAAAAATTCCTTGATTCGTGCGAACCCTGTGATACTCAAAAACGGATGAGTTGGAGCTCTGAAGCTTCCGTTATATAAGGTAAATATTGTTATTCGAAAAAAGTAATAATTTGTGTGTAATAATTATTAAAAAAAAAAACATTTAATTGTCGATATTGGTCTCGACTTTTCTGACAACGGTGTAAAAATTGTACTTGAGGAGAGAGTATTGTAAATACATTATTAAAAGTAGGCAGCAGAATGGGTACATATTTTATAATTTAGAAGAAGATTAGGAAGAAGCTTATTTCATATTGTTAAATTGTTTAAAAATTCGGTAGTTATCTGCCGATTTTTACGCTTTTTAATACCATTTAACCCACTCGCTGCCAACCACGAGTATACTTGTGGCTTTAATTTATTGATTCTTTTGTCACCACTATTTTAGAAATAAATAAATTGTCTTATTTATTGGCAGAAATTTTGCGGTATTAGAAAAGCGAAATTTACCTTTCTAAATTTATGGTGGCAAACGACTTTCAGCAAGAAATTTGAAAATTCTTACTTTATAGTTTTGACAGTGAACGTGTTAAAGTTAATAGAAATCTTTGCTTTATTTAATAGCCAGATTTCGATGATTAAATAAAACAAAATGTACTAATATATTTTAATGGTAAGAAAAAAAGCATAAAGTTAGCAGTTATGTCCTGTCTATTAGCCATTCTCTCGTATATGTAAGCCCTCTAATTTTAAATAGTAATTTTTATCTTGTTTAATCAAAAGTGCGTACATTGATAGTCTAATTACCAACGAAGCAAAGTTCTACCAGAAAATTTTAATAGAAATTTTTGCCATTTATTGGTGTCGCATTCATGAAAACGAGCCAGAAATTTCTATCCTTTTTTGCTGGTGGAAGTTTGCTCCATTGGTAACTAGTCCCTGCGTACACTTCTTGAAACTTCCAAAAAATCTGGCACGTTTAATTTTAGTTAAAAAAATATCTATTTAATTTTTGAATGGCAGAATACGTAATCGGAATGTTTATTTCAAAATTCGAAGTTTTTTTCAATTAAATAAGGCGAAAAAAATTACTAAAGCCATTTGGTGGAACTGCACGTTCCCTGCTAATCTGAGATTTCTTAATGATTTTCTGTGGTTAAATATAGTGAAGAAACTAACTATTCGAAAATGTTGTTATTCAAATGGCTGAACCACACGTACCCTTAGGACCTTACAACGGAGCAAAATTCCATCAGTTAAAATGCATGGTAATTTTTGCCTTATTCATGACAGTAATTTTACATAAACTTCTCACTTGAAATAAGATAAAAATTCCTACCGAAATTTACTGGTGGAAGTTCGCCCAGTTGCTAATCACACCCTGTGTCCCTTATTATTTTTCTGGAAGTTGGACGAATGAATTAACTAAAATATTTACGGTATTTTTTCACATGTCTCCCACTGGTTCATTTTTTGAAGACCAGTTATTCCAATATATAATTTTCGTGTTAGGATTTCACAACATTTGCAAAATAAATAAACTTTGCTGTAGATTTCTACAAAATTGGCAATATATATCTACAAAGGAGCTTTTTGTTTGGAAAAGGTGATATTCAAACGCGGACCAAGTCGAACACGTTTACAACTCGTGACAATCTCTCAAATCCTCACAGTTTAAATTGTTGCTGCTGAATACCACCTCTTTGTTGATGTTTATAATCGTAAAATTTCCTCTTTGATTTCCATTTAATGTTCATAATCTCAATTTTGTCTTAAATGAATCAAGCGGATTTTTTTTTTCGATATCGACAAAATTCTAGTATCATATTCAAGGCAACACTAGATATTAAGAGTAAGAGATTATTTTCATTTGTTTTTCTCGATCAAAAGTTCCAGCCGTTAAACATTTTAAAAAAATTTCGAAAAAATGATTTTAGTAAATTCCACTCCATTAATTAAAACATTGAAAATAAATTAATTGAAAGTTGATAAAAAATTCAAGATTAGGTCTTTTTGAGAAAAATGTATGGCGGTGGGATACTTTTTATACCAATTTGCGTTAATCATGAATCGTAACAGAAATATTAATCAAAATATCAGTTCTATAACTTTGTATAATAAGAGCAGAGAATTTACAATTTCTTTTTCTTTAATTTTTTTTTTTTTTTTTTGAAAATTTTGCTGTAATTTCAACGTTACAGAAACTCAAATACGTATAACTAACAAGGAAGGCCTCCATACAGGGCATACTCAGAATATGTTTAAAAAAATGCTAGTGAAACTACTCATGTATGTAATAAGGGATCAGTCAAATTTATCGGCGGAATTTCAGTAGAAAGTCTGTAAAAAAATAATATACTTTCGAATATTTGGCACGAAAATACGAAAGTGACACGCGATTTGGCGAGCAGGATTTTTCCTCGCCAAAAGCAAACGATTTTAATGTATCTGAAAATTGTTTATTAATTATTTTTTAGAATGCACGGTTTTTAATGAAACTAAACTTAATCAATGAAAGAGGTTAATATATTTTTTTATTACATATATATGTTGCTTGTTGCTATAGTTATTAAATTTTATAACTGTAAAATATTTTCTATGCTTTGCAAGTTGCAAAACTCTATTTTAAGTTATAGTCAGCTGACATTTAATTGCCATAATACATTTCCATATCAAAGACGAAGTCGTTTCCATAGCAACAAAATCAAATCGACAGTGTTCTATTTGAGCTTGAAATAATTTAAATCGATTTAAATTTTGCTTTAAATCGTAAAATATGATATTTAAATTTTATTATAAATTCATGTAAATATATATGAGAAACTGTAGTTAAAACAAACTAAAAATGACAAAACTATAGTTAAAACAAATTAAAAATGACAAAACTAAAGTTATTTAAATTAAACTTTTATAAACAAATTCAACATAAAAAGTTTTTTCCTACATAAAAGCGTATTTTTTTTTTACACCGCCAACCGGTGATAAATCGTCAAATAAACGAAAATTCCGTTATTTTTTTACGGACGCTGTATCGGGGTTCCGCCAAAAAAATTGTTATAAACATATACAGGGTGTTCCGTTAAAGGGGTCCAATATTAATAGGGGTAATAGAGGAGATCACATGGAGCATAAATCAGTATATAAAGCCTGGTCGATCTCAATAGTTTTCAAGTTACAGCAAATAGAATGAAAATTCGGAAAATTGTAAAAGAACCCTCATTGCTAAACTATCGATAATGCTACATAAAAACGAAGCACATATTTAGAAAGAGCAGAAAAAACCTACAAAATGACATCAATTGTATTAAAATAGCAATATTTATTGACGAGTCACAAGCCCTGAAACAGTGAAAAAAGTACGAAATCCAATATACATCAAAATAGTTAATCGTTAATTCCAAAAAGACAACTCTAGCTACAACAAGGAAAATGTAGTAAAATTTGGTCCATTCCGAAAACTTTGGAAAAAGCTTACAATGAACCATATCGGTTTAATTGTGTGAGAGAAATTAATCAGTTTCTTAGTTACAACTCCGCTTTCTTTGACACTAGCAAAGTTTAAACTCCGCCCATCACGATTGGAAACACCGCCTTTTTAATTACTCTCAACTATACATTTTCGATCATGCTTCTTCTGAGATGCAACATTTTTAATTATTCAAGAGTTGAATGAACCAAAATAACTTTACAATAACAGTCTACATTTTAAAGTGGTCTTTTATTGATATAAAGCTTAAGTTAAATTCTTTAAAATTAAACTGGTGGTGAAAATTCGGAAATAATTAAAAATATTGCGATTTGTAACTATGCAAGAAGTTTCAGTACATGTTTTACATGGACAATTATTGTATGTATATGTGCATCATAATTTATGATAGGAAATAATAATAACAAATAGCATAATAATTTTATTAATCATAAATTTAAAAAAGACACTAAATTTTAAATTAATTCATACAAACTTTGTAATTTACAATTTGAGTACACCACAGTCTGTGACTTACAAAATACTGTGCCAAAAAGTGTTGAAAATAAAAGAAAAATGACAAATAAAGAATTACATTCCACGTACTTTATGACATATGTGAAGCATAGTCTTCTGGCCTGCGCTGCACAGTTCAATGTCAGAAGGCAGACGAACGGACATTATTATAATAGGTGTTCGAAGTTGCGCCCATTAACAGAATCGCACAGCCGACAGCGACGTCGTAAAGATTGGCGAACACGCCGAAAAACTCCGACGGAGTTGGGAATGTCTCCTGCAGCGACAACGATTCGCGCTAGTAAATCCTCCGGTGTATCCACAGGCGTTTCATACACCAGCGATTTAAGGTGTCCCCAAACAAAAAAGTCTAACGGACTGAGGTCTGGAGAGCGTGCAGGCCAAGCAACAGGCCCACTGCGTCCAATCCATTTCACAGGATATGTTGAATTGAGGTGATTGCGAACACCTATGAAAAAATGTGCCGGTGCGCCATCGTGCATAAACCACATATTGTGGCGCAATGTTGCTGGCACATTTTGCAGTAACTGCGGTAAGATATCCCGTAGGAAAACCAAGTACGTACTGCCATTGAGTACATCTGGGAGTAAATATGGTCCTATGAGATAATCGCCGAGGACACCTGCCCATATGTTCACACTGAACTTTTGTTGTGCGTTCGACGGGAAAACAGTGTGCGGATTTGTATATGACCATGTGTGCATATTGTGCGTGTTTACCACGCCCTCTCTCGTAAATGTTGCTTCATCAGTAAATAAAATATTTTCCAGAAATTGTGGATTATTTTCTGTTACATTAAGCAACCAGCGTACGAATTCTGTCCGCTGAGCACAATATGTTACTGATAACAGTTGTACCCGCTGCACATGAAAGGGGTGCATGTTTTCTGCACGCAGAACACGCCACACTCTTTGGTGAGAAACACCGACTTCAGACGCAGCAGCTCGTGTACTCGTGGAGGGGTTATCTTTAAAAATATTCAGTACATCTTCTTCCATTGCAGGTGTTCGTACATGTCGAGGTTTCCCTGCATCAATGCTTGCTGTATTAAACAATCCAGTCTCCCGTAATCGTCTATCGATTTTTATGAAGAGTTTCGAACTTGGGCAAACTTCTCCTTGGAAATTGCTCACGGTACATGCGCTGTGCTAGACATGCATTTCCATGAGCTTGCCCGTACATCAGATGCATGTCCGCATATTCTTCGTTAGAGTATTCCGGCATAATTATTATACATCAACTTACTACAATCCCACTTACAACAGCCTCCCTTTAACATAACGCCCACTGATGACTGCTGTTTTATTACACTTTTCTTCCTATACACATAGAAAATTTGCATAAAAAGTACTTCTTCTTCATCATCCTGAAAGTTCATGGAGGAAACGCAGCAGTCACGGAGTTTGCTTTAAGACAAGGCGAGAGCTGCACAATATGTCATTCACTTGACCAGACTGAATAATGAAAGGGTATTGATAGAGGTTGATCAGAAATGTATAATTGAAAGATATTAAAACGGGGTGTTTACAATCGTCATGGGCGGAGTTTCGCCCTTTCCGAGCGTGCAACAGTACAGAGTTGTAACTAGGGAACTGCTTGATTTCTCCCATACAATTAAACTGATATGGTTTATTGTCAGCTTTTTAGAAAGCTTTCGGAATGGACCAAATTTTATAACATTTTCCTTGATGTAGGTAGAGTTGCATTTTTGGAATTAACGATTAACTGTTTTGCTAAATATTTGATTTTGTATTTTTTCACTGTTTCAGAGCTTGTAACTCGCCATTAATTCTCAATATTCTAAAACAACTTATGTCATTTCGTAGGATTTTTTCTGCTCTTTCTAAATATGTGCTTCGTTTTTATGTAGCATTATCGATAGTTTAGCAATGAGGGTTTTTTTACAAATTTCCGATTTTTCATTCTATTTGCTGTAACTTGAAAATTATTGAGATCCGGCCAGGCATTATATACTGATTTATGCTCCGTGTGATCTCCTCTATTACCCCTATTAATATTGGACCCCTTTAACGGAACACCCTGTATATATATATATATATTAAAATGTACATAATTATCTGAATATGTATAATCTACCGCACCATCCCGACCACTTGCGCGCCCCCTTATTAGGTTCCTTTCCTTTACACACTGTCCGGAATGGTAGCAGCAGATCCGATCACAGAAGATGCTACCGAAAAAATTAAAAAGTTGAATTCAGCAAGCTTAATTAATGGACAACAGTTTTTGGGTGGACCAAAGCGTTATTAAGTAAGCGAACAAACTTAATGCTGGAATCACGCGTAAATTAACACAGTTGCGCCACCTTGTGGCCGGAGTGATAATTCAAATACGCGGGCTTTTAGTGTGGCGCATATTTTCTAAACCTTCAGTCACTCATGGAAATGAATTTGGTTTGCCACATTTAATGCAAAATAATGGCGTAGCGAGAGGAGTATCCAGACGCACTTGACACCACAAAGTTTTCTTCGCCTTATCAGAAACACTTCAGTTATTAATCAAGGTGAAAAAAACTGTACAATCTTAGTGGTGTCAGTAAGAACACTACGTGGCGCATGACCTTGATTGATGTGACCTAGCTTTTAATTCTGCGGTTACTTCTCCCATTTAAGATAGGACGCTTACTTATATCGCTTTGGGGTGGACTGCTGGATTAAATATGTCGGTCAACCACGGCAACTTTAAAATCATTAAAGCGCGTTCGTTAACGGGATTAAAATTTATTCTCACTTACAGATTTTATTTTTTATTTAAATAATCTCTTACTTCTCTTTGCGATTGTGGAACAAATGAACTTTTTATCATATCATTTGCCCGTTTTCAGAACACATTTGAAATTTTCGCTAGTTATCATTTTGATTTATCATCCTTGTCTTGATTTTGATTAGTATTATCGCCGAACAGCCGCGAGCAATTTTTTACTGCACACCTTTTTGGCGGTGGAATGTTTTTTTTCTCTTCAATAACAATTTCTTAGTAACCAAAGTTATAACAAATTTTCTTTTATATAAATAATGTGGAAAACCAATTTCGCTTCTTGCCGGTCAATTTTTGAAAGTATTGTCAGCCCTGACCGACGTGTAGAACGCACTAAGCAATGGTTTTAACATTAATTACAAAAAGAAATTGATGAGGAAAATAAAATTGCTCTCATTAACCGGAGATGCACTTACAAAAGTGCACTTGTTTAAGCATTAAACGTTCCAGGGTTCGCACGCATCAAGAGATTCAGGAGATTTTAAGTATTTTAGTACCAGAAATTTCGTAATTTACAGGAACCTATATCTGAAGATAGAAATTTTTGTACTAGGTATTTCAAAGCTCTTGAAGCAAACGAACCCTCGTTCAGAAGGTTTAAACTGTAAGTCTTACTACATGAGGAAATTATCTATTTTCAAATACGTCGATCAGGTAATATAAGAAACTGGCAATGTCTTATTCATAATTGACTAAAATAAACGGAAATGGAAGAGTTCATTTCATTTACTGAAGAATATGAAATGGAATTCTCTAGAACAGGGGTTCCGAAACTGTGTTCCCGCATGAACTTTCAACCGCCGCGCTTTAGGAAAATAATAAAAATGTGAACGAAACCAATAGCCTCCATCAGTGTGACATCACAGGCAACTCAACTCCGCTTATCAACCACTAATTGGATCCAAACAAACTCAGAGAGTCATAGTGTATTAGAGATGTACTATACCAGGGTTCGTACGGACCCTGGAATTTCTAGACAAGGAAATTCTTTGGTACCAGTATGTTTTAAAAGAAAATCTCTCTTCAACCACGTAAGGACGAGCGACATGTATATGTGACGCCCAAAGTGTTCAAAATCCTTCATTATTCTAACCAGTTTTTTTTATTGTACTCATTGCCTAATCAGAGCATTTCTGCGATTCAATCGCACAACTATTTCTTTTTTGAAAATCTGGTGATAAACGATTAAAAATTCTGTAAAGGAGGCTCATCGTGAAAGGGTTAAATAAGACGAAATTTCACGCTTTTGAACTAGATTTATTTTTATATAAAATATGCTGATAGTTTACCTGGAAAATAACGGGACCCATACGAACACTGTATGCGGTCAACACGGCTTGCAATATGAAGCCAGATATTGCTCAAATCATTCGACCCAAATAAGACAAGCAGGTGGAACCAGAGTTGAATTCATCGGACTGAGAGGTTTTCAAAGCGAACCCCAAATGTCTGGACCGAATTGAACCGGTTTTAATCGGTTTCTGTGTTGCATTTTTAGCTTCACGCCAAACGAACACATTTCTTCTCTGCCTTGCTCGGAACTCTGTAGTTTGTTTGTATCCAATTTACAGCTGATATGCGGAGTTGAATTGCATGTGATGTCACCACTGCTGAGGTCTACATATTTCACACAAGGGGTATCTTCAAAAATGCGATTGGATTCTTTTACTATTAAAAAAACCCATAAATTGATGTCTATGTTTAACTGGCTAACCTCCTTGAATAAATAGTGCTTTATTTTCTGTGAAAATTTCCGGTGCAAACATTAATTTCTACTATTATTTTAATTTTGCGTTTTCTGCTCAAAAAAGAGATAAAAGGAGAAACAAAATGTAGATTTAAAGTAAGAAAGCGAGAAATTGTATTCTGAATGAAAATTTGACAACTTGAATTCTAAACGCCTCCTAGTGTGATTTGGGGCGAAGTTTTAACCTATATCTCCATATTTAATGCTCATCTGTCATCATTTCGAAGAAAACCATCCTGACTTAAAAGATAAATTGCTTGATTTTTTTAGTATGAAAGGCAATATAATGTATGTTTCGAAACAAACTATCACACCACTTGTAAAAACAAATAATGAATGTCCTGGACAGAGATTCCGACTTCACAGTCGCGAAATATGTAATAAGTTTCACCACTAATTCACTTCAACCACTATTTCATCCTATTTCATCTCTGTGGTTAGTTAAGACAAAAATAAAATTCTAAAATTAGTGGTGAACGTTTGCCTGGTTTGCCCTGATTACGCATGTTAAATCGGCACCTGTGATCTTGGTAGTTTTCTACTTGATAATTCACCGAGTAGCTGTAGATGGTGAAGCTCACACGATTTCAGAGTTTCAAGCATTATAAAAATGATATTACTAGTAATATGCTGTATGGAAAAGTTATTAGTCCTTGTCAAATAACATCCTTTTTTTTCAAAAATGAACAACATGTCTAGTGACGTAAAAGAAACACTTAACTGGCACTTCAGATGTACTAAATTTGGATATACAAATGAATGAATCTACTGACGTCACTGGATTAGCAGTGATATAAGTATCTTTCAGTTATATTTAATAATATCCCGTTTAGACTAGGAGAGGGTAAAGTTTTAACTTATGATTTTGAAACAAGCGACCCGGAACTAGACACGGCTTCTCTATGCGTCGGTATTGAGTTCGAGAATTTCAACTTGACTCAAAATTAAATGATTTAGCGACGCTTGTCTGAAAGAGGTTTCACAAATCTATCATAATCATGTTGCTTGAAGGTCGCTTCAAAACAATACACTAAGGGACGAAATTGTTTTGGATGAATATATGGGAAAGCACATATGTACATTCATGTACTAATGATGCCAAAGCAATGATGTGTCATAATTCTCAAATCTCTACAAAAATTGCAGAAAGAATGAAACACTGTAGCAGCATCTATGGCTCTCGTTGTAGATACACGCTATCCCTGAAAAAATGTCTTCTGAACTTATGAAAACGTTGAATTGTGCCATTAACCGTTTATTCCCCGACGTAGTTTACAGTACCATTAAAATAACTTTTTTCAAAATTCACTTAATACATAGATGAGTAATAATGCAGTTTAAAATGGGTTATAGATAGTTTACTGTAACTTGATCCAAAAGCATTATTGGTTGCACTAAACAAAATTATTATTAAACGAATGATTTGTTTTTCATTTGCTTTTTTCATCTTTCTTGACGTTGAAAGATTGGGGGTGGAAAAGTTCCAGTTCGGAAATACTTCTGTAGTCCTATTGCAAGAGTATTGTAAGACTTAATATTTGTATATTTCATAATTCTGTAAAAAACTAAAAAAAAAAATATTTTAATTAAAAGATTAGAGTGGAGTCATAAATATTGCACAAAATCCATTAACCCCTTGAGGGGCAGCGGTATACATTATATACCACCTACGATTAATGAAGATTTACACCAGAAAAAAATTATTAATTGTTACTTTTCTAACTTTAGTGGAAAAAAGCCGTAAATTTGATTTTACTTATTTTGAAATAGAATTTTTCAAAGATTCCAGTGGGAATTCAGCATTTCACAAACGTAATTGCTTGCCCCTCAAGGGGTTAAATTTAATTGGCAAAATCCTTCTGAAATTTATTAAGTGTTTGTGTAAATTTTCTAATGTTGTTTCAAAAAGCCACGAAAAAAGCTTTAGAAGATGAAATTTTCATGAATTCATAATTTGGGCCATAAAGAATTAAAATAATAAACTATATAAAATCACGAACTCTTAACAGCGATTATTTAAACTTATGTGTGACGTTATATGAAAGCATCATCCACTCCTCCTCCATGATACTGAAATAGGATGTTTATGTCGAGAAAAAATGTTTACACGTTAATTGAAACTACACGCAGTTCTGATATTAGAAGAACGCTAACTCACAATTGGCAAAAATTTTAAATATTAAAGATTGGGAATGCAAATTGCGTATTTGGACGATATGTTTAGTAATATGAAATACATGGAACTATCACTGCAATGAAAAACAGTCACAATTTTCAATGCATTTACGAAAGGTGAAATTAAAAAAAAATTAAAATTAAAATTATTTTAAATTAATTAATTTTAAAATTTTAAAAAGGTGAAGTTTTAAAATGAAATGTATATTGTTTGGATTCTGAGGAAGAGGATGATATCGATTACTTTTGTCTTGCTAAAGAGGAATACAAACAACAACCAGTTTTAAAAGAAAATACAGAGAAATGTTCAGGGGCATCCTAAAGCTTTGAAAGACTAGTTTAAGTAAAAAATTAATTTATGTGTAAAATTATAGTTGCCAACTTCCCAATTTTTTTAATACCAGTAAATTCTTTATTGTTCGCTTTACTTAATTGTAGAAATTGTGATATTGTATAAAACAAGTATTTCTGCTAAAAAATATTTGTATTAAAAAAATCGGGAGGTTGGCAAGTATGGTAAAAGCATTTTTTTAAGTTACGCACACACGTATATGCATAGATTTAACAATATGCATTGATGCACCCTTAATCTTCTGCTTTTCATGCTCTTCTGGCGGGATGGTATTTTTTCTGCGCTAGGGATATTTTATTTTTGTTTATTAGAATCTTTAGAGTTTTACTTTGGATTTTATTTTAACAAATGACGGATTTTTTAATGAAAATCTTCTGTTTCTATCTATAATTTTTCAAAGTTGTGCGTTTTAAAGCGTTTTTCATTTAAAATATTTCAGTGTTACGTAATATATTTTCATATGTTTAACACTCCATACAAGATTATATATACAAAGTATCAGCATGCATATTGGCGTTTTTATACATTATAGGGTTATTTATCTTATTTAGAACAAACCCTCTTTGAGTTTTAACCTAAATTAATTTTTCTAATCCGTTTTCGTTCGAATGTATTTGTATAAACGTTGTATTGATGAATTTGTATATGTAGTATGTATTTCATTTTGGAATTTCATGTCTTTTAAGCATACAATCTTAGAAATGTATTTTTCGCATAAATATTATGAAATATTCTTTTAACACATTGTATGCGGCAAACGTAAAAATACCTATTTTTAACCTACCTAGAATTGGGGGTAGAACTTATTACTGGAACAGGAAATTTTAGAAGTCCGAAAAATGAAAGTGTAATCCAAGCATGCTTATATCTGATTTATTGTGAACAATTATTAATTTCCTGTGGCATTTATAAACGTAAATTTCGTCCTCATTTTTTAAAACAGGGTTACCAGTGTCCCATTTTGTTTTAATTCAGAAATTTCAATTATCACCAAAAATAATTAGTAATAAATGTATTTTGCTTAATGGGTAATTATTTCGTCCTTACATGCATGGATGCCAACATTTCTTAATTATTCCGGAGTCTAATACAATACGAAAATATTTTTAACCGGAAATTTCATTTAATCAAAAATTTCAAAAATGTAATCTAAAATGTACCATATCGAAAAAAGACACAGTTCCTTATGTATATTTTCCTGTTTAAAACATCTCGTCTTGGATCAGGCTCTGGAATAATTAACAGATGTTGGCCTCTATATTACATGAAGTAAACACTCTGCTTTTGGTAAATCTGCTATAAATTGGAATGTCTAAATTAAAAAAAGGTCGAACTCACAACCCTGTTTAACCCCTGTGGGATATATTTTATTCCACCTACGATTAATAAAGATTTGCACCAGAAAAATTTCATAAAATTTTACATTCTTAACTTTAGTGTAAGAAAGTAAAATAATTGCTTTTCCTTCTTTTGCAATAAAATTGTTTGAAGATTCCGGTGCGAATTCGACATTACAGAAACACAGTTTCTTGCCTCTCAAGGGGTTAAGAAAAGGGCCCGCATATAATGCGGTAAAAGGCTTTTTATAAAAGAATAATATTAGTTGTGTAATATGGACCCTTTTCTTAGAAATTAAATTCTGTCGGGTTAAGACTGACTACAATCGGAAGAGTCAGAAAATTCCGGCCAGTGCAGATATCTAGGTTACAAATACCACTACTTATTTATAACATTTTCCATCTTACATAAGTATGATTCCTACTGTCAAAAATGGATATACAGAGATGAGAGCGCTCAGACCCAAAAGGTTGATTTTCACCTAAAATTTTAATAGTATTTCTCACTTTATTTAATGACAAAATTCCTGAGATTTAATAAAGCAAAGAATTCTATTAAAATTTAATGGTTAAAATAAACGATTTAGGTTGGATCGCTCTCACCCCTGGATATAGAAATAGTGGTGGCCATAACCCTCAAACGTCCATTTGTCTACGCCAGTAACTATTTTAACATCAGTTACTAAATCAGTCGGTTTTTATCGATATGTATCCTTCTGAAATTGGGATCTTCAATCCGCGTCTAGCTAACCACGTGGGTAATTCAGTGGCCCGCCACGTTTGGCATTTTTACTTTCGAACGTGAAGTTTTTAATATAAATTAATTGCTATTTTTCTTTTCCCATAACTTGAAAGTGTAAAAGAAAAAGGACGACAAAAGATGGTTTTGATGCCGGATTTTTGAAGTCACGCTGTATTAATTTACTTTAAACACCAAATCGCGTTTAGATAATTTCGTGGCCTACAGAAAATTATGAATCCATTCATCCACTTTGCGGCCCCTCGTGAGAAATCGAAGATCCCTACCCCAAAGGGAGCAAAAAAAGACTTTTGCGAAAGTCATTTCCGCGAACATATTTCACCATATCTCTTCACATCCAATAAGACTCTGATGACTTGAACTTTAATTTGTCTAAATCAGAGAAGGTTGCTTATAGTTCAATATAAAATTTATTATATGTAGTTATCGTTCAACATTTGTGGTTTAAAAAACTTATTCTCTAAGTCAAGTATTGCTGAAACTGATCAGTGGTAAATAACTGTGTTTCTGCAATGTTCAACATAGATCAGATTTTTTCGAAAAATTTTATTTGAAAATATGAAAATGCAATTTTTTATTTTTTATCAAATAAAGTTATAGAACTAATATTTTGCTTAAGAACTCTTTTATAAATCATGATTAACACTAATTGGTAAAAATAGTGTTTCACCGGCCTTCAATGTGTTAAAAAATGCGTAATCTTTAGCGGATTTGGGACTATGGGCGCATATATGCACTCTCAAAAAGTGCTTATAGCGCTTGAGTTTGATACCAGTAAAAAAAGAAAAGTAAAATTGCTTTTATTTAATTACGACATTTTTATTATTTTTAACCCCTTCGTGACGAGAGTCCTTTGCTTAACCCATTTTCGGCCAAAGGTGCGTAAACGCACCATTTCATTAAATATTTTTTTATTAACACTGTGACGAATATTTTTCCAATATTTTATTTTTCTGCCATTCTTAAGGATTCTGGAGATATATATATAATATCAGTAATTCAATTGGAGTAAAAACTTTCTGTTGAGAAATTTTCAAAATACGCTAGTTTTTTTTTTTTTTTTTTTTTTTTTTTTTTTTTTTTTTTGAAACGGTTATTGACAAATTCGACTTTTTGAAAATGTATAATTATTCCACTTGAAATTAATCATATGTTTTTATAATGGATTAAAGTTGAACGTTCTGTAAATAAAATAATAGTAAAACAAATATCATAAAAAATTAAAAATCTATATAATTTTAAATTTAATATATTAAATTTAAATTATCGCAATCAATACCACATTTTATGAAATTTCTATGCTTGGCCTAAAATAGGTTAATTTTTAATCTTTTGCCACCGGTTTTTCCAGACAGAAAATTTTCAAATAACTGGTGAGAATAATGAAGGATTCTGAGCACCTTAAGTGGCACGTATACCGGTCGCTCGTCCCGAAGGGATTAACGTTAAGTCAAATAATTAAAAAAAAAAAAGAAGAAGAAGAAATTCTAAGTGATTTTTTTTTTTGAAAATAGTTTAATTATTTGATGGATTGGATCTTTTGACTAGGAAAAAAACGAAAAAAATAAGATACTCTTGAAAATAATATTTTAAAATCTGCATCACTCAATATATAAGTTATAGAGCAATTCTTTGAATATGGTATTAGAATTAAGCTTTCATTTTTTCGAAATTCGAAAAAAACCCACTTTATTCATTGATGACCAATATGAGATTCTATGCAATGGATGGAAATCAATGAACAATTTTTTCGAATATTAATAGGTACAAAGTGGTGGTGTCCAGTAGCAATAAATTAAATAGGAAAGCTTTCGCACCGTCACGAGTAATAAACGTGCTCGACTTTAATAAGCGATAACAGGACTCCTACGTGATCTTTCTTTTGAAAACCATTTTTTCAAACAAAAATCTGCTTTCTAGATTTATATTGCCAATTTTGTAGAAACCTACCCCGAAGTTTTCAATAGTTTCCAACAAAGTTTAAAAGTGTTTATGAATTGGATTTGTCTGCCCGTACTCTAACTGGCGAAAAATTCGTGCGATAACCATGAAATTAATTTATGTTATTGGAGTTTCCTATGGTATGTTCGGTATTGAAAATGAAGTGCGTAGCACTTACGGTTCATTTACATGGGACACTGAAAAGAATTACGGCCAATTGTACATTACGGCCTACAAGAAAAAAAAGTTTGCTGCATATATTAAAGATATTAATCCATTTTAAACATATTTAAAATTGCATATATCACCAACGTGTACTAGAAGTGCTTATTGTAGAATCTGGTATGCATATAATTTATAGTTCATTTATAGGGACACACAAAAGTGTTTTCTACATTACTGACTATGAAGAATAATTGCTAGCAATGCTTTTCAGTTGTGGTGCGCGTTTTAAAATATAACCATTTTTTTCGCATATTACTTGGTGTTTATAAATTTTATAGATCATATACAGGGATACACAAAGGATATAGATTACATATTCGTTTATTGGTGGAAATTGTTGAATGGGAATTTTAAACTGTGCTATGGGCTTAATTAAACTAATTTTTAGCATTCTATGTTGTGTAAATACCCATTTGTAGATCATATACAGAGAAGAAAAAAAAATCGATGTTTTTCCTACTGCTAATATACAGTATTCTGAATGTGTTGGAAATAGTTTCATACTCTATGCTGAACGCAAAATTTTTCGTTCTTGTTATTATTGCAGAGGTTGTACTAACCTAACACGACGATTATTTTCTTGGCATAACTGGTATTGAAACAAAATGAAGCATTGGATAAAATACCGTATACTGCGATAAAATACCGTAAATACTCCAGTTAAGTCGTTCCCCTTGCTTCCAAAGAATTAATAGTTTACACGTATTTTTCTATTTGATTGAACAGCAACATTTCAGGGTAGTTCCTTCCCCATATTTAATCGTAGAAAATTATTGTGTCTGTGATTAGAAGGGAACGCAGAGTTCTACGAAAAGGTTTTAGTAATAGTTTTCGTATTAAAAAATTGCAAAAGATTGCAAATTCAGCAATTCAAAATAGAAATAGAAATATTTTTTAAAACAAATTAGCCGCGAGAGGTTTCTAGGAAGTTTCAAGTAGTCCACGCATTTTCGATTAAATAGGATAAAAAATACTATTCAGGTTTCCAGATACTACTCAGAAGTACAGAATGTACATATATGAGAGTACTCGTAGTAGGCCTAGGCATAACAGTCAAGTTTTCTCTTTTTAAAATTATATTCATTAAAATGTAATTGTAATTTTTTTTAAATCGCCGGATTTTCGCGATTAAACGTTTATCTATTAACATTTAGTAGTAGGTAAAAAGCGTAACAGTTGGCAGATAACTACCGAATTTTGGCATGATTTAACAATATAAAATAATGTACTTATAAATCTTAATATACAGGGTGTTTCATAAAATATGGGCAAAACTTTAAGATGTGATGGTACACATCCGAACAAACAACTTTCATCAAATAATGCATGATCGAAAATAAAACGCAAAGGTGCTGGCGCATTTGGAAACTTGGTCCAGTGTTTCCAGTGGGATACATTTTTTTTAATTCAGATTTATTGATTGCCACCATTTTTTTTTTTTTTGAAATAGCGAAATTCGCCCTATTTAATGACAATTAAATAAGGTGAAAACAAGGCGGATGATCAAATTTAACACTAGAACGGCGGCAAGGGGTCATTTTGACCCCTGCCAAACGAATACATGTCGATTCGAACCAGAAAACTTTTTATAATTTAAAATTAATATATGCTGCACAAAAATAACTTAAATAAATAAGTTAAATAGTTTTAAGTAAAAATTCTGATGTGAAATATTTTTATAAAACTTGAGTAAAATTTCCCGCCGTTCTAGTGTTAAAAAACTGGTGCCAATCAAAAAATTTTAATTTTAAAAAAGTAGCCCACACGCAACACCACCTTGGTTCATGCAGACGCTAAAGCTCCATTCCGATTGCGAGTTATCGGGAGGAGAATGACACTAAGAGCATGCAAATGTGATATGGGGAAGAATATACGAATAATTCGAATATGTTCTCCATAATTAAAAATACAGTGACCTCTCTCTCGTATACAGGTCATTCCATGCCACGTGTGGGACAGCTTTACTATGTACTAGGTTGATCAAAAAGTTCTGGGAAATTTGTGAAAGTTGCGTTGTTATGCGCAAATTAACAACAAAAGCAACAAGGACTATTCTTCAAAGTAGAGATCATCATAGTCCACGACTTTCTGCCACCGTTTTGCCAGATTCCGGATTTGTTGGAAGCACCATGGCGGCTTCTTGGAATCGAAAATTTCTTGTCATGCTTCTTAAATTTCATTCGTTCAGAATCGTTAGACCTTTTCTCCAATAATACCGCATCAACACACGCAAATCATACTGTTCAATGGGAATTTTGCAGCCAAAACTCCTATAGATATACCACTTGTACTCTTATATATGATACAAATTCTGGTAACTATTAGATTAAAAATTTCCCAGAACTTTTTGCTCAACCTAATATTACAGCTTTTAAAACAATTCTATTATACCCTCAAATTAAAACAAGTATGCTAATATGGAAATCTAGGGAGTTTTGTTATTTTTAATGTATAGCTTATATTTTAAAAACTTATAAGTTAATAAATATAGGTATTTATGTAAGTGTCACGCGGAGGACATTTTTTCCGTTTTTAATGGGATGGCACTGAAAACGGACAGATTACTTAGTTCTAGGGTTTTGAATGGGGAGATTTTTAAAGCTATTAAAAACGGATAGATTACTTAGGTCTAGGGTAAAAGTAAGGATCGACCGAAACCTAACAGATACCAAATTTCGATAATATTCCTATTTTTGACCGAAAATGAAAACGAAAATGTCCAAAAAAATGTTTTTAAGAAATTAATACATACATACATATACATAATTATTAATTAATTGAGTGTATTTATAAAATATACATGATTTATATGTGTGGACCAAGTTGGCTTTCTGTGCCTTTGACCAAAAGTTTTTATTTTTATATAAAATAAATTGTAATTAATTCATCTACGACACAGAATGATTTTCTAATTATACGAATTTTATCTAATTAAAAAATGCTTTAGGTATATATAGCTCGATTTATCTTTATAGTGATTTTTGTAAATGATCATCTGTTATACTAGAACTTTCACAAAGAGTGTTTGAAATGCTTCTGAAGTTTCAAATTAAAAATTTTCTGTTACTGATAGGTCTGCAATTTTTAATAAGCACGCGAAAAGCGTTTTCTAAGTTTAGTAATATATGCATTACTTGCTTTATAATTTGCACTCACGTCTTGAGTGAGTCACGACTGATAATTATAAACAATGAAGTTCATAGCAATAAATAGTGTCTCATTTGAACCGATACAGGTCAAATCAATGAGTAATGTTGAAGGTTTTCAAATGAAGAACCGAGATTTTTGGAATACAGATAGTTTCGGTCGAGTTTCTTCTGGCCGAATTTTCGACAGCATTATAGCCGAAAACGAATTTTCGGCGAAACTCTGATTTTGGACCAAAAAAGAAACCGAATTTTCGGCGATAATAGTGCAAAGATATTTAAATCTATTAAGCTGCCTTTCCATATCGCTTGTGGGACAGCTTTTTTACCAGGGTTGGTACGGGTCCTGAAATTTCTGGACCAGGAAATTCTTCGGCACCAGCATTTTCTTATAGAAAATCTCTCCTTAAATAAGGCGAAATTTCGCGCGTTTGAACTAGAACTATTCTTTTATAAAAAATACTGATATGTTACCTTGAAAACAACGGACCCGTACGAACCCTGTTCTACATATTACTGCTGTTTTAAAAATACTATTGTATCTCAATTTAAAACAAGTATGCGAATATGAAAATCTAGGGGTTTTTGTTATTTTTAACGTATAGTTTATATTTTAACTATTTATAAAATAACTAGCAAAGCCATGGCTTTGCTCGCGTAATAGTTGAAATATGACAAGTGATATTTGTATGTCTAATTTTTATTAGAAGAATAATTTAAAAATTACTAATTAAGCCACAGTTTGACTAAACTTCATTATTACACTGCATTAGGCAGAAATGAGACGAAAATTAAAAAGAAGAACTAAAACTAATTCTAAATAAATGAAAATTTAGAAAGTATTTTGAAGCTTTTATGCTCATTTCAGTATTCCTTTGAAGTTTTGAAATTTTTAAAAACCGTTCTTAGTATGCTTTTACAATTTAAAATTAATCATCATGTTAAATTACCAGCTTCTTGTCTACAACCTCTCTGGTGATAGTGGCCCGAACATAAAATGCCTATGTTGAAACAGAGACAGTCACCATTAATTTGCCAAAATTAAGTTTGAAATCGATTCGGTATTTCCCAATATTCAATAGAAAACGTAATTTAGAAAGTTTTTAAAGGCTGCTTCAGAATGTTTTTTGTTCCTCCCAACCCCAGGTGGTAGTGGCAACTGCATAAAATATAGCCTGTGTGTGATCAGAGACTTTCACCATTGATTCGTAACGATTACTTTTGTAATCGGTTTATTATTTCCTGATATTGTATAGAAATCGTAATATGGAAATGTTTTAGAACGCTTTTCGCTCCTTCCCTTAGCTTCACCCCTTTTTAATCTCGTATTTATTTTCGACAATTCTTAGAAGGCATTTATATTTTATAAGTAACTACCATGGATTATTTCAAGTTTCTACCCTCTTCAATATCACATAAATCGCAATTTAGAAAGTTTATTGCTCCTGTAACCCTCTGGTGGTAGTGGCACCGACATAAAATATAGCTTATGTTTGAGCAAGTTCTATCACCACCAATTTGAAACCACTATTTTTGAAATCGGTGTGGTGTTTGATAAGATTGCATAAAAATCGTAATTTAGAAAGTTTTTAGAACGCTTTTCGCTCACTTCATCCTTTTAAATTTGGGATTTTCTTTCGACGGTTCTTAGAAAGCGTTTGTATCTTTTAAGTAATTACCATGCCAAATTTTAAAATGTTAGATCCCTTAGTATCACAAAAAGCGCAATTTAGAATATTTTTGTCTCATGCAACCCCCAGGTCTTTATAACAGCAACATAAAATATAGTCTATGTTAGAGCAGGGACTGCCATCATCAATTTGCAACCATTACTTTTGAAATAGGTTTGATATTTCATGAGTATGCGTAAAAATCGCAATTTAGAAAGTTTTTAGAGCGCTTTTCACATATTTTCCCCCCTTTTAATTTTCGATTTTTATCAGAAATGTTCTTAGAGATAATTTATATCTAATAAGTAACAACCATTCCAAATTTCAAGTTTCTAGGTCCTTCAGTAACACAAAAATCGCATTTTTAGAAAGTTTTTTGCTCCTGCACCTCCTTTGGGGTAGTGGCACCTACATAAAATATAGCCTATCTCGGAGCAAGAGCTGTGCTCATCATTTTCACACCATTATTTTCGAAATTGGTTTGGTACTTCCTGAGACCGCATAGAAATCGCCATTTAGAACGTTTTTTAGAACGCTTTCCGTACATGTTCACCTCTTTTGAATTTCGATTTTTTTTAGGAAATTTTCTTATAGCTCATTTATATCTTATATGTAACAACCATTACAAATTTCATGTTTATAGGCCCTTCAGTAACACAAAAATCGCATTTTTAGAACGTTTTTTGCTCCTGCGCCCCCTTTGGGGTAATGGCATAGACATAAGATATAGCCTATTTTCAAACAGGGACTAACACCGTCATTTATACCATAGCTTTTGAAATTGGTTCAGTAGTTCCAGAGATTACCTCCTACAAACAAATAAATTTTACTTCTTTATAATAGTAGTATAGATAGATATAGTAGGAATTTATCTAAGTGTCACGTATGGGACTTTTTTTTCCGTTTTTTATGAAATCGCCCATACGTGATAAACGGTAATTATCTTTTAATACTGGTATTTCTGAAAAAGGATTTTCGTCACATTAAGTTGGAGAATTTATATGTCAGTTTTTAGTATTTCAAAATAGTGCTACTGCGAAGCATTTATTGAATATCGCGTATAAATGGGTGGTCGCTGCATAGACATTCGTCAGTTTACTGACTTTTAAATATAAAATATTTACCAGAAAATTTACATGAAATTACCTTTATCAAAAAAAGTGTTTCTTGCAGATAATGCAGTTTTATCCGCTGATTTCGTTCTTTTCAAGTAAAACTACATCTCACAGGTTGAGATGGTTGCTTCTATAAACATGATCGTAACGGCCGATTTAAACACAAAACTCTTAACAGTCTATATGAGGTGCTTCCAAAATACGTTTTATATTTAAAATCTTCACCGGAAATGGTCTATTTTTATACAGGGTGTCTAAAAATTAGTTGAGCAATTTCGTAAGTTAAGAACTTCCGAAATATTAAATGAAATTAATTAACTAGTTGAAAGACAGACTAGTAGTAATATTGCGGAAGTTTATTCATAGATGGCGTTAGGTGTCATAACTGACGCTATTGCTTAGCGAGCGGTAATCATTCTTGTCCGGCATTTCGATAATGGAGACGTACAACAGTGTAGAAAAAGTGAAATGCAGTCTTTGGTTTCATGAAACTCATTCTGCTGTGCAAGTACGACGAAATTTTGTCTCTTTTAGTAATCTGCACTGCAATTAATTTGATCTACGGAAACATGCTGATACATCTGTGGGAAGAAATGATTTACCGATGAGACATTTTCAGAGCCACGAAAGGAAGTCACATCGAACATGTGTGATAATGGTAAACTTGAACTTTTTTTCTATCTTACAACGATATGTACTTTAATTTTTTTCCTGCCAATTCCATTGTATAAATCATTCTTTTTGCCCAACTAATTTGTAGACATCCTGTATTTTGGGCATGCAAAGTTCCTACACTTTCAGCTGAAATGCCAGTACTTTTATGTAGAAAAACTTGAATTATATAATCGCGCGATTGCAAACGATGACCTTTTTCTCAAAAAAAAAAAAAAAAAAAAAAAAAAAAAAATACAGACCTAAAATGAAGGAAATTCCCTAAACTGTAGGAACTCTGTCATGACAAAGTCATGCTTCCAATGAAGTGAGGTAGGCGAAAGGTTTACACACCGTACGCTGAATACTATGTGTGAGAGCTAACACAAAAATGGCGTCTGCCGAAGGCGAACTTTTTTCAGAGTGTGTACGGTCCCTTGAATTTTAGTACCAATAATTTTTAAAAGATTTTTTCCGCATTATTGTTCTCAGATTAAACAGGTTAAAGAAATCTTTTATAAAATACTGGTGTAAATTTAAGCGACCATACATACGTTTAAAAAACATCCGCCTTCGGCAGCCACTATTTTTGTGTCAGCGATCAGACCTAGTATTCAGAGAGCATGTGTTTGAGGGGTGGTGGGATATATTATATCTCACCTAATTTTAATAAAGATTCGCACCAAAAAAATTTAATTAAATTTTACTTTTTTAACTTTGGTGGGAAAATGTTGAAAAGTAGCTCTTCCTGCTTTTGAAGTAACTTTTTCCAAAAATTCCGGTGTGAGTTCAACGTTATACAAACACTATTGCTTGCCCCTCAAAGAGGTTAATACAAGAACTACAACTTAATGAGATAGGAACTTGTGCCTACTTCACTCTTACAGTATGCTACTGGAAACTGGGGTTAGGCGTTAGAAGAGTGGCATAAATGTTTGTGTCAGGGAGACAAATAGTAGTATAAAGTTTTTGGAAAGAGAGATGCAATTAGTTGCGCTTTCAGGGCTGCTACTAGCGGCTATTTTCATATTTTATTCGAAGCACTATTTAAGAAAAACTTTTCTAGTATATTTCTTTTGCAGATGTTCTGAAAGTGCATTTAAATGTTTTTTGTTTTGAAAAAGTGGTGCAAAATATAACTAAAAAATAGTCGTTAGTGGTAGCCCTGAAGTTTATATGATTATCAGAGGTTCTTTTATAGAAGTAATTAGTGCGCAGAAATAAACAATTCAAATGAACAATGAAACAATAATTAACAGTCGGTGAAGGGTTTGAACGAAAAAAGTCAAACTAGCAATGCAATGGTGTAAGTGGGGCCGAAAAATAACTCGAATCCCAATTTTTACTTTTTATTTTCATTTGCGATTTGTATGGGTTCGATCGGATAGTTATGTCATGTTAGGGAAAATCAATTCGTTCCGGAAAATTCTGCCCGGTATGAATTCATTTTCTCAACCCGACACGACTTTCCGATCGACACAACATTTTTCCTGTGATTGTTGTTCTGATTATTGTTTTTCTATGCATATTTTTATAACTGTATCTTATCTTTAGAAGTCTTTATGTGTTGGATTTTATTTGATATGGTAAATGAATAAATAAGTTTTTCGTTTCTTTTTTATTATAGGTCATTAAATTAGTCTCATGACTTTTTATATTTTAAAGCTTCATCTGGTCAGCAAAAGCTTTAAATTATCCAAAACGAATAACCCATTTTACAGCAAATAAATGTACTCTGATGAACAATTCATGATTTGTAAATAAATATATGCAAAATATGCAAATAACTATACTTAGATTATGATAAATATTTTACAAGATTTTCAAGGCTATAAAAATTTGACAAGAAATAAAAATGTGCAATGTAGGGGATGCGTTTAAGATATTTCACTGTAAAAGAACCACGCACTGTTGAGTTACGAGAACTAACAAAATCCATTCCTATAAACTAACATTTAACCCTTTCGCGGGAACCTAAATTTAAGTTTAGCGTCACCCAGAATATATAATTAAAAATTTTCTGTTATATCATGTGTTAAGCAAGTTTTTTTTCTCTAATAAATTGTTCGTAAATTCTGGAGTATGTCAATCATTTTATCATTTTACAAAACAGAATTACTCCGCGACGAAAACATTTAAACATCAGTTCTTTAGGATTTCCATATCTAATTATTTTCCCTTTTTTTAACCATATTTGAAATTTGTCTGAAGTATTTTATTGATTAAACTTTTCTGGTCGTCGAGACTTGACTAATTCAGTATTTCATCTGACTTGTCCAATTATGAGTTATTTTGCAATTTAAATTAAATGAGGAACATTTTTTACCTTAAACTTAGTCAAAAGCAGAGGTATCGCATGCGTTTTTAGGGCCTGTGGCAATTCAAAATATTCCTCCATTTTTTTATTTGCTGCGATTTTTTTTAGTAACTGTAGTAGTTTTGATTTCATATTTGTGGTTGTTAACACTTTTACTGGAGCTTTAAACGTAGTTAGTAGACGTTTTCATGAATATGAAAGGAATTGTTGTAAGTGTATTTCGGAAGTTAATGATTCACATTTGCCATAAAAATGAGAAGTAAAATTCTTTGAATTTCTTATCGATCGTAGTAGTAACTGAAGGCAACGATAAAACTCCTCTCGGCGTTGTGAAGTACTTGTGGCTGATGCCCCGGCACTGTCCTCGTCACACTTGTTTCAGGCCTGGTCTAGTCAAATTCCATTTCTTGCAGGATTATTTCAGTCTCTGAATACCTTTTGTAAGAATATGCTAGTATACAAAAGAAATATTCTTATACTTGTAGATATAATTAATTTTAATAGTACAAAATTTTGTTCTTGAAGAAAAAGTGTTAAAATCTATAACAAATGCAGTTGGGCTCGTACATTAACCCCTGAATTCTAGGTCCCGTGATATACACGGGCTGTGTCTTTTATTCAGATTGTTTGATTCCCACCAGTTTTATAAAATAGTTTAATTGGCTTTATTATGGTATCATTTTACCCGTCATTAAATAATGTGAATATTTCTTTTTCAAAAAAGGGGCAATTTTAATTTTGAAAACGTAATTTAATGCGACCGTTAAAGGGTTAAGCTCGAAGCAGCAGCGTTTCCGATGACTTCAGGACTCCTATATTAATTAATTTCCCTTTTAAATTTGTCCGGTGATTTCTTTTCTTTCATTTCATTCCCGTTGAGTGTCAGAAAGTGGTCAGCATTGAAAAGACAGCGAAAGCACCTCGGACGGAGCACGCGAATCGCGCTCCCCGCGGATTCTGCGGCGGCTAAGAACTAGTAAGTAGAACATAAGTAATTATATTGATGAAAAAATACACTAAATAGGATAAAACTCTTCTTGAACAAATTTTAGAAAATATTAATGTTTGTTATACAGTTGGACCTCGATATCTCGAACCTTCTTATCTCGAAACCCTTGATATCTCAAAAAAAATAAATTTCCCCTGCATTTATATCAAAATTTTTGTGTATTTTCCATAGTTATCTCGAAATATATTTTACAAAACTCTTCATATGTCGAAAGTTTTTCCACAGAAATTCATTTGATTTTTTACTTTTAGCTATTGTCAGCTGTAGAATCAGTTTGATCTGGATGCTGGTTTCACATTCTTTTACCCCTTTGTTGAAAGAAATAACTTAAAGGGTAAGAATGGATCTCTTTTGAAACCGAAAAAAGACACATCATTTTATGGAAGTTTTGCGGTGAAAGTGCATCGGGTGATGCAACTACCTGTGAAGAGTGGCTTTCAGAACTTCCTTCTCTTTTAAAGGACTATAAAGCAGATGATGTGTTTAACGCAGATGAAACTGGATTATTCTACCAGTGTTTTCCCAACAAAATGGCTGCTTTTAAAGGTGAAGAAATCCGACGTGCAAACAGAGTAAACTTCGTGTAACTGTGCTTTTAGTAGTAAATCAAAGAAGTAAAGAAAAGATTCTCCTTCTTATGATAGGACGATCTATAAAGCCGAGGTGCTTTGCTAAAATTAAAGGGGTACGGGACACATTTTAAAATAATTTTTATTTATTGAGTTAAAATTCTGAATTTTTTTGCGATGGTTAACCTTATCATTTGTAAACAAAATCTCATGATAAAACTTCTCAGAATTTTTTTTAATTTAAATTTAAAATTTATTAAAAAAGTGGGGTAATTTAAAATCGTTATAACTCGAAATATTATTTATAGAATTTCATTTTTTTTTCATTTAAATAAACAGAAATGTATAAGTTTTAATTTATATTCAGCATTTTTAAAAATATTAATTTATAAAAAAATTAAAAATATTTAACAAAAAAATTCCAAAAAAATGGTGCAACTTAAAAAAAAAATTATATTTTCAAAAGTAAATATTTTTTTTAAATATGCTGAATTAAAATTAAAGTAAAACATTTGAAAAAGATATGTTCCAAGTTAGAGCCCTGTATCTTTAACTGCTCTCGAGTTATAAGAATTTAAATATGAGAAATGGTGAAAAAACCTATCATGAAGAAAAACGCATTTTTACAAGAAGTAGTTTTCATGACAGCCATTTCTTGAAAGCTAGATTTTGAAAACAAACCAAAACGAAAAAATTAATATTGTTTGTTCTAATTCAGATAGAAACATGATTTAAATGTCATTTTAAGAAGGAAAAAACAGAGAAATTGTTTATGAAATGAAATATTTTTGCAAAATATGAAGATTTTTGTGTCTCGGACCCCTTAAGTCATTTCCAATGCTGTACAGATCAAATATAAAGGCTTGGATGGCAAAAGCAATTTTTGCTGATTGGCTGATAGGAGTCGTAAAACAATGGCTAAAATTAAAATACGCATTCTCTTCTTCATAGTATGCCTCCATCCTCTTGTAAAACGCACTCTAATCTTCCAATGCTAAAAAGTATCACTTTTAAATTTTTGCCACCGAACACGACTTTGAAGTTTCGACCAGGACAATCATCGACAACCATTCGACCAGGAGATAATCAGTAGCTTCAAAGTTGGTTTTCGATCCCAAATTGTGAGAAACTTCTGAATATTATCGGTGAAGGTAAAACTTCTAGCACACCTATCACCATCTTACAGTCAATACGAAGGATTGATTATGCATGGAAAAATTTTACAGGGACAACAATAAGAAATTGTTTCATAAAAGCAGGTGTTTTAGAATATGCAATAATATAGATATAATATAGAATAATATAGAATATAATAATATAGAATATAATAATATAGAATATAATATAGAATATAATAATATAGAATAATATAGATATGCAATAATATAATGCAAGAATAGTGGAAGTTGATTCCATTAAGAACGCAACTGAAGAAGGGGAACTGAATCCAGAACAGTGGTTTGGGTTGGGTTGATTTTTGACGGCCGATTATCTACACGAGGGATATAGGCCCGGGGGAGAGTGCCCTCAGGGGGGTCTTGCTAAGGGAACCTAATCCGTATTTGCGCATTGAAAATCTACGGTTCGAAGAAAACCACGAAAATTCCGAACGATTAGACCGACGGGCGCGATTGGGTTCGAACCCCGAACCTCCCGTCTACCAGCTTCAAGAGTAGAACCTCTCGGCCACTGGTGGGACCCAGAACAGTGAGAATCGATACAAAAGGACTGTCATACTGAGATTTCACTCGAAGAATTCTTGAATGTAGACAATGAGCTTGAAATGCGCGACACTATGACAGATGAAATGATTGTTTCGAGTAGAAATTTCTGATGAAGAAATTAAAGACCTACAAGATCAACAAGAGCATGAAAAAATTACAGTGAGAGAAATCGAGAAGGCAATTGATCTGCTGCAGAAATTTCTTGAATCAAATGAAAATATTAGAACTAAAGCATTTGGTACCATTCTCCTCCTCTCATCAAACCTCTATATCTACATTTTTTTCTCTTCCCAACAGATTCGAAATATCGAAGTTGTACTGCATATAGTTTTTTTTAGGAATATTCCATCTTTGAATTTGTTGGAAAATGCTTTTGTTAGTGTTTGCATGCGTGGCAGAGAATTACACACATAATACAGAAAGAGATACCCAAAATAAACAAAATAAAATATATAGGTGTCCAAACTGAAATCAGCGAGTTTCTTCCGAAGTGAAAACCATCCAGAAGAAATAGGTACTCTTTTTAGTATTTTATACTAATAAACAAATTTAAACTTATAACCAAGTTATTTAGAATGTGAAAAGTTAAGGAAAATCGTAAATTATAATATTTTTATTAATCATAAATTAAATTTTAACAAAAACAAAATGGTCTCAGAGAGGGGGGGTGGGGATCTAAAAAAGCAGGTCATCTAAATTTGTGGTATACACTATAAATTTAATTTAAATATGCTTATTACGAAATGACAATTAAAATGTAAATTAAAAAATAATTGACAAATACACAAATGTATTTTCTAAGGGAAAAATCTGTAAAAACTACCATAATGCCAGAACACACACGCGAAACACAAACTTCAACTTCCTGGTTAGGGATTATCCTCTCTACCATCACTACCAAAATTTTACATTTATTTATTTATCGAAAAATTATTATATATTAGAGTACTATTTCTTTCTTATTTTATCTATTTCAAATATGAAATTTCAGTTAGGAAATAAACAGACATAATTCAAATATTCTTTTTTTTTAACTCCAAAAAAAATCAAATCGTAGAATGTCGTTTAAACTCGAAAGAAAAAACGCCAAAAATAATTAAACTGCATCTATTGATTAAAATGTAAAACTCATGCCAGAAATTTTATACAGTAATAATAGAAATGTTTGAATATTAAAATTATGTTATACAGATTGATAACATTTAGAAAATACTCTTGTTAACACGTTGAATGCCACGTCGGTCACCGGTGACTGATACTGACATTTTCGTTTAGTCGCGTCAGTCATCGGTGACTGACGCTTATAGATTCTGTAACGGGAGTCTTATTTCGTGACTTAAACGGAAAGACAGACCAAATAAATTTGGCATTCAATGTGTTAAATGCTCTCTCTCCTGATTAGAGTCGTTAAATATTCTAAAACTGAAGCCGTAGCTACTAGCGTCTAAATCGCCGCCACACACAACGGCTCTTATCACAAATGCACCAGAGAAATTCCTATTTAACTCTTTTCACTCCGACGTCCCTTACGCAAATTTTATTCGGTCGGCACCACTTTTTAAAAAGAAGTTTACTTCGAGTACACAGTTTCAAGAATGTTCTGATTGAATAAGGAAATTTTTATTTTCTTTTACTACTGGTGCCAAAAATAAGGTTTGGAAAGAAAGATGATGTCGCCGCAGCGACGACAACGGAGTGCAAAGTATTAAAGGGAAAAACTGCACTAAGCGAAAGCTGAGTTCCCGAGGTGGTCATCGCTGTTCAGTTGGTTTTCCCTAAACGATATTTTAAAAACATGTGACCGAGAAATCGTTTGCTATTATTGTTAATTTATTAGTTATCTTCTTATCATAGATTTGTGATTTTATAATAACAGTCGTTTTGATGTTATTATGCGACTTTATAATTTTTTTTCTTGTTTTTTTTCCTTTTTTTGCGATGAACGTATGAGCGCATTGCGGTCATGAAAACTAAAACTAATCACTGGGTGCAGCAACCTCGTCGTACAGCAGTCTTAAAAACGTAGTAAATCGAGAAATTCGCGATAACAAACGAACGAAATTCGTTAACACCGCAATCAGCAACGAATCTATGGGCGCATAGTGCTCATGGAAATCGAAAAAAAACATCACTGGATGCAACAACCTCTTTGTGCAGCAGTCTCTAAATCGCATTAATTCGCGAAAGCTACGATCACGAACGAACGAAATTCGTTAACGCCGCAATCAGTAACGAACGTCTGAGCACACAGTGCTCATAACACAGTGCACCGAAAAAAACATCACTGGAAGCAGCACCCTTGTCGTATATCAGTCTCGAAAACGCACTAAATTCGCGAAATCCGCAGTCACAAACGAACGAAATTCGTTAACGCCGCAATGAGTAACGAACGTATGAGCGCATAGCGCTCATGAAATAATAAAAAATAACATCTTTGGATGCAGCAACCTCGTCGTGTAGCAGTCTTAAGAACGCACTAAATTCGCGAAAGCCGCCATCACAAATGAACGAAATTCGTTTACGCCGTAGTCAGTTTCGAACGTATAAATGCATAGCGCCCCATGAAAGTCGAAAAAAAAAAACATCACTGGGTGCAACAACCAAGTCGTGCAGCAGTCTCAAAAACGCAGTAATTCGCGAAAGCCGCGATCACAAACGAACGAAATTTGTCAACGCTGCAAACATTAATGGATGTTTGAGCACATAGCACTTATAAAAAAAATATCACTGGATGCAGCAGTCTCAAAAACGTACTGATTCGCGAAACAATTCGCGAAAACGCGATCACAAGCAAAGGAAATTTTTGAACGTCGCAATCGCTAATGAACTTATGAGCGCAAATGAATTTCATTTAACTTGTGCATGAATGAAATTTGTAAGTCTTTTTCTTATTTTTTATTTGTAAAAAATATGAAGTCTGGATATACAACACTAAATAAACAATAATGACATCGTATGAGCCAGGGCGAAGTGCTTGAGAATTTCTCGGGTGTATTAGTGTTAAGAGCCGTTGTGAGGGGCGTGATTTAGACGCTATTCTCTTAGCTCTTCTCCGCTCTCGATTTTCTATTGTTATTTACATTTACAATCTATTCTGTTACGTTTTCTACTTGCATTTATCTGTATAGATCAATTGCTTTATCATTAGCATAGGGGCCAAATTCTACAACGTTTTTGCTACTAATAATAATTAATGGAAATTTTTCCCTGATAAAATCGTCGAATTCGGCGATTAATTTATGCAAAACTTACTATTATTCTTTTGCAGTAACCAAATAGCATAAAAGTCGGCAGTTATGCAAATTATATAAATTTAAAATGCGCGGTTTTAAGAGATAAATAAAGTGTGACAAATTATATGTGCATTAATATAATTCTATTGATGTAATAGATTTTTAATACATTGAACGATGATTAATACTCTCAAGGATTACATTCATATTTTCAATTAAGTTTTTTTATATAATGTTAAAGAAATCATATTTTTTAGCATTTATATCAAAATCAAGTGAAAACAACATTACAATTTTGCCCTTTTGCAAGACTGTCAAAGGATATTTAATTAATCTAATTATTCTTGTAAATATTTTGCAAAAATAGCTCTAATTACCGATTTATTAAATAAGTTTTAATTAAAAACGTTATCTAAAAATCAAATTATTAGTGTATATGTTGTTCTGGATATCTTAGACATTAACGTAAATAATTATTCAGGTGAAGCAATTTTTTTTTCAAAATTCAGGATATAAAGGGTTAATTCTGTATTTATTAAAACATTGAGAAAAATAGGCATTCCTGAAATGAATATATATATATATATATATATATTAAATTATTAAGCAAGGTATAAGAGAAAAAAAATAATTTCTTACACCGTGTAGTTTACATACAGTCGTGGGAAAAAAAGTAAACACCCTTTACTAACTCTGTAACAAATTATTGTAAAAGAAAGCTACTGGTACCAAACGAATGGAAATGAAAGTCTACTTTTAAATGGTGTATATAAAATTTGCTTAGGGGGCTATCTACATATCAAAACCAACCCAAACTTTGTTTTTTTCAGTAACATTATCCGAGTTTGACACAATAAATAGATTCTACACACTTCAATTAGGCTAAATCCAAATTTTCATGAAATTCGTATGATTAGTTTCTGAGAAATTAATTATTTTATAATGAGGATATTTTAGGGGCTGTATCCAAATTGAAGATCGGTACTCGATTGTTGAATTGCTACAGAAGGACTATGTAACTTCTTTTAATGTATTATTTCTTCCCAATATGAATATCTCACTCGCTTAATATGTTTTGACTATTGCGAGCCCAAATCTTATATTAAAATGAGTAAAATATTTTTTTTCTTCAAATTATGCTTTTCTGGACATCATAGACGGTAAACCGTCTTTTTTATGTTTTTTGCTCATAAATCGAAAACTACTAGGAAGTAAAATTTGAAATTGAGAATTTGCATAAAGCAGGACATAATAAATATAAATCTATTAAAAAAAATTGTGGGTTATAATTCATATTTGTTCGAATATTAATTTCATAATTCATAATTAATATTATAAAATTTTTTAAATCGCAAATTCAAAGTATTTATGTTTGGGTTTCTAGTATTATAATTAATAAAAAATTTATCACATTAGGATTATAATTTCAGGAGATATTAATAAAATTATGAAAAAGTCATTTAACAATCGAAGCTCTAAATTTTGAATGTTTATAATTCAAAAACTTATCATTTAAATGAAATTTTATTTCTAGTCATAGTTTGAACTGAAGATTTGAAATCTATTGTCAAAATTGTGTGTCAAAATTGTAAGTTTGGTCTGGTTTTGATTTACTGATGGCCCCCTAAGCAAATTGAATATACATCATTTAAAAATAGACTTCATTTCCAATCGTTTGGTACCTGTAAAATTTTTCTATTGTAATTAGTTGCAGAGTTAGTAAGGGGTGTCGTTCTACAAGCACCCATAAATCAGAGAGATGTCGATTTTTATGTCCTCTTGCAAAAATAGATGTTCCTAAAATGAAAAAAATATAAGATATTAAGCATTGTATAAGTGAAAAAATAATTTCTTATATGAGTACGGTGTGGTATACGTACCTTCGATATTCGCACTTTCTTCATTTTTTCTTCTATGGGCGTTGCCGACATTCTCTCGCCATCCACAGAATTCATTGATCGTTCTAAGATGAGTGTACTTGTTCAGTCATAAAGCCGAGAAATGTTTATTTTTTGTTTCCTCTTGCAAAAATAGGCATTCCTGAAATGAAAAAAATATATACATATTGAGCTATTAAGCAAGGGGCAAAATTAATTTCTTATATAGTGTAGTATACCATGAACATAGAATAGAAAAGGAATCCTCACGAAACCAGTTTTTGACAAAAGAAAACTATACCTTGAAAAATGTGTGAAAAAGGTGGTGCTCTGGAGCACGGTTTTACAGGGTTCGTCTGCTTCGCTGTATCAATAATCTGATTACCGAGATTAATTGATTACCGAGAGCCAGCCAATAAAAGTTGTCCACTAGAGGAGCTGGCACGTACATGGCTCTATTCTACACCGTTGCCATTGGCTTATTTAAATTCAATGTCGCGACACGATATTAAAACTAATTGGTGAGAAGTCCTCCTATTTATTTGTTCATGTAGTATACATACCTCCGATATTCGCACTTTCTTCAGTTTTTCTTTTATGGCCGTTGCCACAATTATCTTGTCATCCACAGAATTTGGTGATCGTTCTAAGAGGAGTATTCTTGTTCACCCATAAATCAGAGAAATGCCTATTTTTATGTCCTCTTGAAAAAAGAGGCATTCCTGAAATGAAAAAAAATATATTTATATATAAAGTTATTAAGCAAGGTTATCAGAAAAAGAATAATTTCTTATACAATGTAGTATCCGTACCTCCGATATTCGCACTTTCTTCATTTTTTTTCTTTTATGGGCGTTGCCACAATTTTCTTGTCATCCAGAAAATCCGGTGATCGTTCTAAGAGGAATGTTTTTGTTTACCCATAAATCAGAAAGATGTTTAATTTTATATCCTCTAGTAAAAACAGACACACCTAAATAGAAAATATATATATATGTACTAAGTTATAAAGCAAAGTATAACAGAAAAAAAGATTATTTCTCATACTCCGTACAGATTGGATATTTAATATACATTCGACCGCCGAACTTTCTGAGAGGGTTCCAAAAACTCCTAAAAAGTATGTTCTTCAAGAGGTCCTTGAAACTGCTTTTCTTCTTTGGTGGCCGTACTTCATTTATAACTTCATCTTCGGCTCTCTGTATTGCTTCTTTTTCTGGTGCCAGTGAACGTTCGCCATACGTATCAAGCCCATTTCTTCTAAGTATAAGTCAAGAAACTTATGCATGCGATCTTCTGCTTAATGTCTTCTCATTTTTGGCTCCTCTGTTTTGCAACCAGGTCTAGTTTCGTAACTGTTGGCACAAGAATTTGAGTCAACATCATAAAAATCTTCGACCCAGTTTTATTGAGTCCTTAACTGCGAAGTACATCATAACAATACAAATGGTATACATGAAGATGAACCACGTCATGAATTGTCAACAAAATGTCCCAGAACATGGTTATTTTTGTAGATGAGGACGTGAAACACTCGAATTAATCGATAAATGGAAAAAAAAAATTACGCAACATTTTTTTCACTGAAAAAAGTGGCTTGAAATCAGTTCAATAGCAATAAAACTTACAAGTTCGAATTGTTTTTGTGAAAATGAGAAATTTCTTAATTGCTTCAATATTATATATTTTTAATAATCACTTTTTGTTGTTGCTTAATTCAACATTGCAGAACTAACTCATTGTTGTATTTTGTTGACAACGGTAAAGCATTATTTCAGCAGTAGAGGACCGTTCAAACAGTTCCACGATTTTTTTTTTTTTTTTGAGAATGCTGGAAGTTCATTGTTGTTAAATGACGTAATGGATGTAATGTGTGACAGCTTTCTTTTTGTTTACCAATAATCTGTTTACCTTTTTTTACAAGTAACAATAAATAGATTTAAACGGGATCCCTATGATAGAAATAAATCTGTATTTTTGCTGCATTTTAGCGAAACTTAAACCGTTCATTATGTACATAAACGTAAAACATGCATTATTGTAGTTCCGTTTCATAAATTTAAATCAAGTATGTATTCATTAAAAAATTATGTTATAATCATTAGAATTGTGCATACACATCATTTTAAAACAGCCTTTAGGGGAGATGGGGGCACATCTGGGCATGGGGCAGATGTGAACATCACAATTTTTCAATAGTTATTATAAGGTTTTTTTAGTTGAAAAAATTACATTCAGAAGATGATAGCACCTGCAGACATATGTTAAAAGTTTTTTTAAGTTCTTTGACATTTTGTTTGTCCAGCCAAAACACTGTTTATAGTTTTCAAATGTAAAATCTTTTTTCCAAGTTGATAAGCGAATAAGTTTATTTATTTATTTATTTGAATTTGAGTGTTTTAACATATACTAGTATGAATACTAATAAATATTTTTTATAAAGGTCTTTTTTCTTATAAAATTGAGAAATGTTAATGATTTATGATTTTAACTCTAGAAGCCATGTGGGGTACTTGTGAACAGGCTAGTTGGAACTGATATGAACAGTTCATAAGTGTCAGTATTACCTTAAACAACTTTGAAAATTTTTTAGGACATTTGTACTAAACTTGAAATGATCGCTTACTTCCATCTCTAAAACAGTTATGTGTATGGTGTTTTGAAGGGATATAGATATTAGCAATATTTTAAGAAAGTAACATTTTAAAACTGATAAGTACCGTAAAATCCCGATTGTAACCCCCCCCCCTCTTTCAAAAGCAAAAGAAGTAAAATTATACGGGGGGGGGGGGGTTATAGTCGAGATATATAAATTTTTTAATCTTTAAAAAACCCTTCTTTATCTGTAATTTACAAGTAAATAAGGGGAATGCAGGCGTGAGAATCTTTCATATTTCGGTAGATTTCCGATAAATAGCATCTACATGGCCCCTCCCTAAAATTTCCTCCAAACTAAAAACCCTAAGCAAAATTTAAAAGATTTAATTTCTTTTTTTTTAATTACTTCTTTTTTTTCATTTTATTGCAAAAATATTGAATGAAACATCTAAGCTTCCCCCGCCCCCCCAAATCTACTTATTTACATTTTTTTTTACCTTGTGTTCATTTGTGTCCCACGTGTGTTTATAACTACCCGCTGATGGGGCATATGTGAACAATTTTTTGAATTTATAAAACTATTAAAAAACGTAAGAATTGATTTAAAAAAAATTACCATGTGTAAAAGGAAGTTCTGTTCACTATATCGAGTAGTTTTTGTTTAAAGAAATTAATCCAGTTATGAGAAAAAGCTATATTTACGGGTACTGTTCACATGTGTGCCCATCTTCCCTATTTGCTACACTGTATCTGCACTATCAATCTGTAAAAGCTTTTTAGCTGTCACCATACGTCGAAGATGTAAGACGTTTCCAGAGAGAACCAGGAATGTGGCAAGGCTTGATCTCTCCCCTTTTTTCCAAGGGGCGGAGACATTCCTCTGCTCTCTCGGCCTTACATACCTTCTCTCAGGGGCAAAAAGCTGAGTTTGTCTTAATTATACTGATTATTTTTTGAAGATATCTATGAGCCTGATGTGGAAAGCTTAAAAATTTGCTTTAGGCATACAGGAATTTTATGAATCCTTTGTTAGTTTGGAGTTATTTTAACAGCTGTGCTTTATTTGTAACTTCATCTTGGGCTGTGTGTGCTTCTTTTTCTGATGCGAGTGCGCTTCAGATCCACCACACGTCGTCCATACGCATGAAGCCCATTTCTTCAAAACTTGAGTCATGAAACTTATCCATGACATCTTCTAGATAAGGTCTTAACATTTTAGGTTTATCTGTTTCGCAACCAGATCCACTTTCATATCTTTTGCCACCAGTATTTGAGACAGCATCATAAAAATCCTCGACGAAGCTTAATTGAAAATGTTTGTCGTAGTAGATGTTTTTCTCTTTCTCTTCTCAGCCTCATTAAGTCCTTGACTATGAAGTACATCATAACAATACAAATGGCATAGGTGAAGGCGAACCACGCAAGGAAAGTCAACAAAAAGTCCCCAAAACATGGCTATTTTGACGATGATTATGTGCACACTCGAATTAATCAATAAATATAGAAAATTTCGCAAAAATTGGTTTTTTTTCACTGAAGAATGTGGTTTGAAAGCAGTTCAATAGCAATCCAACTGACAAGCTCGAAATGTTTTTGTGAGAATGATAAATTTGTTTAATTGTTTCAATATTAATGGATTCAATAACTGTTTATTATTGTTAACTATTGCAGTATTACAGAAAAAACTCATTGTTGTGTTTTGTTGACGAAAATAAACCATTATTTCAGCAATAGAGGTACATGCAAACATTCCCACGAAACATTTTTATTGCGAATGCTCGAGGTCCATTGTTGTCAAATGAGGAAATGGATGTATTGTTTGGCAGCTTTGTTTTTATTTACCTGCAGTATTTTAGCGAACATAGCTTAGCGCAAATTTAATTTCATGGTTGTATGGGGTTTTGTTTTGTGGCGAACTTTTAAAAGAATCCTAGATGTGTAACACAAAATCAGAAACAGTTATTTTTATTCACAGATCGTTTACATTAAGATAACAACAGCCGTAATTACCCATCGGGATAATGTTTGGAACAGATGTTATATATTCCAGCAGCCGCCATCTTGGATTTTTTTGGCGTGAAAACCCCTTTTCTGCGAAGTAAATGTCGCCAGCAGATCTATGCGTATGTTAGACTTAACGGGGTTGCCAGAACATGTCACTCGTCGGGGTTTTATTCATCGATAAATGCCAACAAAACATCGCCGAGAAATCCAAGATGGCGGCCGCGGAATATATAACATCTAAGCCTAATGTTTTCATACAATAAATAAAATAACGATTGTCTGCAACTTGAAAATTGCACTAACTTTAATTTTTCAAATGGTAACAAATACTTTTGACGCTTTATTTGAGTTCCTTGATTTAGATCAGAATTGAAAAGTCTATCCCAATAAAAATATTTCTATAAAGAAAAAAAAACCCGTTAAATTATCTTTAATGTGTTATCTACTTTCTAGTGTTTAAAATACTTTTTGTAGCACTTCCATAACACGTTGGCCTATTTTAGAGAGTGTAATTTGGCGCAATATTAATTCAATTTGTGATATAACTCGTATACTGTTGAAACAATAAAGAATATTGGGCTATTTCTCACCTGCGCGCAGCAGGAAAATGCCTAAAAATGAATATATAATTAGGGTCTAGAAATGTCAAAATGCTGTATTCTGATTAGAAACACAGGTACAAAATTCTATCTTTCCATACTTGAAGCGGTACTTCTCCAATCAACCACTTTTGATAAAAAAATCTAGCATTAACTATTAGCCAAACTGTTACTCCCAATAAACAAATGGAAGAATGTTGCCTTTGGAAAATCAAAAATTACAAGGAATTCAGAAGAAATTCAAGGAATTCAAAGATAAAAAATTAATTCTTATACAATGTGCTATATACATTTCCAATATTCGTGTTTTATAACTTTTTTCTTTAATGGCCGTTAACACCATCCTACTGTTATCCACAAAATTCGGTGATCTTTCAAAGAGGAGTGTTCTTGTTCACCCATAAATCGGAGAGATATCTATTTATACACCGAAGTGCCATTACATTATGACCACCCTACATCTATAAAAATAAGCTACCAGAGAAGCAAAACCACAGCCCATGCGCGTCTTATGTCGGAGTATATAAAGCGGCCATGCATTGTATTTCAAAACATAGCGTGATTAGCGACATAATGAGAAAACAGCAGATTTGCCAGACTTTGATAAAGGTCAAATCGTTATGGCTCGGCCACTGGAAACGTTGATATCGGAAATGGCTCGTTTGGTGGGCTGCTCACATGCAGTCTTTGAAAACCCGTATCGAAAGTGGTGTATGGATGCTGAAACGACAAGTCTTCGGCCAGCAGTGTGTCGCCTGCGTCGCATTGAATCCCGAGTAGAGCGGAGATTGTTATGTATTATTCATCATGACCGAAGAACTGCAACAGCCGAAATCACCAACAGCTACAGCAGTGGCGACCCAAACAGTGTTTCTCAATACACAGTGACGTTTGCACTATTGTTTATGGATCTACGTAGCCGGTGGCCAAAGAACGTTCTTGTGCTGATAGCAAGTCATCTCCAGCAGCGGCTGCAACGGGCCCATGACATCGGAATTGGATCATAGAAGAATGGAAGAAAGTAGTATGGTCCGACGGATAACTTCGTCCATCTGACGAAACCCTATACGTCTCACTCCTTTGTCTGTCTGTCCGTCTGTCACAGAGCCTGTTCTCAGAAACATTATATATTGGAGACTTGAAATTTTGCATACTTATATCTGAACACCTCACATCAAACGACAAATCATAAAAATTTGAAAAAGTCTTATATTTGCCCCTCTGGGCTCTAAAGTGTGTATTTTAGGCATTTTTTCTAACTGAGCCCCAAATTAAGTTGGAGACTTGAAATTTCGCATACTTATAGTAGAACACTTGCGATCATACGAAAAATCATAAAAAATTTAAAAAATATATTTACCCCTGCGGTCTCTAACTCGTGTATTTTAAGCACTTTTTTCTAACTCAACCCCTAATTAAGTTGGAGAGTTGAAATTTTGCATACTTATAGCTGAATACTTGCGATCTCATGACAAAATATAAGAATTTCAAAAAACTTATATTAACCCGTCCGGCCTTTAACTTGTGTATTTTAAACAATTTTAAGAATGCAGCCCCTAATTAAATTGGAGTCTTGAAATTTTGCTTACTTATGTCGGAACACTTGCAATCACACAGAAAAATAATAAAATTTTCAAAAAGTCTTATATTATTTACCCCTCCGGGCTCTAACTTGTGTATTTTAAACATTTTTTCTAACCGAGCTCCAAATTAAGTTGGCGACTTAAAATTTTACATACTTATAGCTGAACACTTGCGATCACACGACAAATCATAAGATTTTCAAAAAGTCTTATATTATTTACCCCTCCGGGCTTTGACGTGTGTATTTCAAGCAATTTTTCTAACCTTTCCCCCTTTCACCCAGGAGGTACTTTTCTAACTTTTTCCGACATACCTCACGTATTTTATGATTGCACAGCCCTTTGATCAATCTTTTATATTATGTAACATATGTCTTACATAATTTAGTTCTATTTCTTACCGCCAAGGGGCGCATACCTATCTCGGGTGCTATGGCCCGGATCCCCTCGACTAATTGTAAAATGGAGTTTCGTTCGGATAGAGGTTTATTTAGAATAGTTGCGAAATGTGGTACTAACAGAATTTGCAAATGGATAAAGTGTTTTGAAAGGAATATTAAATGAAACCCTCTGTGCGATCTGTGACCATACTTAACCACTTGTTTTTCTATAGGCATTACCACCATCCTCTTGTCATCAACAAAATTCGGTGATATTTCAGAGAGGAGTGTTATTGTTCACACATGCACTTTAGATATGACTATTTTTACATCCTCTTGTAAAAAATACTCATTCCTGAAATAATTATTAACCCTCTCGTGGAACAAACCGAGATATCGTCGGGGATGCATTTTTTCGTTTAATGAGCTCTCCTTTATAATTCCTACCAGTTATTTAGTTATTGTAAATTTTGGCTTATTTAATCGGAACATTTTCCCATTTAAATTATATAAAAATTTTTGTTTTGAAAAACCGGTGACAAAAGAATAAAAATTCTTAAAAGACGCTCGTCGCGGAGCTATTTTGATAAAGCATTTACGCAGCGAGAGGGTTAAGCAAGGTCTAAGAGAAAAAAATTCTTACACAATGTGTAGTATATACCTCCGATATTCGCTTTTTCTTCATTTTTTCTTTTATGAACGTTGCCACCATTCTCTTTTCATCTAAAGATTAGGTGATCGTTCTAAGAGGAGTGTTCTTGTCCCGCCATAAATCGGAGAAACGTCTATTTTTATATCCTCTTGTGAAAACAGGCACCCCTGAAATGCAAAATGTATACAAAGTTATAAACCAAGGTATAAGAGAAAAAATTAATTTCTTCTACCTCCGTTCAGATTGGATATTTAAGATATCTTAGACCGGCGAACTCTCTGAGAGAGTTACACAGACTACAGCAAAATATGTTCTTCAAGCGTTTCTCGAAACTGCGTTTCTTCTTTGGAGGCTTTTGTAACTTCATCTTCGGAAAAAAGACAAGTTTTGATGTATTCTGTGGCAACTTCCTATTTTTGGAGATTCAAAAAGAAAAAGAAAATAAAGGCTGGTAGCTTGTTTTTTAATGAGTTATTGTTACTAAGTTTTGTTTTTATCTCACCGTAGGAGTTGTGTAATAGATATCAATGCAAAAACCCTTGACGGGTTAAAAGTTTCTGACGCAGCACTTTATCTTATGCTCTAAGAATTTTAAATATGGAACTTAAAAATACTGATTACAAATTTTGAGTGACGTTATGCTATTTCTTAAAAAATATATTTGTATTTATTTCATCATTTTATTTTTGTTTTATTTATAATCGCATGTGCAAAAGTTATGTTCAACATGAAAAGCTGCATAAAATTTTATTCGCTGTTGCTTTATCATTTACATCTCTCATAAATTCAAAATATGAGTTTTAAAAGATATGATATAAAATTTAAGTGACGCCTTGATGTGACTTTAAAAGGTTTGTTTTAAAATGCAATTTAAATTATTTTTGACTTGGTTAAAATATTTTTTTACATCTACACAATACTTTTAATTTTCCAATTCACTGTTAAATATATCACTTTCATTGAATCTATACTATGCATTCAAATGTATTTATTTCAATAAATTGATTTATCTTTTGTGACACGCTATTCAAAATTTTGAGTAAGATTTATGTAAATGGTTTCTTTGCGTCATTGTGTCCAAACTACATGAAATGTATGAAAAAGGATAGTTTGACGCAAATAAACCATTTACATAAATCTTACTCACAATTTTGAATAGCGTGACACAAAAGATAAATCAATTTATTGAAATAAATACATTTCAATGCATAGTATAGATTCAATGAAAGTGATATATTTAACAGTGAATTGGAAAATTAAAAGTATTGTGTAGATGTAAAAAAATATTTTAACCAAGTCAAAAATAATTTAAATTGAATTTTAAAACAAACCTTTTAAAGTCACATCAAGGCGTCACTTAAATTTTATATCATATCTTTTAAAACTCATATTTTGAATTTATGAGAGATGTAAATGATAAAGCAACAGCGAATAAAATTTTATGCAGCTTTTCATGTTGAATATAACTTTTGCACATGCGATTATAAATAAAATAAAAATAAAATGATGAAATAAATACAAATATATTTTTTAAGAAATAGCATAACGTCACTCAAAATTTGTAATCAGTATTTTTAAGTTCCATATTTAAAATTCTTAGAACATAAGATAAAGTGCTGCGTCAGAAACTTTTAACCCGTCAAGGGTTTTTGCATTGATATCATTACTTTTTTGAGGTTAGTGATAAAATGATTTAAAAAAAGATACTTATGGGATTTAATGCAGATTTAATTTTTACTATTTTATTACAATTTTCCTTATAGCAGTTTGTATATAAAAACAAGTGGGTATGTATAATCGCAGATCGCACAGAGGGTTTCATTTGATATTCCTTTAAAAACACTTTATCCTTAAATTAATAAATCCAAAATGTTAATTTATAATTATTAAATCCTTACATAGATATACATAGATATACATAGATATACATATACTTACATCCTTACATAGGCCAATAGTTCCAATTTTCATGGGGCAGGGAACGCACTCTTTTAAACAAACCACCTTCCAATTGAAGTTATCAAAAACCGAGTTTAATAAGCCAGACCCCGTTGTGTTGTTTGACAAACAGCAGTCTCATGTCCCCTCCTTACCCCTTTTTCAAAATTTTTCAGACCAGTACCTAAGAATGGAACCGAAATAATTTTTTCTCTTCAGAAATTACGATAAAAAAATAGTATGCAGTACTCATAAATTTACTTTAATGCTATATAGGGTGATTATTAAGTTAATTATAACGTTTGGAATCTGTTGCATTGATGTCCGAAAGGTAGTTTCTGAGTTATGGAAGCTGGACCCATAAGGCGCCATAGAGGGGCGAAGCCCGCTAGTGTCTATCATAATTATATCTGCCATGTGGACTAATTGCGATATTTAATCAAAATAGTCCACCCCCCATTCCTCATCCCCGGAAATATAGCAAATACAAAATGTGTCTTTATAAACCTATCGTCAAATAGGTTTTTATTTCTTTTTCCCTAAAAAAAAAAAAAAAAAAAAAAAAAAAAAAAAAAAAACATGATTTTTATATCCGTAACGTAAATAGCGGACGAAGCCCGCTAGTTCCTATCATAATATATATTTTTAATAATTTTATATAGTCTATAATAAAAATCAGACTTAAAATAGTCTAGTTCCATGAGTACTTGTAGTGTCAGTTACATGCTACGATTTTTGGATACCAGTATTTTAGAACGGGAAAATGTGACTTATTTTATCGGAGATATCTCATTAATTGAATAAGGCGAAGCAAACTTTTTGAAAAAAAAGGTGGCCAACAAGCATGGCAGTTATCAGCTATGTGACTTTGTGCTAAAGTCCATTAATTTGATCTGCTTTAAAAAGATTACGGAAGATTGAATTATAGTAGAACCTGGATTAACCGAGCTTCGATTAATCGAGGTTTCTGTTAACCGAGCCGATAACAAAGTCTGATTTTTTTTCCCTTTTGAATGAGCCTTAAAAATAACCACACTCTTTAGCTCACTGTCCGTGCTACACAGGCCCTTCTGCCCCCAAAACACTCAACTCCAAAGAAACATTGGACCCTGAGAAGTCAATAGCGAACAATGCTTTGTTTCCAGTGGCTGTGTGAACTTTCGTAAATTTTTCAATTTGCATTTTAAAATTTACTACTGGTAGTTGATTTTCTTTTTAAATTTGTTAAGCTGTGAAACAGAACTTTACATATATTTATTTTTATTATTTAAAAAAGTTCTATGTATTTTTTTAAAAGAGATGTTAAATTCGCAAGCACGGCGAGTTTTTACACACAGTTTCTATTAACCGAGATTTCCGATTCCGATTTACTAACAGTCCCAATTAGCTCGGATAATCGAGGCTGCTCTGTATAATTAAAAAATCAATGGCGATCTTACTGTAAACGGGTATCCCTTTTACTGAGGGATTTCAAGACCGAATCAGCTGATGTTAGTTGCTGTTTCCGTGCTTGATTAAATAAGATTAGTTAAACATTTGAAAATTAACAAATATAAAAGGAACTAAGTCAACAGAGTCTTTGCTTTATGATATTTTTTAACAACGCTATAAGAAAATGATTTTAAATAAGAGATTTTAAATGTAACGTTTTAAATCTGACACAATTTTCACCAAACTTTCCTTTCTCTTTGTAACATTCAACTGAAAATATTTTCATTATTAGAAAGATAATATTATTATTTGCGCTACCATAAAATTGGCAACTATAGTTAAAAATATCATCTCGAAATTTGAAATAAATCTCTCATATAAATATATTTTTTTAATTTAAACTGTTTTGCAATATTATTATTTGGCCACTTTGGCCAATATGGCGTAATTTCCTCCATTTACGACTTTTAACGCATATCGATGAATTTATTATTTAAAAATTTTCTTTTTCTTTTAATATTCACGTGTAAATATAATTTTTATGACGTAATTTTCAATGTTTTCCTGCTTTTAATGCGTAATCATTTAATTCTAATTTGAAAATAATTGATTATTTTATAATTTTCTTTCATTTTAAGTAAGCATGTGTAAAAACAACTTTTATGACGTAATGCTTAATATTTTCCTGCTTTTAACACGTTATCATTTAATTCTAATTTAAAAGGATTTTTTTCTGTTTATAATAGTCACGTATGAATAAATTTTTAATTTAAAGGATATATTATTCTTTGCGCTGTTTTAACAATTGGCAACAATTTAAAATAACCTTTTCTAAAATATGTAAAAAATATCTCTGGAAATTCTGAAAATTTTAATTTAAAATTGAAATAAACTGTCAAAAAATTAGGCAAGTTAAAAATAATAAATGCACTCTGCAAAGTTCGAGTTTATATTGAATGATTAAATTGAATGAAAATGATTAAATTCCCATGTATATTTTTTTTCCTATGAGACTTTTTTAATGAGACAGTTTTATCCAGATTTAACATTAAATATCTCTTAAACTAATTCTTCGATTTAAAAACTGTCTACTTCAACGTTTTTATCAAACATTTCTCTATAATACTACCCATTTTAATATTTTTGTATGCAGTAATTTTCTTAATATTTGCGAAATAGACCTCTAGTCACAAGAGATTCTTTCAAAGCGGCGAAGAGCGTTAGTTTTTTTTTTCCGAATAAGAGACAAAATGTAGTACGCAATTGGGTCAAGAGATGGCAACACCAGAATTCTGATATGCTTATTATGTAAACTGTAAATATTGCAAAGCTAAATAAAAACAATTGTCTCGGGGTTATCAAACTTCATTGTTATTTATAAATAAAACATTTCAACTAAATTATTTATTATAAAAGAATTATTACATCACAATAGTTTTTATGTAAGGAAAATAATAATTATAATAATAATAATAATATCGATGTCAGTGATTATATATTGATTGACCGTCATAATAATAACAAATGATATTATAAAAAGAAGAGCTGAAATGAATTATTTTTTTACGTTTCTGATCGTGTGATTTATATTCAAATAATAATTATTAATGTATATTTTTTGTAAAGTGATTGAAATTAAATATATTTATAAAATTTGCCAAGAAATAATCATCATCAAATTGGCGTCATTATAATTGTAATTTTATTTAACTTAATAGCAATTAAAAAATTACAAAGGAACTGAGAATAATGGTCAACTAACATACTTTAAAAGAAAAAAAAACACACACATTCACATGCGAAAATAAGTACCAGACAGTATCGAACTGCCTATCTTAAGATCAGTAGACGATGGCCCTTAACCACTCAGCCACTGGGAAGACAAAATTTTTCTCCCCAAAAGTGGTTAAAAAGAAAGCATGTGTATGAATACAGTGTCATGAATTTTCGGAGAAATTTCCATACAATGGCGAAGAAATATAGTCCAATTTTTCATGCGCATTATAAAACGAACAAGAGTCTTGCTGGAAACAAGTAAATTGTTATTTGGTTCATCTGAAACATATTTATTTGATTTTTAAAAAATCGCCCGTGTCATTTTCGACAGAAAAAAAAAATCGAATTATTTAACGAACGAGAGTTTTCCAGAAAAAAGAAAAGTGTTATTCACCTCGCCTTAATCACATTTATATTAAGTATCAATTTAAAGATAATCGTTAGAACCGTTTTCGAGATTTTCAAATTAGGAACTTCCTCGATATCATACCAACGTTTTCACTTTAAAAATGGCTATTTAGATCTCAAAATATACTGCACGTAGAAATGTAAAAATTTCAGTATACGATTAGACTGCAGATATAAGACTGTTCTAGAAAATTCAGAACAATAAGACCTATATCTGCTGAATTATTAAAAGGCGGCTTTTCGCGTTTTCTTTGATGTCGAGTTAGCTGTATATATGAGTTCCGCCATCTACGAATTCTATGATACGATACGATACGATTTTAACGATACGATACGATTTTAGGCTTAAGGCTGCGTCACTCGGAATACTACCGTCTTCCATGATTACAACTATGCGATTACAAAGGTGCTAATGTGAGTACTGTTTACGTTTAAGCTTTAAAGTTTAGTAAATGACTTTTATTCATAGAAACTAAAAGTCGACACAAATCTGCTTTCGTGGTAGGTTTAGTGGATTTCTCACAATTACCGCAAATATTTAAATTTAAAAACTATTATAAGCCGCAAGAATGGTAAAAGCATCTGTGTGCGACTTTTGTAGAAAGATGTTTTAATTTTTGATATAAAATTTTAGAACTGATTATAAATATAGCAATATTTAAAACGAGAAGATGTCAAATTATCAAGAATGTCGTTTTTTATCTATTTTTATTTAGAAGATTCGTCGGTAAAAATACTTTCAACAACTCCTAAAACGTTTATGCAGTTTTGCGAAGCATTGTAATTTTAAAAAATCGTTTTGATAAATAATGCGTTTTTTACAAAATGGAAAATATACCAAATTTAAATTTTCATTCATTATCCAGAAATATTAAATAGCAATTTGTTAATACCCATAAAACTTAAATGTTGTCCGGGAAAGTCTTTGTTTATAATATCTTCTGTTCGAGAAATCGCAGTCGTTACTGCTCGATTACGTCGTGTGAAAAAAATAAACGAATATCTGAGGAGTTGTTCCCATACTGACACCTTCGAATCGTTAAAGACATTAACTCCATATTTCAGGACGCGTTGCCTGTTTGGCCTTTTTTTAATTCAGTGGGCTACTTTTTTTTTTAATTCAGATTTCTTGATTGGCACCACTTTTCCGAAATGGTAAAATTCCCCTTGTTTTCGTCTTAATTACTATGTCATTAATAAGGCGAATTTTCCTATTTCTAAAAAGTAGTGTCAATCAAGAAATCTGAATTTTTAAAAAAAGTAGCCCGCTGGCAACACTGTGTTTATTTAGAAACTAGCCGACAACCCGGCGTTGCCCGGACCGTGATAATAATAATAATTATACTTTAAATTGGTATGATTTTACATCTTTAACTCGATTGTGTCGGAATTTATACTTTTAAGTGAAGAAAATCGCGAAAAAAATATTCATTTTTAGTGGTAAAAGCGTTCGTAAGAATACTTTTTCATTTGAGTAACATGATTTCCCCTTTTGTTACAAAATGTTACTTTTCAAAAAAAAAAAAAAAAAAAAAGAAAGAAAGAAAAAAAAATAGAATGCATTTCACATAAAAAAAATGTGAAATGCATTATATTTGTCCAAATGTCCAAATGCTGAAAGATTTAGGTATGTTATATAAAATACGTGTTCGTTGGCTGTGCGAAAATTGATAAAAATAAAAACTGAGACGTAAAAAGGGTCGAAATGATTGCAACGGGACTTTTTCCGCAACAGTTGCGTTGTGGGTGCGCTGTATTCAACGTTTAAATAAAAACATTTCTCGTCGTCAAAGACTATGTATAATTTTCATGCTTAACCTTTAACTGGAAACGTGAAAATCTCGTGCACAAACCGAACACTTTATAATTTACCAAATAGTGAACTTAAACATTAAATCTTTAATAGTAGTGTATTAACAGGACCAATTTTTTAATCTAACACCATGAAAATAAGTTTGGAATGTCGGAGAGAAAAAATATTAAGAGGCTACTTCAGTCAAATGAAAAGACACATTCGCTAATGCTAATCCTATGGAAGAAATTTATAAAGACATCTCGGTGGCATTTCAATATTTTTAAATGATTTCTTTTGCATTGAATAGCTGAGATCGATCTGTACAAAGGCTGTTGCTTACTTTTTCGATTTTGTTTATAGTTATTTCTTATGTGGTCACTTTCATTTTCGGAACCGGTTTCGAAAGTAAAAGCATCCTCATAAAAAATATTTGCAATCAATATCGAAAAAGTGAAAAACGGCCTGAATACAGATCGATCTCAACTATTCAATGCAAAACAAATCATTTAAAAGTATTGAAATGCGACCGAGATATCTTTATAAATTTCTTCCATAGGATTCTTCCATTTCTTCCATTAAGGAACGCGTCTTTTCATTTGACTGAAGTAGGCTCTTAAGGGCATATATGTAGGCGCAAAAATCTCACAGACGTACGTTTCCGGTTAAGGGTTAAGGCATTGATATAGAGTTATAAAAAGCAGTGTTTTCTTCGGATATTTTTATTTTTTATTTTTTCCCCTTCTGATGACTGGAATTTATGGCGAAATTTTTGAAATTGGAACTCATCGTTTCCCTCCTGTATGTTGTGTTTTCAACCAAATTTCTGAGTTATAAATATTTTGTGTATTTTTTGTGCAAGAATATTGATATTTAATTACAAAAGTCATAGTTTTACGCATAACTATTTATCTATTTATTTTTACATCGAAATCCTGAGTGAATTTTTTTTTTTTTTTAATTTTCAAAATAAGGTTTTTACCTGAAATCCGATCATACTTCAACCAAATCTATACTGTATCGATGGTGATGCGATGGTGTCATAATTCTCAACAGTACTTTTTATTTTGCTTAACCCATTAACTGTTGAAACTGTAAGATAGGGATCATCATTTTTTTACGTTTGCCACCATAAATATTAAAAGATAATCTTCGTTTTATTTTATGTTCAAACTTTTGGTAATTAATGAAGGATATTTTTTTGTTTAATAAATAGTGGTACTTGAAAGTTAATTTAAATTTTTTTAACGGGGCGAAAACGCGCCATTAGCAGGTAACGTGTTAATGAAAGTTGCGTAAAATACTTCTAATTTTTAAGCAATCTGGCACCACTATTTTTGATTTAAAAATTTTCTAATTAATATTTAAAAAGCAGAATTTTAAATCACCTTGTTTTATTGAAAAATTTATAATATTTTTTGCGATTAAATAAAGAGAAAAATTGAGCTACTTATTGTGTTAGAACTGCACGTTTCATGCTAATCACAGAATTCTTAATATTTTTTTGCATTTAATTAGGGTGGAGGATATATTTGGAAATATTAGTATTGAAAAATAAAGACCGTATGTACACTTTTATTTTTCTCGAAGGAAGAGGATCTACTTACATTCGAGTTTATACGCTATTTTAATCCTTCCACTGGTACTTTTCTTTGAATACCAATTATTATACTAAAAAATAATTTTAGCTTAATTTCGTACAACATTTCAATAAAAATAAACTTATGGGGTAGATTTTAAAATAATTCCGGGCTCGTATGTTTCAAGCACTTTCAATGACGAGTTACCAGAATTTTCGTAAAGAAAAATTTACCTTATTTAATGGAAAAAAATTCCACCTTTAGATATAGCGACCAGTACTTTACGAAAATTCTGGTACTAAAACACCTAAAATCCGACGAATCTTTTGATGCGTGCGAAGTCTGTAATTTGTGACAGAAATTTAAAAAAAAAAGATTATTGTTTGGTAAAATGGATATTCAAAACATGGACCAAGTTGGAGCCCTTTTATCGCTTCTAAAATTCGAACAGGTTTACTACTCGTGACATTGCTAAATCTTTGCAGCTTAAATTTTTGTTGCTAGATAAAACCACTTTGAAGATGTTCATACTACAGGTCTGATACTGGCGATTGTTTGTATAATTCGTACTTTTTTTTAAAACAAAAATATTTCACATGCACTTTTACGACATCTGCAACAGAAATATACTGCAAAATTAATTTTCTTAAATGATGTTGCAGATAGAAAATAAAAAAGTCTCCAGTGGCAGCCCTCATAATAGGAAAATTTGTTCATTGGTTTGCATCCATTGTTCGGAATCTCACTTCAGTTTTAAATGAATAAAACGTTTATTATTTTCGAATTTCATGAAAACGAAAGCTTAATTCTAATACTATATTCAAGGCATCACTAGATATTTTTTACACTGAGCTATGCTGCTTCGCAAATAATACTCTCAACAGTATATTTTTTCTTTCGTTTGTTTTCTCGGTTAAAATAAAAGAACTGTTAAAACAATTTTAAAATTTTCCAAAAAATAATCCACGTTGATTCCATTCCACATTGAAAATAGACAAATTATAAGTTACTAAAAAGTATTAGATAACCCAACACACTGAAGAGCGGTGGGTTATTTTTTATACCAATTAGTACCAATCATGATTTATAACAGAATTACTGAACAAAATTGTTCTCTTACTTTGTTTAGTAAATGCTGAAAAATTGCATTTTATATTTTCAAATACAGTTTTTCGATAAATCGTATATATTAAGAATTACTGTAATACAATTGAAGAGCTTAGTGAAATAACATGCTATGACAAATTTTCTCAAAAATTGTTCTATTTTATGCATGAAAGCGTTATGAGGTATTATATGATATGGTAAAGCAAAAAAAACAAACAAAAAAAAAATACTAAAATTCTACTAAGTATGGCAGATATGAGACAGTATCTTTTAATATTTAATATTTTTATATTTAATAATTTAAATGGTGAAAATAATTTCTAATATTAATAATTCAATGTTAATATTCTTTTCTAAGAAAGTTTAGTATCACCTATTAACATTCGAACATACTGAGAAGGAATTAAATAAATAACTAAATTACAACAAAAAACTTTCACTTGAATTTTCTCGAATTCTAAGTTTTGTTACATAACATCTTCTTCCACCCAGGTTTTCAATTATTACTCACACTACTAAGCAGGATAAGCGACATTAAACTTCTCTATTTTTCTCACACCAGAAATATTAAATTGACTTTTTTGTCACCAATTTTACGTTTGATACACTACCGTAGCGGGAGATTAGAGTGTTAAAGTTCAGAAAATCGCAGTCGTTTTGCCTGTGAAGAGATTTTATAAAATGTCCCGCCCAGCGTTACCCTGCTCCGTGATAACAATATTGAATGAAAGTTAAATTTGTGTTATTTGTTGTCTTTAACAATGGAGTGTATTGTCTAGTAGTTGCGACTGAAGTAACTGAGGAAATTGTTACAAGGTGGCAACTGTTTTTCTCCCCGTCTACAGTTTCTGATTATCGTCTGTGGAAACTTCCATTAGTAAACTTGAATAGAAAATTCCGTCCTATTTAAGGGGACCGGGTAAGCCCTATCTCGGATATGTTAAAATACACCTATTTTATGTACCTTTTTCTCAGAAATGGTAAAAGATAGAGATCTAGATTTTTTAGAGTAGTTTGAATAACATGCTTTACGTATTTTAACAGACCATTTTATTTCTAAGTGAAGCTGAAAATTAATTATTAATTATTTATTGAAAGGCATTTTTAAATTAGCATTTTTGGTAAAATTTCACTGCCTAAAATAAATAATTAACAAATCATTAAATCCTTGTGTTAAAGTATGCACTATAACATAAGTATTTGGAAAAATCTGAGTTCTTAAGTATAATAGATATTGAAAAGAAAGGAACACAAACCTGAAAAAGCGAAGTTTTGAGAAAAAGTCAATTAAAGCTGTGAAGCAATGTTGCCAGTGGACTACTTTTTTTTTAATTCTGATTTTTTGATTGCACCATTCTTTTGAAATAGTAAATTTCCCCTTATTTAATAACATATTAATTAAGGCGAAAACAATAGGAATTTTACCACTTCAGAAAAGTGGTGCCAATCAAGAAATTTCAATTTTAAAAAAAGTAGCCCACTGCTGTGAAGTGCTCTTAGAAAGAATGAAAAATGCAACACTTTTTTTTATATATAAACATCTATAATACATCGTTGAAAAGACAAAAGTTTAAAGCATTTAATGATACAAAAGTAAAAATCGATCTCTTGGTAGAATTTCGTGTACCCGGTAACCTTAAGCGCCGTATTCTTGCGGAATTTCTCTCACAAAGATGGTAAAAAATTTTACTTCCTTTTACTGGTGTAAGCTACGCGGATATTTTAATCTTTTCACTGACATTGAAAATAAGTTGCCTTGGTTGTCACAATATGGCGGAACTACTACCGCTGAAGTAAACTTACACCAGTAAAAATGAATATCATTTTTTGCTATTATTTTTGACTGAAATTTATCCTTAATAAGGTGTTTGAATAAAGAGAAAATTTGTATTTAAATTTACTGGTGGATATTTCCGCCGCGGGTAATCAACTCCTGCGAAAGCAGTTACAGTTGACGCTTCATTATTTGAAGGATGTGTCTGTAGCTCTTTCTTTATAGTTCCATCTCTTTAACTGGATTTTGTCTGAAATAGGTGAAAAAAAAACTGATATTTAGTGGTAAAAAGGCTCGAAATAACTGCCTCTGGAAAAAAATGTTAAGAGGGATTTCTTTCCGACGAATGCGTAATTTTCGTGTTAAAATATTGACAAGTAACTGTAAAAATCACTGACTTACGTGTAATCATATATTTTTCATATCGAAATGCTGCGTGATATTTTTCTTTTCTAACTGATTATTGCCGGGAAATCTTATATTTCCACCTTCCGCCGGCAGGAGTCGCTATATATTCTAAATGAATTTCCCACGCTGCCTGCGTGACAATATAGAAGGCGTATTGTGCGTGTGCTGCAAACATTTCTTTATTAATGCATTGTTAAATAAGTTTTTATTTATTTTTTCTTAATAAAAGTAATATTTTTTATAACCAGAACCTAAATAGCGGGCTAATCTCGCTAGCCAATATAATAATAAATTTTGAATACTTTTGTATAGCCCCTTTAAATGAAATCGGGCTTAAAATCTTATACTATAATGCGAGCAAAAATTGTGTGTGTGTGTATATGTAAATTTTATCTTAAAAACGGCTCTAACGATTTTGACGAAATTTTGTATTTTACCATTTTCGGGCATGATAAGATCATTGGGCTAGGTCACGTGCTCGAGAAAATTCGATTAGTGGGTCATTTTTGGGTCACTATGGGTCAAGCCAATTTTATCCAAAAAAAGTCTCTAACGATTTTCACTAAACTCTATATTCTACAGTTTTGGATTATGAGAAAACTATCGCGCTAAGTCACATGTTCGAGAAAATTCGTTTAGTGGGTCATTTTTGGGTCACCGTGGGTCAAGCTAACTTTATCTAGATAACTTCTTTAACGATTTTGACGAAATTTTGTACCCTTCTGTTTTCGGGCACGAAAAGATCATTGGGATGGGTCTCGTGTTCGAGAAAATTCCATTAATGGGTCATTTTGGGTCATAATGGGTCAGGGTCAAATTAATTGTATCTAGAGAACGGCTCAATCGATTTTGACTAAATTTTGTATCGAACCATTTTCGGGCACGAAAAGATCATTGGGATGGGTCTCGTCTTCGAGAAAATTAAATTAGTGGGTCATTTTGGGTCATAATGGGTCAGAGTCAAACTTATTATATCTAAAGAACGGCTCAATCGATTTTGACAAAATTTTGTATTTTACCATTTTCGGACATTATAAGACCATTGGGCTAGGTCACGTGTTCTAGAAAATTCGATTAGTGGGTCATTTTTGGGTCACCGTGGGTCAAGCTAAGTTTATCTAGATAACTTCTTTAACGATTTTGACGAAATTTTGTACCCTTCTGTTTTCGGGCACGAAAAGATCATTGGGATGGGTCTCGTGTTCGAGAAAATTCCATTAATGGGTCATTTTGGGTCATAATGGGTCAGGGTCAAATTAATTGTATCTAGAGAACGGCTCAATCGATTTTGACTAAATGTTGTATCTAACCATTTTCGGGCACGAAAAGATCATTGGGATGGGTCTCGTGTTCGAGAAAATTCCATTAATGGGTCATTTTGGGTCATAATGGGTCAGGGTCAAATTAATTGTATCTAAAGAACGGCTCAATCGATTTTGACAAAATTTTGTATTTTACCATTTTCGGACATTATAAGACCATTGGGCTAGGTCACGTGTTCGAGAAAATTCGATTAGTGGGTCATTTTGGGTCGTAATGGGTCAAGGTCAAGCTAATTATATCTAAAAAACGGCTCAATCGATTTTGACCAAATTTCACATCCAACCGTTTTTCGACACGAAGAAACTATTGGGCTAGGTCACATGTTCGAGAAACTTCGATTAGTAATTCATTTTTGGGTCACTATGGGTCACGCCAATTTTATCTAAAAAACGGCTCTAACGATTTTCACTAAACTCTATATTCTACAGTTTTGGATTACGAGAGAACTATTGCGCTAAGTCACATGTTCGAGAAAATTCGATCAGTAGGTCATTTTTGGGTCAACGTAGGTCAAGCTAAGTTTATCTAGATAACTTCATTAACGATTTTGGCGAAATTTTGCACTCTACTGTTTTCGGGCACGAAAAAACCATTGGGATGGCTCTCGTGTTCAAGAAAATTCTATTAGTGGGTCATTTTGGGTCATAATGGGTCAGGGTCAAACTAATTATATCTAGAGAACGGCTCAATCGATTTTGACTAAATTTTGTATCTAACCATTTCCGGGCACGAAAAGACATTTGGGATGGGTTTCGTGTTCGAAAAAATTCGTTTAGTGCGACGTTTTGGGTCATAATGGGTCAAGGCCAAGGTAATTATATCTAGAGAACGGCTCAATCGATTTTGATTAAATTTTGTATCTAGCCATTTTCGGGCACTAAAAGACCATTGGGATGGGTCTCGTGTTCCAGTAAATTCGATTAGTGGGTCATTTTGGGTCATAATGGGCCAGGGTCAAGCTAATTATATCTAAAGAACGGCTCAATCGATTTTAACTAAATTTTGTATCTAACCATTTTCGGGCACAAAAAGACCATTGGGATGGGTCACGTGTTCGAGAAAATTCGATTAGTGAGTCATTTTTGCGTCACTGTGGGTCAATCTATTTTTATCTAAAAAACGGCTCTAACGATTTTCAGTAAACTCTATATTCTACAGTTTTGGATTACGAGAAGACCATTGAGCTAAGCCACATGTTCGAGGAAATTCGATTAGTGGGTCATTTTTAACTCACAGTGGGTCAAGCTAAGTTTATCTAGATAACGGCTCAATCGATTTTGACTAAATTTTGTATCTAACCATTTTCGGACACGAAAAAACCATTGGGATGGGTAACGTGTTCAAGAAAATTCGATTAGTGGGTCATTTTTGGGTCACCGTGGGTCCAGCTAAGTTTATCTAGATAACGGAACTACGATTCGACGAAATTCGGTAATCTATCGTTTTCGGGCACGAAAAAACCATTGGGATGGGTCACGTGTTCGAGAAAATTCGATTAGTGGGTCATTATGGGTCAGTGTCAAGCTAATTATATCTAAAAAAAGGCTCAAGACGTTTTCACGAAATTTTTTAATACACTGCCGTTTCTGGTCATGTGTGTGTTGGGTTGATTTTTGACGGCCAATTATCCACACGAGGGATATAGGCCCGTGGGGACTGCCCTCCGTGGGGTCTTTTTAAGGGAACCTAATCCTCCGTATTAACGCATGGAAGATCCACGGCTCGAAGAGAACCACGAAATCTCCGAACGATTAGGCCGACGGGCGCGATTGGGATCGAACCCAGCACCTCCCGTCTACCAGCTTCGAGAGCAGAACCTCTCAGCCACTTTTCTGGTCATGAGAGGACCATTGGGCTAAGCCACATGCTCGAGAAAATTCAATTAGTGCGACATTTTGGGTCACAATGGGCCAGGGTCAAATTAATTGTATCTAGAGAACGGCTCAATCGATTTTGACTAAATTTTGTATCTAACCATTTTCGGGCACGAAAAGATCATTGGGATGGGTCTCGTCTTCGAGAAAATTCAATTAGTGGGTCATTTTGGGTCATAATGGGTCAGAGTCAAACTTATTATATCTAAAGAACGGCTCAATCGAGTTTGACAAAATTTTGTATTTTACCATTTTCAGACATTATAAGACCATTGGGCTAGGTCACGTGTTCGAGAAAATTCGATTAGTGGGTCATTTTGGGTCGTAATGGGTCAAGGTCAAGCTAATTATATCTAAAAAACGGCTAAATCGATTTTGACCAAATTTCACATCCAACCGTTTTTCGACACGAAGAAACTATTGGGCTAGGTCACATGTTCTTAAACTTCGATTAGTGATTCATTTTTGGGTCACTATGGGTCACGCCAATTTTATCTAAAAAACGGCTCTAACGATTTTCACTAAACTCTATATTCTACAGTTTTGGATTACGAGAGAACTATTGGGCTAAGTCACATGTTCGAGAAAATTCGATTAGTAGGTCATTTTTGGGTGAACGTAGGTCAAGCTAAGTTTATCTAGATAACTTCATTAACGATTTTGGCGAAATTTTGCACTCTACTGTTTTCGGGCACGAAAAAACCATTGGGATGGGCCTCGTGTTCAAGAAAATTCTATTAGTGAGTCATTTTGGGTCATAATGGGTCAGGGTCAAACTAATTATATCTAGAGAACGGCTCAATCGATTTTGATTAAATTTTGTATCTAACCATTTTCGGGCACTAAAAGACCATTGGGATGGGTCTCGTGTTCCAGTAAATTCGATTAGTGGGTCATTTTGGGTCATAATGGGCCAGGGTCAAGCTAATTATATTTAAAGAACGGCTCAATCGATTTTAACTAAATTTTGTATCTAACCATTTTCGGGCACAAAAAGACCATTGGGATGGGTCACGTGTTCGAGAAAATTCGATTAGTGAGTCATTTTTGCGTCACTGTGGGTCAATCTATTTTTATCTAAAAAACGGCTCTAACGATTTTCAGTAAACTCTATATACTACAGTTTTGGATTACGAGAAGACCATTGAGCTAAGCCACATGTTCGAGAAAATTCGATTAGTGGGTCATTTTTAACTCACAGTGGGTCAAGCTAAGTTTATCTAGATAACGGCTCAATCGATTTTGACTAAATTTTGTATCTAACCATTTTCGGACACGAAAAAACCATTGGGATGGGTAACGTGTTCGAGAAAATTCGATTAGTGGGTCATTATGGGTCAGTGTCAAGCTAATTATATCTAAAAAAAGGCTCAAGGCGTTTTCACGAAATTTTTCAATACACTGCCGTTTCTGGTCATGTGTGTGTTGGGTTGATTTTTGACGGCCAATTATCTACACGAGGGATATAGGCCCGGGGGAAGTGCCCTCCGTGGCGGTCTTTCTAAGGGAACCTAATCCGTATTAACGCATGGAAGATCCACGGCTCGAAGAGAACCACGAAAACTCCGAACGATTAGGCCGACGGGCGCGATTGGGATCGAACCCAGCACCTCCCGTCTACCAGCTTCGAGAGCAGAGCCTCTCGGCCACTTTTCTGGTCATGAGAGGACCATTGGGCTAAGCCACATGTTCGAGAAAATTCAATTAGTGCGACATTTTGGGTCACAATGGGCCAGGGTCAAGCTAATTGAATCTAAAAACATGCTCAAAACATTTTGACCAAATTTATATTACGTATACCATTTCTGGGTATGAGAAGAGAATTGGGCTAAGTCACATGTTCGAGAAAATTCGATTAGTGGGTCATTTTGGCTCACAATGGTTCAGGGTCCAGCTAATTGTATCTAAAAAACGGCTTAAACGATTTCGACTAAATTTTGTATTCTATCGTTTTCGGGCTCGAGAAGACCATTGGGCTAGGTCGTATGTTCAAGAAAATTCGATTAGTGGGTCATTTTGGATCACAATGGATCAGGGTCAAGCTAATTGTATTTAAAAAGCGCTTCAAAACATGTTGACATAATTTTGTATAATACCGTTTCGGGGCATGATAAGAACATTGTGCAGGGCCGCATGTTCACGAAAATTCAATCAATGGTTCATTTTGGGTCCTAATGGATCAGGATCAAGCTAACTGTATCTAAAAAATCGCTCAAAAGATTTTGACAAAACTTTGTTGTTGTAACCCGTTTCTGGACAAGATAAAAACATTGGGCTGGGTCGCATGCTCAAGAAAATTCTATTAGTGGGTCATTTTGGTGATATTGGGTCGGGATCAAGCTAACGGCATCGCAAAAATGTTCAAACAATTTTGGCAATTTTTTTTGTTATACCGTTTCACAATACAAAAAGACCATTCAAATAGCTAACATCTGTCGATGAATTTCGGTTAGCGGTTTTTTGAATCAATGTGGATCAAGCTTATTTTACCTAGAAAACGATTAACGATTTTCACTAAATTTTGTATTCTATCGCTTTTAGGCTCGAGAAGAGCATTGTGATAGGTCGGATGCTCGAAAAAACTCGATAAGTGGGTCATTTTGGGTCACTATGTTTCATGGTCAAGCTAATTGCATCTAAAACAGCAAGAATGATTCAGTGGGAAAAATATATCGAGATAAACAGAAAGCTAATTTTGACCAAGCTTAGCTCGGTCATTCCTGCTAGTAATTACATAAAATGTCGACAATCTTATTCTGACCATTTGGGTATTTTATTGATCTTAATAGATAGAAAAGTAAAGCAGTTACAGCATATTCCGTAAAACACGTTTTCCACCCAAAAAATGGCTGTGTAGCTTGTTAAAATGGCCACCGCAAAAAAACTCTACTATTAAAAAAAAAATTCAATCACGTTTTTAAACTCAGAAAACTATGAAGAAAACTTGTTTAAAAGATTAGGAAAATTAAAAATGTCGAGCGCAACCACCTAGTACAGGCAATAGGGAATCTTACCTAGCAAAATTAATGGTAGTTCTTGGAAATCGGCTTACTTTATGTTTTTTGGGTCGCTGAATCCGAATTTTTAACTTCCCACGAAAATTTCCCCCGGCAACCCCCCCCCCCCCAAAAAAAAAATGGTTTTTATTAAAAAAATCTATTTTTTTATTGTTTTAGGGGAAAAGTAAAAAGTAGTAGAAATTCAGAAAGTAGACAAAATTTGCAATGAATTAGATAAATGCTATTATGACTTAGGATGAAGGGGAAGAGGGGGATCTGCCCCGGAACATGCGTGAGGTGCTGCGTGGACTAAGTTGCGCAATTCCACTTAACCACTCACACGTTTACATTCACCCTCCCATCACCCCTCCGAACTTTCATTATAAGGTTTACTTTAATTTTTTGGGTCGCTGAGTCCGAATGTTTAACTTACCCTCAAAATTTTCCCCCCCCGAAACCCCCCAAAATAGTTGTTATTAGCTTAAATTTCTTATTATTTTGGGGGAAAAGCATTACGAAATTCAGAAACTAGGCAAAATTTGCAACAAATAGGATACATGGCATTATGACGTAGGATAAACGGGGAGGGAGGGGGCTGCCTCGGAAAATTCCCCGCGCGCTTTTCTCAAAAACCAAATTTTTTCAAAAAATCAATTTTTTGGGGGTGTTACCGGGTGAAATTTTGGTGGGAAGATACAAATTCGGGTTCAGCGACCCAAAAAACATAAAATGAGTCGAAATTCAGAACTAGTATTAATTTTTCCAGGTAAAATCCCCTATTACTTGGACTTCATAATTTAGTGCACGTAGCACCGCAGTGCATGTTCCGTGGCAGCCCTCTCCCTCCCTGTTCAGCATACGTCATAATGTCATGTATCCTATTTGTTGCAAATTTAGTCTAGTTTCTGAATTTCGTAATGCTTTTCCCCTAAAAAAATAAGAAATTTTAGTTAAAAACAACTATTTGAGGGGGCGGGGGGAATTTTGGGGGGAATTTAAAAATTCGGATTCAGCGACACAAAAAATTTAAAGTAAACCTTATAGAGAAAGTTCGAAGGGGAGATGGGAGGGCGAATGTAAACGTGTGAGTGGTTAAGTGGAATTGCGGAACTTAGTTCACGCAGCACCACGCGCATGTTTCGAGGCAGATACCCCCTTCCCCTTCATCCTAAGTCATAATGTCATATATCTAATTTGTTGCAAATTTTATCTACTTTCTGAATTTTTAGATATTTTTTCTCTAAAATAATAAAAAAAAGGATTTTTTTAATAAAAACCTTTTTTGGAGGGCTTTTTACCAAAATTTGGGGGGGTTGCCGGGGGAACTTTTGGTGGGAAGTTACAAATTCGGATTCAACGACCCAAAAAACATATAGTAAGCCTTTTTCCAGAACTACCATGAATTTTGCCCCTATACGGTCTCTATTGCCTTGACTAACCTGAGTGATTTGGTATGGATTGATCCATTATCTGATCTGAGATTTTGAGTGATTAAATAAATCAAAATTACAATGTGAAAAAAACCGTTGTCGAAGAATTAAAAGAAATGTAAAAGAGGTTCGTCCTTAACTGGTTAAGTATGCATCAATAAATAGTTTCTAATATATTAAATAAAATTATTAGTTTATATTATACTAGTCCATATATTACAATTCATTAGGATATAGCGACAATTTCTATATATTATAATTAATACTACACTAACGTTTTAGTAGACATATACGACATGCGCACATAAACATAAGTGCATCTCTTGAACACGCTTCTACATTAGGTTTTATTCGCATACGAAAATCTTAGCAAATGACACTGCTGTATAGAAAATAGTTAGCATAAACATTCAGGATTATATCTAGAGAAAGTAATTACGGACTTTTCCACATTTTTTTTTTTTTTTTTTTTTTTTTTTTTTAAATACAATGACCGGTAAGAAATGTATGAAATTTTCTATTTGAAATATTTCTTTTCACATTGTTGTCATTAAAGAGTCATTTTGAAATATTTCTTTTAAGGAAAGACATGAGTGAAACTTTTTGAAAAATTTGATTTTATTTATTTATTTTTGTATTTGACTTAAAAAATTCTTTGAACAATCCTGAGTATATTGGTACCCGCTCAGATTAATTTTACTCTAACATTTTATACTCATTTATCCAATTTTATCCAAGTGTTTATATGTACTTTAATTCATGTGTTTGATAAAACTGTGCAAGAACTTCACACAAGTTAAAAGTGTCTAAGACATTTACCTCTCCGAAAAATTGTACTTTTCAGCTAAAAACACCATTAACTCCTAAAGTGCTCGAGTGATTTCGATAAAAAAAAATTTTGGTGGTAGAGTATAAACATAAGATCATATGTGGCAGACAGTTTTTAAAAAAATTCATTAGTTTCAGAAAAAAACATCTCTGGAAATAGAAAATTTCCGAAAAATTGCCACTGTAGTAAAATAAAAAGGTTTAGTCGCCGAAAAAACTTTCTGCCATAAATCTTGAGCATAATCCAGAGAATAGGGATTCAAAATTTAATTAAAATCGGTCTGATACTTTCCGAGGAAACAGGTCTTAAAGCTTGTATATTTCCTCTATGATGGGACCCAGTCTTGTCTTCCCTCAAAAATAATTTCGATTTTGGCATTTTGTAACACAATGTACAAGTTCAAAAAGTACAACTCACAATTCAACACAAAACATTATACCACACTGCAAATAGAGGCGTCTTAAATTCAAACAGATATGTGACTGAAAAAGCAATTAAGACACTTAAACGTCTGAAAATAAAATTTCAGACGTGATAGATGTCTAAATTTAAGACACATAAACGTCTTATTATGATCATGGCATAAATGAACTGAAAAAAATGTTAGAATTATGATTATATGTCTGAATTTAAGACACTTGCAATTTTAGACATTTCAGGAATTCAGCCATTTGAACCACTCACCAAGTAAAATGAACTGAAGTGAGTAGATTTGTTTGTTGTTGCAAGCATGAACGGTGCGCGAGAAGAACGCGACCGGATTTGATTATTGCTGATTTGGCGGGCAACGGCTTTTACTCAACGGATTGGCGAATTTGAATTAAAGTATCTCAGTACAGTTAATTTGTCTAAAGTGTTAAAATTGCTTTTAAATTTATCAACATTTGATAAATTATTTGAAAGTGTGACGATATATTTTTCCTCAATCCGAAATCTCTATAATGACGTTTGTTATTCACATAATAAATGGAATCGTCAGTCGTCGTTATAACCTTATAACGCGTGTAAAGTTTCTGCTTTATTTCCAAAACATTACACTGAAAGAAGATTTGAACTTTGAATTCTCTTACTTGTAAATCGAAGATGAGTCAGAAAGTGAGTGTATCATCATTAATGAAGAGAAAGTAGTGACGCAGCATTTACTTTCTTTTGTGAAATAGTATGCACATCTACACATACATCCGTTGGTGTGTTAGTCGTTAGAGAAAATTTTTTTTTAGCATAGTGATCCGATGTCTGTATTTTATATCTTTGTGTCTTCATTTTATACATACTAGACGAAAATTTATATTCGGTTTATTGAAATGGTTTGTCAGTACGGGCTTATAAATGGAGATCGAAAAAAAAAATCATTTGGGAATTATATTTTTCATGGAAATATAAAATTTTCAAAAATTTCTACGATAATTTTTATTCAAGACTCACCAAATATTCAAAAGAATAGCATGATATTTATAAAAATACAGTGCTAAAATAATATGAATACGCATATATTTTTAAAATGGCGTTCAGTATCGTAAAATAATATGTCCTTCAAACTGGATTAGCTGTTACAGTTTTGGATATTTACGCCAAGGTAAGGTATTCCACAGGTTTGGAATGATAATTCACAGAACGTTCTTACATATATATTATTATTTATTTACTATTTAAATTATTCTTATTAGACTAATTTGCATTTGTAATATTTTTGTCTTTTTTTTATCAAATAAATATATTTTGTGTGAAAAGATTTGTTTGCTTATTTCTGATGCTTTTCAATGAGTGCATATAATTTTCAGTATTAATAAATATATTTAATTCTCATCTAGATCTTTACTTTATAAATTAAAGTTTCATGTATAGTAAATAATCTATTTATTGATTGAATAATAACGTGAAAAATACAACAGTTTCAATTAGATTTGGTAAGATGTAAAGAAGTTTTGAAATTATGGAATTAATGTTTCCTGCATGCTAATAAAAAAGAATATTTATAATTTTGTTAATGATTGTTAAATAGCTCATATCATCTGAGCAACATATTAAAAAATTGTTCAGTATAAGTTTAAAAAGAAGCTAATTTTTATATAACTTTGCACAAGTAAGTTCTTTCCTTGCGAATTCCTTTATTTTATATTAGTGATATAATTTTACATACAAATTTTCATTTTTAGTGACAAGAGTGCCATTTATTTATCTTACAGAGTATATTATTGAAGTGATTTTTTTTATATTAACAAATTTAAATTTATCTTTGAGAAACCATGAACTTTTTATTTTTTGTTTTATATGGGGGATATAGAGTATGAAAAGAAATCTCGAAAGTATAAGGGTTTGTGTTATCGTGTATTTCGGAGTATTTGTAAACTTGCAGTTTTTCCTATTGGAAATAAATCACTCTTATTGTATTCAACTGTACGCCGATACTATATATATAGGGTAGATGTGCCAGTAATGGACACCCTTAAGGAATTTCTTTAAAAATTATTTTTTTATTAATAGTTATAATTATTATATTTCAGTTTTTTCAATATTATATTAATCTATCAACAATATTTAACCATTCTTATAGCCTCATTTCCCCATATGAATAGAAATTTAATTTTAATTAACAGAAATATATCAAAACACCCAAAAGCCCAGTAATGGACACCCTCTGGCCCAGTAGTGGACACCCTCTGTTCCAGTAATGGACACCCCATAAAAAGTAATAAATATAATTGTTTTTATGACTGTATTTAGAACCAGAATTTAATGAATACATACTAATGAAACAAAATAGTTATTTTAAATAAATTTAACAATTAGGATACCAGTAATTAATAAAATATTTGTGATAATCATTTACTGTTTGCATTAATTATTGTAATTATCAGAAGATCGATGTTTTAATTATTTTAGATGGATAATTTAAAATACTAAATATCAGACAATTACAGCTATCAAATTATTGAAACAGTGGTGGATTTAAAAGGTAATAATAATAATAATAAAAAAGTTTTGGAATATTAATGTTTAGTTTTGTGCCACTATTTTTAATAATCTTCCAGAGATTACTTGATATATCATTTATAATAATTAATATTACAAATATGAAAGAAATGATATTGTGAGTTGAATATTTTAAATACTAAATAAAATAATTCCAAAATAAAACTGTAGAACTGATGTTTGAGGCCACTGATCTGCAGATTTACTAGTTTCATGAATATTACCTATAACTTTCATTAATAGTATTGCTTTTTTTTTTTTTTTACAAGGAAACATTTAAGACAGAAAATGGATTTTTAATAGCTTCTGTAACTTAATTGTTTTTATTTAAACGGAGAGGGATTAAGCCCTATGAGCCCCTCTCTGACTGCACTCTTAAACTGTATTTTTCTACTTCCTGGCTGGTTTGATTGCCAGATTATAAAATATGTGAGGTATATATATATATATATATATGTACTACATAAAAAAAATAAAAAAAAAATATTGAAATTTTACTAATCACATAAAATAACTTAAAAGCAGTTATTTATAAAAGTTTTGGTGTTATTACATTTTGGTAAGTATAATTTAAAAATTAAATTTGATTATTTAGGTTTGTAGTTAAGCCAAAATATTTTATGCACTATAAACATTACTGAAATTGCATTTGTAGCAATGTTTACATGGGGTGTCCATTACTGGAAAATGACTAATTAACCATCCCAGTAATGGACACCCCCTCTTAAAACCTTAAAAATAAATGAAATTTAGTAAATGGCCGTTAGTATATAATATTCTAAGTTTCCTATTGCTACTCAAACAAAAACATTCAAATTTTGCAAGAAAATAAATAATATATAAATTAATTAAACGAAGCCAACTCTTAGCCTCTTCGTTAAGATTTTCACAGAAAAACAGTGAAACTTTGAAACATTATTTTCTGCTTCTTGATTGGTTTGATTAAAAGTGTAAACAATAACCCAGTTTTATAAAACATGCAAGGGGGTATTATAAAAAAAATAATTAATGCTAAATATTTATTAGTTATTTTTTTATGAACCAAAAACATCAAGGGGTGTCCATTACTGGAAGGGTGTCCATTACTGGCACATCTACCCTATATTTAATAATCCTTATGAAAATTTATTTCAAGATGGAATATACCTAGTATGTATTTCCTGCGTTACATCTCAACACCATACTTAAATTTTTAAAACATGAAGTGATCTTGAAAGTAATTATAAACAAATTATAAAAATCGGCGTAATTAATTAAATATGTGCGGAAAATATTAAAAAAATCAATTTAAATAACATCATGCAAAAAATTAAAAAAAAAAAAAAAGAAGATGGGTATAAGAATTCTCGCCCATGACAGTAGGAGATATTTTTCATTTTTGTAATAAAATTTAAGACCTAAATAAACATGTTGTGAAAACGCACTTCTAATGCAAGATTTCAAACAAGTATTGCCAATAATTCTGACTGATTGATAAAGTGTAACTATGCTGATATTTAATATATTTTGAAAAAGTAACATGGTTTGAAGATTAATTATTCTTATAATTATTTTTGCTCCGAGTATGTATATATTTTCATATTATTATAACATTTTTTAATACTAATTATTTTTATTGTGATGTTTATGGGAAGAAAAATGTTTTTAGAAGTGTTTTTCAACCCTCAAAGAATTTTTTTTAAGCATATCTGGGTGCTAAAAAGAATCCATGAAAATAATAATAAAACAGAAACTCATTAAAAAAAAAAAAAAAAAAAAAAAAAATCTGGATTTTAAGTTTTATTTATTTATTTATTTATTTATTTTTTTTTTTTTGGTGTGTGTGTGTGTGTGCCTGTGTTCGTTAATGACAACGTTAATATCAACACACGTTATCTTTTAAATTTAGTTTGTAGAATATTATTGAATAGTATCAACAACTGGACCTAGAATTTATTTGGAACATATTTCTTATACTGTCACAAAAAAGGTAAATACTTTTTACCCTTTAGAATGTGCATATAAATGAATATACAGCAAAACCTCTGAATAGCGGACACCTCGAGAGCACGGAATTAGCCCGCTATTTGGTGGTGTCTACTTTAAAGAGGTGAAGACGTACAGATTTAAAGGTGTTGGGGATAAGAAAAAAAAAAAAAAGAAGTGTTCGCTATTCAGCAATTTCTGTTATGGAGGTTTTACTTTAAATACACACAGTAAAACCTGCGTAACGGACATTCCTTAATAGGGGATACGTCTGTTTAGCGAATCATAGGGCTTCTGCTTAAAACATGGGCTAAGGGTACCTGCTCCTTTTTGTTTTTTATTGGGGGGGGGGGGGGGGTGTTGATACAATTTTCGTAAATCTGCAATTTTGAATACCTTTCGAAATTACGCTGATTATAATGAATATTTTGAACGGTTAGAGTAATATAGTATGATTTAAGAAGGTTTTCGCTACACAGAGATTTCTGGTATTCGGGAATGTTCATTAGCGGACACTTCCGAGTTCCGAATTCTGGTCACTTCTATTTAACGAACCATAACGTTGGGTTGGATTTTTTGCAGACGCAGGATTTTATTAAAGCATTAGCAAATTGGGCGATGCCCCCTTCCCTTTGTATTTTGGTGGCCCCAAATTTGGTATTCTATTTTTGTAAAACTGATATTTTGAATGTCTTTCAACATTATGCTGATTAATGTGCTGTTGTCAAATGTTTCAATATTTCTTGCTAATGATAAATAATATAATAACAACAACAACAAAAAAATAAGAGTTTCATACTTTTTTTTTTTTTTTTTTTTTTTTTTTTTTTTTTTTTTTTTTAATGTTGGGATCTCATATACTGAAAATTTTGTGTAATCTAGTGTTAGATTTTATTTAACACACAAATAAAAATGTCACTGGGAATATCTAATTTAAATGGGAAAAAAAATTGAACAACAAATCAGGGATAAGATTCTTTCTGAAGGAGTGAATCATTTTTTTTTTTTATAAATGGGAATAATTGGTTACCATAAAGCAGAGCTGATTGCAGCATGGACAAACTGGGCTGTTTCTTTGTGCCTTTAGCTTTACGTGCTCCTACATTTGGTATGAAATTTCTATAAAGCTGATATTTTAAATTTGTTTTGATCTTATACTTATTTTAATAAATATTTTGTACTTTTAGAAAATGATTAGGTTAAGAAAAAGAAATATTTATCCAAATATGTATTTGTATTTAATGACATTGAATAGGCTTAACTTTTTTTTGTAACAGTATATGAAAGGCGCGGGCGGGGGGGAGGGGGGAGACGAATGAATACTAGATCTTTGGACTAGAATTAATTTAAAGTTCTCACTGAAAGTAATAAACGTTTTTTATGCGCGCATATATGATATCACATAAATACATTTTTAGGTGATTGTATATATATATATGTATATATATATATATAATATCCTGTTCCAAAACTACAAAATACTGATTACAATCGTCATAAGTTCAAAAGTGATTTAAAATATCAGCTTTATGAAAATTTTGTACCCAATTTGGGGTACCCTAAAATAAGGGGGCAGATGCTTCAAAGTTTTCCTGCGCTGCGATCAGCTCTGCTTTATGGTAACAAATTATTCCCATTTATAAAAAACTGTTTCAATGTGGTCAAATATGGCTGCGTATGTGGCTTAGAAAGAAAAGTGGTCAAAGATGGCTTCATATTGGTGTTGGGGGGGGGGGGGGGAGGAAACCGGCTCTCAAAGATGGCCGCAATTAAGACATTTGAAATGTCTGAAATTCAGATGCAAGAAGTGTCTAAAAATTTTCAGACATTTTAAAATGTCTGAAAAACGAACACTCTTGTTTCAGACACTTAAGTGTCTGAAATTCAGACACAAGAAGTGTCTGATAATTTTCAGACATTTTAAAACGTCTGAAAATTGAACACTGCGTTTCAGACACTTAAGTGTCTAAATTTCAGACATTTCAGTTTAGAGTGCAAAAGTTGGCGCCATATGATTGAAAAATTAGAAGATTTTAAAAAGGTTTACAAACATCATACCGACTATGGACACACCCAACGTCTGTTCTGTCAATACGTACTCAGAAAACTCGATTTGTTATTCACAAAGAGCGGGGATTGTGAATATCTAAGTTTTTTGGCTTTCCTGTAAAATCGTACTTTTCAGGCAAAAATCCCAGTAAAGTTCTCGAGCATTTTTGATAAAACCCTTTTTGGTAGTAGAGTATAAATGTAAGATCATATGTGGCAGACAGTTTAACATTTTTTTAATTTGTTTAAGAAATTTGTTTGCTAAAAATGAAAAAATTTCTGAAAAACTCCAGTTGCTCTAAAATAAAATGTTTTAGTCGCAGAAAAAAAACCTGTGTGCCATAAATCTTGAGCATAATCCAGTGAATATGGGTTTCAAATTTCATCAAAATCGGTCGGGTAATTTCCGAGGAAACGGGTCTTAAGCTCGAATGTTTCCCATGGGATTGCAGCCGGTCATGTCTTCCCTTAAGGCGAGATTCTACCTCTTTGGGTCAAAATTGTGATATATTTAATTTAAATATTTTAAGTGTGTAGTTTCTTGTCACTAAGCTGTTTCGTGATTCTTCAATTCCTGATTGAATTTTTTGCTCACTGAATGGTTATTTCGCTGAATTTGCTCACTGAATGGTTATTTTGCTGAATTTGCTCACTGAATGGTTATTGGTCACGCCGCTAATTGGAATAATGCTACTGTAAAAATTTTAAACTTGTTTTTCCTCGAAACCCTATTTTTCAAACTGGACGACCATTTTTCTCGAGACCTATTAAAACGACTTATTTCAAATTTTATTTAAAAAAAAAACTGCTAGAATTATACTAAAGAAATATTTACTTTGATTAAATATTTTTTACAGGGTTCGTATGCTGCAAAGATTATCAAGAACGTTTTACCAAGGTTTTTGTAAAGTAATGTTTAACTTATTTAATGAAAACAATTCTGTTTTCAGATATAACGGCAAATATTTTACGAAATTTCTGGTACTAAAACACCTACAATTCTCTGAATCCCTTGATGCGTACGAACCCTGTTTTAGAGATCCCAAAAAAGGCGAAAAGGGGTCCTTTTTTGTTTAAATAACCGCTATTTTTAAAAAAAATCAAGTTTCAAGAATCAAATCAATTCCTTTTAATCGGAATGAGTCAGAATATAGGTATAAAAATCGAGCCTGAGTCCCTTTCGAAGTCGGGCTAAGCCCGTCTTAACTACACAAAAGGAAGAAAAAGGATCAAATTTGTTTTGGGAAATAACTAACTCTTATAGTAAAGTTGTTGTTGTTTTTTTTTATCATTGACGGAATTATTAATTTTTCTAATAACATAATTATTATTGAGAACGTCCACAGATAAACAAATAATATATTTTTTAAATATTTATTCATTACTTCATTTCCTTATGAATGCTTTCTGCTGAGTTTACTGGCATTATTGAGACTAAATGACGCGCCAATTATAGACGCCATTCTTCCTATTGCAATATGACTTCTTACCTAATACGTCTAATAGAATCGTCCAAACCCGCATGCTTGAATTGCAAATGTGTCGGAGCTTAACAGTAATTCATACAAAAGTAAATATGTATAGATATATTGAGATTTTTCTTTTATAACTCACACCAGAAAAAAGTTATAAATAATGTTAATTATTATAAATTTTATATTTTTACTTTCCTATAGAGATTTTAATATTTTCTACTTCGAGCAAGAAAAAGAAACCTTCGCAGAGCAGGAGGTTTCAGTGTTAAAAGCAGAATACGGAAGTTCCACGCACGTTTTTCAAGTGTGTTTGACGGGACGCGCAGTGCATCGTGGATTCGGAGTTCTGTTACTGAACAAAACGCAAAATAAACTAGTAAATCTAGAGATCAGGAGCCTCAATGTCAGCTCTGACAGCCATTGTTTTAACACTAGAACCGCCAGAGCGGTCATTTTGACCAGTACCAAATAAAAATATTTCCGTTCAAGCCTGAAATTTCTTTCTAAAATAAGTTAAATATGTAACAGAGTGAATTGAGTTAAATAAATAAATTAAATTGTTTAAAATAAAAATTCTTGTGTAAAATATTTTTATAACACTGGAGTAAAATTTCCGGCGGTTCTAGAGTTAAAAACACATTGGGAAATATTCAACTTCCTGCAAACCGCAATTTAAAGTTTTCAAATAACCTAATTATTTATAAGAATAAAAAATACGAAGTTTTCAGACATTAGAATAGTTAAATTAAAAACGTTGTTATGTAAGGATATTCTGAAATTTTCATGAGCTACTAATTCTGGCATTTTTTTAGATAACAGATTTCTTCAGGGGGGATCCGCCCCCTTGAACTCCCCGTGGTCTCTATAATTTACATATGTAACTTTTTAATGATTGTATTATTGGTTAACGTAAATCTTAGATTTCTTTTTACTCTTCCGAGCCTTATTTTTTAATACCGGTGGACAGAAAATTATTTACATCCACGCAATTATATTAAAAGTTTGTTTTAAGAACGAAAATAATTTCCTTTTAAAAGTAAAATAATTTTAATTCATATTTTCTGAAATGATGTGGCATTAAGAAGAAAAAAATATAATCTAAAAATATCGTGAAAAAATAATCGTCAAAATAATAATCGCCAAAAAACATTTTTTCAGGAATCTAGTTAATATTTGGTTTTTAAGAATGAAAATATTTATTTCCCGTACAATGGCGTCATTTTCGTCAGAGATAGTTTTGCGTTGCATAATTTTGACATTTAATATCTATTTGCTTTTCAAAAGTTTTTTTTTTCTTATTGAAATTTTCGATTAAAAATTAAACATTTCTGTTAGCCGTGTGCAGACGATAAACCGTGAGGTATTGGTAATTTTTTTTAATAATAAGAATTAATAGCATTCACAAGGCCCTTTTATTTCAACCTCAAAGCATATTTGTTTTATTTTTGATATATGAGTTCAAATTCACCTCCTTTTCGTATTTTCGTTTTATTTCCAATATGAAGACGTATTCATGTCTATTTTTTATTTTATTTTCCTCTTGCACATGAAAATCTTTCAAATCGAAATTAACTGTTTAGAATTAATTATTATTCCGGCATCTGATTTTCCTGGCAATGGAAAAAAAAAAGAGGATTATTACGTGTTATACAAAAATTTCAATTTATTCCTTATAAAAATAATGAACTTTTTACTTTATAAGAAAAATAAATGAACAAAATAAATAGAACATAGCCTATCTATATTTCTGGGGTAAAATCCTTCTATATGTAAAGACCAAGACACAAATACATTAATTCATTTCTTTTGATGTTGATTTGACTTCAAACAGTTACACATACTATTACATTTACGATATTTTTAGGTGTAGTTCCGTTGCTAGGTAACAGTTAAAAGAAAATTAAAACAATGAAATATGTACATTTAAAAGAAGTAAATTTATAAAAGAAAATATTTTATATTATTGGAACACATATATAAAATCTCTCCATAATTTATACATCGAATTTAAAAATTCAGACAAATGTATAGACGAATTTTCAAAGTAATATGAATGATGCATGATTCTAATTAGGAAATTTCATCATTCATAATTTACCTTTTAAATCCTTCAATCATATGAGCCACTCCCTTTCAACAAATAAAAATGAAAAAAATGTCCGAATTGCCATAGAAAAGCATTATTGCGCAAAATAAAATATTTTATATCTTCCGAACGAATTAACCAAATACAACAAAAAATATACAGCTAATTCCGGGTACCTCACCAACATACCCAGTTAATTTCAAGTTAATCGGATGCTTTTTGCGGCTGTTGTCGCGGAACAGACAGACTAACACATAGACAGACAGACTAACGGAAACCAAAACTTTTCGTGTCTCCACAGTAAGCCTTCACTGAGGTTTCGGCAATTAATGACTAACCACTACTGTACTAGTAAAAGAAAGTTTCGCTCTGTGTGTGTGTGTGTCTGCGATGGCTAGCGAAATTTACCGCACGTAGAAGTCGAAAAATTTAGGTGAGGATAGTCCAAGACAGGTCCTGATGCACCTGAGGCTCAGATTTTTAATTTTTTAAGGGCTGGACCACTTTAAGTTTTTGTAGCCTAAATTGTTAACATTTTGCCCCGTTTTTATCCAATCTTCTTTGTTTTGGGGGCCAATTCTCTATTTAGTAATTCCCCCATTTCTACCTTCCAGTTAAGTCCTAGGCCCTCCCCTGGTGCCCTTGAAGTTTTTGCGACCTAAATCGTTAATAAATTGCTTCCTTTTAATCCGATCTTCATTGTTGGGATCCTTTTTCGATTTAGCCAATCTCCCATTTCTACATTCCAGTTAAAACCCTGGGGTCCCGTATGGTCTGGTTCAGGGCCCTTTAACTTTTCGTGCGCCATGCATTTTTCACCTTATCAGCGCGTAATTTTAAAGTTGAGTCTTGGACTTTTCTCCCTGTACGAACACCCTCATGTTTTTATCCGGTCCGTAGGGCCCGTTTTTAAGCAATTAGCCAATTCTTTGCGCATTTCTTTAAAATGTTATTCTAATAATTAATTCGTACCCTATGCTTAATTTTGACTAATTGAAGATCTAAAACGGTAAGTACTAAGAAATTTTAACAATTTTCATGTTAGGGCCCTGATCTCAACTATCAGTTGGCCCCTTTTTGGCCCATTATTAATACTCTTTAAAAATGAGCTGATTCACTATTTTTTTTTTCTGACAACTTCTTAAGCACCCCAGCTCCTAAATGAATGACAAAAAAAAAATTCTCAGACCTCAGCTATCTCTAATTTTGAACATTAATCGCCTTCTTGGGTGCAGCTTCTTAAAGGTGATCCAAATCGCTTGCAATTTTTTTACAGATAGTTCTAGCATCCTCCGATTACTTTAAAACTACTAAAAATATCTAAAAGTAAAAGTATCAACTACATACCAGTTAAGGCCCTGGCCTCTTGAAGTTTTTGTACCATAAATTGTTAATAAATTGCCCCCTCTTAATCCGATTTTTATTTTTGGAACCTTTTTTTCACTTAGTTACTCTGCCGTTTCTACATTCCAGTTAAAATTCTGGGACCCCTTACGATCCTGCCCGGAGCTCTTTGAACTTTTTGTGCGCCATGCATTTTTCACTCCCTAATTTTCTCCCCCTCTCAACGCATAATCTTAATGTTGAGTCTTGGACACCTCCTTCTCCTGACCAATACCCTCATACTTTTACTGTGACCCTAGGTCCGCTTTAAGCATCTCCCCTACCACCACCCCCACCCCCATTTTTGTGCAGTTCTTTAAAATTTTATTCTAAAAATTAATTCTTTCCCCATGCTTAATTTTGACTTTTAAAAGAAATAAGACCTTTTAAAGAGAAAAATAATTCCGGCTTTAATGGGTTAATAATTAGTTGATATTTTGTAAACTAATAATATATATTTTTCTTTTTTAGTCATTTTGAAATGTATTATAAGTCAGGAAATCTTGCAAAGCACTATATTGAAATGCATAAAGCGGAAATGCACGGTAGCAAAAAAGTAATATAGATTAATAATCAAATTGGAATTTCCATCGTGTCTGCATTTTAAAGGATACGTGACTGATAATGATAGAATATTAAAAAATTTTTATAACAAATATTTCCGAAAAAAAATTAATGATAAAATTAATTAAACAGTTAATGTAATAAAGTAAATAACACTATGGAAAGCGCAAACAGTGTTGTCAAATCTGGCGGCTATATATTCAGAAATCTCCAGTTCACGCAATAAAACTTTAAAACTATTTTAATTAATTTTTCAACTACATTTCAGCAGTGAAATTACGCTTGAAATTATTGAATATTAATGTTGTGAATTATCACATTGCTAACAAAGAGTAAACCAACTTAGTGAAAAATGTCCAAGCCGGGAATCGAACCCGGGTCTCTGGAATAGATCTCCAGTGCCCCAGTGAGACCCGGGTTCGATTCCCGGCTTGGACATTTTTCACTAAGTTGGTTTACGCTTTGTTAGCAATGTGATAATTCACAACATTAATATTCAATAATTTCAAGTGTAATTTCACTGCTGAAATGTAGTTGAAAAATTAATTAAAATTGTATATTCACCGATGCTGGGTTTGTTTGCGTCTCATGTTACGCCGCTAGGAATGTGTGCTCATGAAGACTTCTCCATCTTGTGCTGCGGTTGCAGCCTTACCGACTTATATAGGTGAGAAATGCCAGGCTGGACATCGTCCTTGTGGTTTAGTGGTAGTGCACTGGAGATCTATTCCAGAGACCCTGGTTCGATTCCCGGCTTGGACATTTTTTACTAAGTTGGTTTACGCTTTGTTAGCAATGTGATAATTCACAACATTAATATTCAACTTTAAAACTAATTTTACTTTATTTTATACACGGAATATGTACCATTATAATAACAAAAAATAATTATTCAAACTTTCTGAGCAGAATTAAAAATTTTTTTCACGATAGTTTTATAAATGTCATATATATGCGTCAAGGACCTGAATAGATGAAATATCTTAGAAATAACATTTTTATGACGTTATTTGTTCAAATTTTCATGCATTATACATATACAGAATGTTGCCGAATTCGACGGACAGTTTCAGAGGGGTGATAGTAGGCTTGAAGAGGATGAAACTTAAGACAGAACATGAGGTCGGAAACTCCGTATTTAATCAAAAATACTGGGTGTTCTACCCTAATTCAATTTGGGTTGACGGTAATAATTTTTCGAAAACTGAAGTATATTACTACACTAGTGTGCAAAACTTAAGCAACGAACACAAAATGTTAATTTCTAAACACATGAGTACTCAAAAGAAAATTCTATAAACAGCAAGTGTAAAAAATAGGTGTTATCCTAACAGCATAGCCAGCCTATAGGAAGTCTCCATGACTTCACAAAGGTTCACAAGTGTCACAGTCACTACAATGAACTGAAATGTGATATCTTTCATTCGTCTCATTCTTAATCTCATTTGATCACTCCACCAAGAAGTCTCCATGATTGCTGCTTTGTGACGAGTCACCAGATGGCTTTACAATGAAGTCACCTTGTGACCTCCATGTGAACGTCATTTGGAGACTCCATTGGAAAATCATCACGGCAACTTTTTTGTGACGAGCTCTCAAGTGATTGAAAATGATATCATCAGGTGACTTTTCACAAAGGAGCGCAATGAAGATTTTACAGTAGGGTCTCGTCACCTGAAAGTCACCATGTGACATCATTGTGACATTATTTGGAGATTTAGCACAATGCAATGCTCACGATGACCTCAAAACTGAGTCTTCAAATGACAGTCATATGAGAATTACAAGGCGACCTCGTTGTAATGCTATTTGGTGACTCATCACAAAACAATAGTCTCATTGGAGTCACCATATGACGATTATTTTAGAGTAATAATGAGACGAAAAAAAGATCCCAAATTTTGTGTCTCCGTAGTGAGTGTCACACTTGTGGTCATGTGTGACATGAAGGAGATGTCACATCAACTAGGTGTCTTGTAGATATAATACCTATTAGCTATACCTGATGTTTACATCATTTTCTTTTGAGTTCTCACATGTTTAAAAATTAGCATTTTAAGCTTGTTGCTTAAGTTTTGCACATCAGTGTATAACACTTTTACTAAACATTCTCACATTTGTGGTGAATGTGATAATATATAATAAAAAATGTTAGAAGTTTCCATTATTAGCGCTAGCAGTATGCACTTGACGCTCCACATTTTGGACTGTGATTACCAGTTCATGTGGTATTACCGATTGCTTGAACACACTGTTTTTTCAGAACTTTTCGTAATGTTATAACACAAGATACAAAACAAGGTACATATATCGTTGCATTTTCATTGCAAAGTTTTCATTTTTCTCTAAATTATTATCGTCAACCCAAGTTTGGTTAAGATGAAACACACTGTATTTGTGACTAAATAAAATGTTTGCCACCCCATGTTCTATGGCAATTTTTCATCCTCTTCATGCCCACTATCTCCCTTCTGAATTTTCCGGTCAATTTGGAAACACCTGTATAGAGTGTATTTTAAGGGGACAGTTTGCCTCAAAATTCATCAAAAACTCGATTTTTATTATTAAATATTTAATGACAGCCTGTTTAATTGCGAATATTTTGACACCTCATTTTTACCCATGCGTCAATTATATCGCGAAATAGTATAAATTATGTTAATACAGCCAGTGCAATCACCCATAGAAATTAAAATTTTAAATGGCTTTTTCTCCATGTTCCTATTTTCTTCGCTTTCATGTTTTTAAAATGCTAAGGTTTATTTTTGTATTTGACATAGAGAGTTAAACTTTTTTATACATGCTCTTTATTATATATGTGATCAATCTGCGCATGGAATTAGCCTTCAGATTTTTTGTTATTTTTTTTAATAAAAGTACATAAAGACCTGTTAGATTTAATCGGTTTACACTATATACAGGGTGTTTCTAAACTCATGGTACAAACTTTAAGGGTAGGCAGAGCACACAGTACCAATCATTTATTGCATAGGAATTTATGGGACCAAGTGACGTATTTAGGTAAAAACACCAGGAGGGCAATTAGGCCCTTTTTTTAATTTTCAAAATTTCTCATTTATACCAGAAAATTTTTATGCTATCCTTTTGTTGAAATTTCATAATTACTAAAACAATAGAATTCTTTGAAAATTTTTGGTATGAAATCAAAATTGTTTAATTAAAAAAAAGCGCAAAACTGGCAAACTTATCAAATGAAATACATGAATAAAAAAGATAAAATGTTTATTTACAATGTAATTTAAAAATAAATAATAATGCATACAATAATATTACAATAAGAGTTCAAAATTGCGCCCACCAACTATGATATATGTTTGGCAGCGTCGGTGGAACGATTGGCGTACGCTTCTAAAGATGTCAGGCATTTCCCGCACACGTGCAGCAGTCTCGGATATGCGAGCTACTAGATTTCCGTCTAACTCAACTGGAGTCTCACAAACAAAACTCTTCAGATGCCCCCATAAAAATAAATCAAGGCTCAATAAACCGAGAGATCGCGGTGGCCAAAGAACTGGTCCACCACGCCCAATCCATCGCGTCCCAAATGTGGCATTCAGGTAACTGGGCACATCAGTGGTGAAGTGTGCGGGTGCTCCAGCATTTTGAAACCACATCCGGTTACGAATGGCGATCGGAACATCTTGCAGTTGTTCTGGTAAAGCCTGTTGCAAAAAAATAAGGCAACGGGGTCTTTGGTAGTAGGAATGGGCTAATCAAATAATTAATAACAATACCAGGGCTCCCAAATGGTCCGCCAACTGAATACCAATATTATTTTAGAAAACTTTTCTTTTTAATTTTTTCTTACAAACCGCTCCGGAACCACGTTTGAAAGTTAATTCTAGCGCAAACCTACCATAAACTTTTCTGTTAAAATTTATTGGTATTCAGTTGGCGGACCATTTGGGAGTCCTGCAATACCCGCCCACAAATTCACAGAAAATCGTTGTTGATAAACATGTGGCTGCGTTGCATGTAGATTATTGGTCGCCCAAAGATAAAAATTGTGCGCATTAAATACACCCTCGCGTGTAAATACTGCCTCATCTGCAAATAGAATATGAGCAGTAAAGTTTGGCTGCAATACCCACTGCAAAACCCACTGGCAAAAGTTCAACCGCAGAAGATAGTCTTCCGGATTCAAAGTTTGTACACGTTGAAAACGGAAGGGATGAAATCGATTTTCATTTAACACTCTCCAAACGGTCGGATGACTCACACCTAAATTCTGTGCAACAGCTCTTGTACTTGATTCGGGCCTTTCACTAACAAAATTCAAAATAATTTCTTCCAGGCTTGCACTGCGTACAGCTCTTTCTCGCCCAGTTTTCTGTCTGGGGACATGGAAAGAACCCCTTTTCAGAAAGCTGACAGTGTAAGCGTTGAAACATTCTATGATCAGGCATTCTTTTGCGAGGAAGCTGCTCCTGATACATTCGCAGGGCAACTCTGGCGTTGTCATTTGAACGACCATGCATGAAATGCATGTCGGCTTTTTCGGCATATGTGAAGTCTTCCACGATGAACGTTAGCACAATTAAAAATGGCGATTTCTTCTACTCGAATGCATGGCATTGAACGGTGATCAGTCACTTACTGCCCTCTACTGCCAGTGGAATCAACCAAAAACTTCATTTCTATTTCAAAAAATTTCTATTTCTATTTCGATTTTCAATTCAATAAATTTCGATCTCATACCAAAAATTTTCAAAGAAGAATTTCATTATTAAGTAATTATGAAATGTCAAGAAAATGATAGCATAAAAATTTTCTGGTATGAATGAGAAATTTTGAAAATTAAAGAAGGGGCCTAATTGTTTCCCTGCTGTTTTTACCTTAATGCGTCACTTGGTCCCACACATTCCTATACAATAAATGATTGTTACTGTGTACTCTACCTACCCTTAAAGTTTGTACCATGAGTTTAGAAACACCCTGTATATATCGGTAAAAAATATATTAAATGTAGTATTAGATGTATCTAAAAATCCATGCGCAGTCTTGTGCAATATACATTTGAAAATGTAAAAAAAAAAAATGGGCAAAAATATCAATATTTAAAAAAGTAGAAGAGATTTTTTTTAAATTCAAATTTTTATAAACTTTTAATAAAAAAAAATTAATTGAATATGCAGTTATTAATTATTTTTAAATATGCTGTTATTCGAACATTGAAATGCAGTGATTTTACCATTTGAACTATATTTTTTAAAATAAGAAAAACTGCTCTAAAGATACCTGTAACCTTAACCTCTTGAGAGGGATCCCACCGTACACCGCCAGAGAATCCCATTTGCAGAGGGTCGTACACTTAACGCATTTTTTCAGGACATATGTATCACTATTTGTTTATAGAAAAATGAATTTAGTTTAAACGCGCAAAATTTCGCCTTATTTAACCCCTTGGGGACGAGCGACACGTATACGTGCTGCATGCAGCGCTCACAATCTTTGCTTTTCCTCACCAGTAAAATTTTACTGTAAAATTTGCCTTATTCAATCAGCGCATTTTCTCGATTCAATAAGACACAAATTTCTGTTTTTAAAAAACGGTGACAAAAGATTAAAAATTTCGTAAAAGGCTCCCGTCCCGAAGGGGTTAAGAAGAGATTTATCCAAAAGAAAATACTGGTACCGAAGGACTTCCTGGTCGTGAAATTTCAGGACAAGTACGACCCCTACATTTGGGAATTAAAATAAAGTGGGATATAATATATCTCACTTTATTTTAATTCACAAATGCCACACTGGCACCAGGATTTTGATATCAAATTTTGCTTTTTATAATGTACTTGAAGAAAAACTCTTACATACTTCAAAATAAATTCTTTTGCAAATCCTGGTGTCCATCAATCATTTCAGCATTTAAGCTACCGAAATGCTTTGTCCCTGAAATGGTTAAACAATATAATATTTAAAACCTTAAGAGGCAGCAGTTTTATTTACAATCTTTTTAGATATATTATATATTACAGTCAAGCCACGCCTTAAAGATAGGCGTTCAAATTTGCATCTATTACAATTGGAATAGGTGGAGTTTGAGTGAGTCGTCTAAGTTAACACTTTTTTAACCCTTTCCGGCACGGGCAATTTTTGTTGTAAAATGATGAAATGATTCACTGACACCGGAATTTTAAAAAGACTTTTTTAGAAATTAAAAACATGTTACTTTAACTATTCATTGTAAAAGAAAAATTTTACTAAAATATTCTTGGTGCCGATCGTAAGGGTGGATTTAAAATTAGGTATCCCGACCCGGGCACACTGTGACGGAAAGGGTTAACAGGCATCTGTAAAAGAAATGCAGTTTTTTGGGTTTTGGGATTAAAGAAGCCTCACTCTTTTCAGAATGTCTTTGGTATGTTTGTCGCCTAATTGAACTTGGGTGAAAAAAGTTTTTTATGTCCTTTTCCCAATATATTTTTTAAATATTCAGTTTTCACACACCATTAATGAATAATGTTATTATAAATTTATTAATAATTAAAAAATATATAGAATGTATTACGTAGAATGTTAATTAACATTGAAAGAACGGCCATATATTTTTTTACACTGCATTTGTTACTTTATATATATAAAACTTATCCCGGAAAATTTTTGTAGAGTTAGTTATATGGTATAAATACTAAATTTCGACATGTTTAACCCCTTAAGAGGCACCGGTATATATTATATACCACCTACGATTAATGAAGTTTTACACTAGAAAATTTTTATTAAATTTTACTTTTCTAACTTTGGTGGGAAAAAAAAAACGTAAAAATGCTTTTACTTCTTTTGAAACAGAATTTTTCAAAGATTCCTGTGGGAATTCAGCATTTCACGAACGTAATTGCTTGCCCCTCAAGGGGTTAACTTTTCTACCAATGGCAAAATCAGTTAAAATATGCGCTCACTGAAGCGTAGTCAAATAAAATCAAATATAATAGAAGCGTAAAAAATACAACGTTAAAAGCACCAAAATTTTTTAATTTTAAGCATACCGGTTTCTGTAGCATATAGCATACCATCCTCAGTGCTAAGGATGGCGGAAATTTGCTCACATGTATAGGAGAGATGGGGATTCAAGTTAAAGGTTTATTGACCAATAGGGAAACAGAGGATTGGAGGTAACAGCCAATAGGAAAATAGATGGGAAATGAAACCGAAGTACCCGTAAGGCATGGTGACGTCACAGCGACGTCGCTGAGAAGTCACACTGTGACTTTGTGACCGTCGATGTGACGTCACGTGACGTCGATGTGAAGTCATGGTGACTACAATGTGAAGTCGTTATGGCCGTTTTAGAGCTCGTTTGTGACGTCCCATTGTGACCACTTTGTGAAGTCACGATGTGACAAATTTGTGAAAAATGTGTCATTTGTGACTATTTTGGATATAACTCTGTGACGAACTTGTGACGAAAGTGGCATTGCTTTGAAGTCGCCTTGTGACCAATTTGTGAAATATGGGCCATTTGTGACGAAATTGTCATTAACACTGAATGATTCTGTTGCGATTTAACTTCTTTTGAAGATTTTCTAACAATTTAAAAGAACTGGATCGTTTGAAATTATTATTACTGCACGCGATCTTTCTGTTAGAATTGGTTTGGGATCCTAAAATCGTATACTCACAATTTATGAATAAATACTGTTATAACATGTATAAATAGTCATATACAATATACAAACTTTCTTCTAAATTAAAGTTAAAAATTTAATTTCCCTGACTTGCCTTACAACTGTAACAGATTGTATTGTTTTCAATATTTGATGAATGTTGCTTTTGAAAAATATTTATGCATTCCCCCCACACACACATGCTAAAAACACCACAGCTTTAATTGTATTTATAACATACACACAGTGACTATTTTCTGTTGCTGTGGTGGGCAAGGCGAAAAGTAAAAAAAAAAACGTTTTTGTTTCTCTCATTTTGTAGAAGGTTATTGGAAACTTTTTTGCCATTAAGTATTTTTGCACTCTCTTTAAAGCTTTTACCCACGTAACACCCAAAGGTATCAGCACATATGTAAAACTGTACAGCTTGCCAACATTTCTGACCAGTAACGTTGATGTTCAAGCAAAATTATCTTTTATTGTAATTTTTCCAGTTGAGTGAAAAAGTGTCCAGGTCAGGATTCGAACTAGGGCCCAATGGCGTAAGCTGCCAATGTTCTATCAACTGTCAACTGAGCTATTCTGGATAAATCTAACGCACACAATTCACCCAGTGAATATGAATATGTACTTATTATTATTACACAACTTCATATAATACTTTAATTATTTTAAATACTACCCGTATGAATAACACATACTACTCATATAAGTACATAATAATAGTTCTCTGGATGAAATTTGTCCGGAATGGCTCAGTTAGCAGAGCATTGGCAGCATACGTCAAAGGTCTCTGGTTGGAATCCTGACTTGAACACTTTTTCACTCAGTTAGAGATATTAAATCTTTGTTGATTAATTTACCAATTAGAATCATCCTGTTAAAGTTAATATAGAAATATCTTTTGATAAAACTACGTGTATTATTTGCGCAATATTTCCAACATACAGATTTCAGTTGAAAATCTTGAGTATAAATGAAGACGATGCAACTACTTCTGCCATTACGCTTTGGTACTTCCTTATTATAGTGGTCTGTGCATGTACGATTACGCCAAGGTTTCAGTTGCGATTTAGCCAAAGTAATAGTTTAACTTATATACGTATATATATATATATATATATAACCCCGTATATATATATATATATATAACCCCGTAATATATATATGTTTAACCCCGCAGTACAAGTCATAAGCCTTGACCACTTGTCTTCATGTTTAGTTTTTTCTTAGTTACTCTTGGTTTTGTTAATTATTGTTTTAGTTACAGTTTGTTAGATGTTTTTTCGTGTAATAAATTATGTGAATTTGGATTTTTCAATATATATATATATATATATATATATCATGTGTAGGTCTTATATATGTTTTATATGTCATATAAGGTAGATGAGTAATGGACACCCTTAAGGAATTTCTTTAAAACTATAATTAATACCTATAATTTTTTTATTCCAGTTTTTCCAGTATTATATTAATATACCAATAATATTTACTATTCTCATAGTCTCATTTCCCAATATTAATCAAAATTTTATTGTAAATAACAGAAATATACCAAAATACCCACAATTCCAGTCATGGACACTCCAGAAAATATAGTACATATAATTGTTTTTATGACTGTATTTATAATCAGAATTTATCGAAAGCATACTAACTAATGAAACAAAATAGTTATTTTCAAATAAATTTAACAGTTATGTTATCATTAATTAATAAAATATATGTGATAATTATTCACTGTTTCAATCAATTATTGTGATTATTACAAAATCAATATTTTAATTATTTTAGATAGATGGTTTAAAATAATAAATGACAGGGAATTACAGTTGTCAAATTTTAGAGACAGTGGTGGATTTAGGAAGGTAATTAAAAAAAATCTGAAAAAAAAAGTTTTGGAATATTAGTGCATAAATTCGTATATTTACCACTATTTTTAACAGTGAAACACCCCGAAACTACTTGCTATATTACTTGCAGTAATTAATATTACATATATGAAAGAAATAATACCGCAGGTTGAATGTTTTAAATATTAACTAAAATAATTTCAAAATAAAAGTTCAGAACTGATGTTTGAGGCCACTGATCCGCAGATTTACTAGTTCCATTTACTACTATAAGTATAAATTTAATTACTAATATGGGATTTTTATTTTATTTATTTATTTATTTATTTTTGGTCAGAGAAGAATGAAAAACGTTTAAGACAGGAAATAATAAGTATATTTTTAACATCTTCTGTAACTTTTTTTTAATGGGTAGAAATTGAGCACTTCTTTCCCCTATGTCCTTAAACAATATTCTCTGATTCCTAATTTGTTTTATTTATTACCAAATTATAAAATATGTAAGGCAAAGTTATATAAAATTTGTGTTATTACATTCTGGTAAGTGCAATATAAATTATTAAATTTGATTACTTAGGTTTTCAGTTTTGTCAAAAGATTTTTATCTACTATGAACATTACTTAAATTGCATTTTTAGCAATGTCCACATGGGATGTCCATACTGTACATTCAGTAATTAAACGTTTCAAAGTTTTCTATTACTACCAAAACAAAAACATAGAAGTTTTGTAAGAAAATAAAGAATATATAAAATTATTAAGTGAATTAAGATTTTAACAGGTTCATTAAGATTTTCACTGAAAAACAGTAGAACTTCGAAACATTATTTTCTGCTTCCTGATTGCTTTGATTAAGAGTATATCATCAATAACCAAGTTTATAAAACATGCAAGAGGGAGTTATGAAAAAAATAATAAAAGCTTTTTATTGGTTATTTTTTTAGAAACCAAAAACATTCAAGGGTGTCCATTACTGGAAGGGTATCCTATTAATTTCACACCTATCCTGTATAATATTCATGTGTTTTATTATGTGATATGCTTCATATATGCCTTATACACATGTCATATATATATGTCATATGACTAAAATTTCGACATATACATCATAAAATGTTATGCAAGTAAATTTTATATTGATTTCAATCAAAGAATTATTTTAAGCACTATTTAAAGTTGAAATTACTAGGATGTTAGAATAAATCATTTTAAGCATATAAAAAACCAAAATTAAGTATAGAAAATTATTGGCTAAAAGGTATCTTTTTTTTATATTTGCAATAAACAGAAAATTACCATACTTCTCATAATACTGTCAATTTTCTAACACAAACTTGTAAAGAATACGAATGTGCCTTAAAAAAAAATATTTTTGGGGCATCACCAGCCTTTTTAATTTTATAAAGTTTAAGAAGTTGCTTTTAGCAATAACGATGTGAAACTGCTCAAAAGATAAATAAAATTTTGATGTGGAAGATTCCGTATCGCTGAGCAGATATCCATTTTTTATTATATAAAAACAAGCAATGCAAATTATTTCAGAACATTACTTAACGCAAAATTAAAAATTTAAGTTTGCAAACACTTTTATTCTATAAAAGGTTTTTTATTCAGTAATTTAATTAGCTTTAAATGTTTATTAATTACGTGAATTATTGATTAAATACATTTTTTAATTTACGAAAATGTGATTTTAACCAGATAGTTTTAAAAAGGAAAATAAATGCGATTAAACTGCAATTTAAATTAATGGTTTTAACCATTTGATTAAAATCGTTGACATACTATTTTTTCTTTCAAATATTCAAAACAAACATTAAATTTATTAAATTTTATTGAATAGATAAAAGTTAAATTAATGGCATCTATTACTTTATAGCATGTTTTTTATGTGAAATTAACTCAAATCATAATAAAAGAAAGCAGAAAAAATCATTTTTTCTTACCCATTTCTTGTTGACATCGTCTTCTATAATTCCATTATGGTAATCCAAAAAGCGAAAGTTCTTAAAGTCGAAAGTCAAAGAATTATGTCCGATTACTAGACACAATGACATTGACCAGCTGAGATTAACCGGTCACTGCACATTGTACTCTTTTCGGACTGATATTCTATGTAAAATATTTCTTGACCCCGTTCCTGTATAACTTTTGTAGAATTTAAAAAACCAGTGCCAACTACACACATTCATAAAAGAGCTACTGTTTCCAGCTGCTGCCACTATTCAAAAGAATAAATACACTGTTTTCTCTTGTTATCGTCTGCAGAAAACAAAATTCGCGGGCAGATGGTTTTATTTGTTATTGTAGATTTGCAAGTTAAATGCGTAATACATTTATAAAAGTGTGGCTAATTAAAATGTTCTGTTTGATTTCTTTTATTTTTTTTCCGTGTGCATTTCATTTTAGCTTCCAATCAATTTGAAATCAATTCAAGTAAAAATGGACTGTCTCTTTTTTGTAAATTATAAAAATTGTATTAGTCATAAATAGAGTATATAAAATAAAACATTATTGAAATTTCTAGTGTATATAAAACCAATTTAATGGACAATAAAGAAAGGCCTTTTGAAAAAAAAAAGGTAAAGTTTGTATCGCATGTAATAAATACCAAATATGTTCCTAAAAAAAAAAAATATCGGGCAAAGAAAGTTTCTTTTCTTTATAATCTTTTATTTTTTTTCTGTATTAATTTCCTGTAGAATAAATCAACGTGGACAATAACTATTTTTTAAAGACATTTCTGGGGGAAAAAAATTAAAATATGAATAAATATGTCATGCGTTTTGGATATATTTTGTATATTTTATTATATATTCAGAAAATGATAAATTTGTTAAAAAAGTCAGAAACAAATAGCAACATTTATTTTTAAATAGTGACTTAAACTAGTTAAACATTAACAGAAAAGGAGAATATTATAGAAAGTATAAAAGTGAATTTATTTATTATAATAAAGTATACTACAAAATCAATTCGATCCAAACTCCAAAATGCATTAAGACGGCCTGTTTAAAATATTTCTCTTCATTTTTAAAGCTTTCCTAAATTCATATTTTTGTCACACTCTGAGTTTACAATATGGAGGATTTTTCGCCACATATGTGACGTGACGTATGTTATATGCAGTGACATGACAGTGACGTCACAAATTTTTTTTTAATTGCCGGTTTTACAGTAAATAACATGTTTTAAAGAGCTTTTGTAATTTTTTAAAGTCTTCTAAGAAGTTCACATCTCAGTCACAATGTGACATCACTGAGTGGTGGCATTTTGGTCACAGATGTGACGTGACCACAGTGACTTACAGTGACGTCACAATGACGTCACTGTGACCATGCATGCTATGAGGGTAGTGAGGGGGAAAAATAAGAGACAGAAGTTTTTATGATCAAGAAAAACCTGAAAGGGAAGTGATTCGACACGATTCCAGTGATCCAGGCAGCTTCGACGAAGTCCCTTAACAGCCTTGTGCGCGAAGACTTCCAGGGAGCCTATGAACCATGGAAAAAACACTAGCAGTGGTGTGTTGATGACCAAGGGTCATATTTCGCAGAGGTTTAGTTCGCTGTACAAAAATGTTTGATAAACTTTGTATTCTCAAACCAGTCTTGAAACTTTGTGAACACAGCCTGTATTATAGAATCTATTTTTTTTTTAAACAGTGGTGCGAATTGAATATAAAAATAGTCGCTAGTGGCACCCCTGTATTTGTCTTGCATTGTAAAGCTTACTGCCACTTGTCCTTTCTTTCTTTTTTTAATTGCTTATTAAAATCAACATTTATTGTGTCTTAAAACATGCCAAGATAGATATAAAGAGTGTATCTTTAAATTATAAATTCTTCTAAACTGCCATCACTAATGTCAGATACAAATTATAAACCTAAAAGTCTTCTCCGACACCTCGCCTATAAAACCTGCGTTACAACACACTAACTTTTCTGCAGGTCTCAAAAGGTTTTATTGTAATACATAAAATATTATTTGCTCTCAAAAAACTTTAAATAAAATAATATTTTTAAGTATTTTTAAACAAAAATCTTTACTGATAAATTCAGGGGATGGCTCTGGTTTGGAGGGAATGGGGGGGAGGGATAAGACTCTCTGAAAAATTTAAGATTCAAACTAAATTTTCTTTACCTCTGCTTATTTCGAAAAAAAAAGACACTAAAATTTATTCATTATGTATTTCATTCAATTGATTTGAAATGTCAATCACAAACGTCATATAAAAATAATTAAACTCTAAGAGAAAGAAGATGCAAAAATTTTTATACATTGGACTCTGCCCTCGAGCCCTCCACCCCCACACAAGACAATTTTTAATTATGTTTTCTTATTTAAGTTTATGTGTAATAAATTTCTTCTAAACGAGGATTTCAGGGTGGGTGGGGGGGGGGGGAGGTACTTCTTAATTGTTCTGATGTCAGATCCTCATTCATTTTTCTACATACATTTTTACACAGATATGTTTTTAACTTTTTTTTTATCTCTATACTCTTCTTTTTAAAAAATACGCCCTAGGTTGCAAACAACAGACATATACTTTCAAAAATATTGCGCCTGCTTTAGATTTCTCTCTGCCACTCTTCATGTATACTACTTTGATTTTCCGTATATAAATGTCTGATCACTATACTAATATCTTTAATCTATATTCTTAGGCTTAGAGATTTAAAAAACTGAAAATTGCTATGCAGTAAAACTTTGTAAGACGGATTCGCATAGGAGAGGATAAAAGTCCTTTTTAGGCAGCTTCTATTCTTAGCAAGTACATTGTCTATTGGAAATGTATTGCACTATTTTCTTATAGAAAAAGGCATTTTCTTTAAGACAGGTTTTAATCATAAATAGGTTTCTTTTTACGTTTTGCTGTAGCGAAGACCGAGGCAAGTTTTCCAGCTTTTTATAATTTTATTTTTGTATTTCTTATTTTTATCTAATTTGATATCTATAGGATATCATTGAATTCCCTGGACCTTTCTGTACAAACTGCCACAATTATTATTCAAAAAACTAAATGTACTTTTAAACAAAAAATGGTTAAGTCTAATGATGTTTCGTTGGAAAATGTGCCTCGTATGCGGGGCAAGTTTTCCAGCCTACTAAAAATTGTTAGGGGCAACTTTTCCAACTATACTTCAAATGGTAAAACACAGGTAATAAATCTTGCACGTTAATTAATAAGTACTTTTTATTGTAAACTAAATGCATAACAGTAACATAAAAACAGTTTTAATCCATTTCACATTTCAAGACGAAAGTCCAAACAACTCCATGGCCGAGATTGGATTTTCTTTTTTCTCGCCCCTTTTATCTGATTCCTTTTGCAGTTTCCCTTTTTGTAAAAAAGATTAAAAGATTTAAAAGATTTTTTAAAAAGAAAGGAAAAAAAGATTCATCTAAAAAAGATGAGTCTTTTTTTCCATTTTCAGTTGATTTTTAACAGGAGAATCAGTCAGTATAATACTTCCTATTTTTCTTTCTACGCAGTGTTTGCCTCCCTAGTGCAGCCTTCGCAAAAGTCCTAACTTCTTCTGGTTTAGGCGAAGTTTATTTGGAAGAAGGTTTATTCGGAAGCAGAAGGAATGCCTTTTTCATAGGCAATAGGGAAAGTTTGAGCAAAACTTAAGGAACATCTTCTTTGGAAGTGCTAGCCAGCGTTGGGGTAAAAGGATTTGATGCTTTCGGAGTTTTTTTTTTTTTTTTTTTGGGGGGGGGGGGAGGACAATCGATTATTGAGGAAAGTTTGAAATCTTTTCAGGATTGTTGGTGTTTTCAAAGTTTGTGCGGCAGGAGCTATCCTGTCAGAAAAGTAGGATGGCATAAAAGCCGAGTCTGTAAATATTTCTCACGATTCAGTGAGAAAATTCTTGAACGTTTAAAACCCTCCACAATACAGTCAATCAGGGTAACTTTGATCCGCATTTTCTCTATTTTCATATGCCACACTCTTATTTGAAGAATATTGTCGCAACTAGGGGCATAAAAGAGAAGAATTGATCCTATATTATTGTTTGACTATCAAAAATTAAGGAATAATAAGGATAAAAGCAATAAAAAATGGATTTTTAGCCTGGTTCAAAGTTACTCAGCCGTTTAGGGTAACTTTGCACCATATGATAAATTTTTATATAAAATAATTCATTATAAAAAAAAAGTATTGTAGTCAGGACAACTTTAAACCCCCAAAAATGTTTTCAGATATGTAAAGACTCCGAATTTACATTTCCCAACATCACAAGATTTGTATAATTTATGATATTACAACAAATATCAGGCATAAGAAAAGTGGAAGACGAGAACCATGACCATTTAGAAGCAAAAAAAAAAAAAAAAAAAACTGTTTATTGTTCATATAAAACATAAAAATGCAGTGAAAAACAATTTTCAATGTTTTAACTCAATAATATATCCATAGTTACAGTAATACATACAAGTACTAGTATTATTCAAACAAGAATAAAAAACGTCGAACGTATGAAATGTCAAATTTGAGTAGCTCCGCCCCTAATCACGCCTCTAAATGAATTTTATGTATTTTACACATATTTGTGAAAATATTTACATGTTATATCTAATGCACACTTTCGGCATTTATATACAATATACGTGCAAATATGGGAAATTTTCGACAGTAGCACCTATAATCAGTAAATTATAAGCATCAGTGTAACTTTGAGCCGGTTCAAAGTTACCTTGAAAATGCGGTAAAATGCTAGTGCCTTCTTATTTTACATTTTATTAACTATTAATAAACAAATAATCACAAAATATTAACAAATTTACAACATTTAGATAATAATATGTCTGATAAATGAGTATATTGTTACTTAATATGGAAATTTAATTGGATTACAACAACTTCAAAACAGCATTCAAAATTACCTTGCAAACAGTACTTCACAAAAATAGTTAGATGATGCATTTAATTGTGTATAATGTTGCTAATTTATTTTCTAAAATAAAGAGTAGAAATCCCATTTTAGAACCTTGCCAACAGGGCACAGTTCTGGAGTTTATTTAGTCTTTTAGAGTCAAAAATATTGAAAAATAGGAGGTGGTGCAAAGTTACACCCAGTGGTTCAAAGTTACCCTGATTGACTGTACTGACTGTAGATTAACGCCAGTTGAGCATCTCTAAGCACGTTTAATTTGATTTTTGAAGGGTAGATACTGACTGCGATCTCAGTGTTGTAGCTTATGACCATAAAGGCATAATTAAGATAAAATGGATTCATTAAATGAACCCATTTTAGAAAAAAATGGCATTTTATTATATTTTTTAATTTACCTTATTTTTTATATTGATAGTTTTACTGAAATGACTAAATGATCAAACGGGTTCGTAGTATATATTGCTATTTGGACGATTTTACTACACAATAAATGCATTTTTGATACAATAAGACTAGCTGATTTAGGAGGGAGACGTTTCCAATGAGAAACATGTTGGAAAACATGCCCCGTATGTTGTTGGAAAACCTGCCCGTCGCCATATTTGAACTTTTACACTACCTGCACGAATAGCGGTGTAAGTTATTTGCGAAACAAACGCATAGTTACCTGAGAAAAAAACCCTTTTTTAGTGCATGCAATGTCAGAACAGTAAGTTTAACGCTAGTACGTTTATTTGACGTTTTAATAAAGACCTGAAATTTTACTCGCCGTTGAAAAAATGAAAAAAAAAAAGCTGTCCTCACTAAGTGACAGCAGCTACTAAACTATAACTTTTGTAGATGGTGTGAGATGTTGCCACTTCAGCCAGTCCACTCGCTAGCGTCAGCCAAAGATTTTTTAAAAAGAAAGGAAAAAAGATTCATCTAAAAAAGATGAATCTTTTTTTCCATTTTCAGTTGATTTTTAACAGGAGAATCAGTCAGTACAATACTTCCTATTTTTCTTTCTACGCAGTGTTTGCCTCGTTAGTGCAGCCTTCGCAAAAGTCCTAACTTCTTCTGGTGTAGGCGAAGTTTATTTGGACGTAGAAAGAATGCCTTTTTCATAGGCAATAGGGAAAGTTTGAGTAAAACTTAAGGAACAGCTTCTTTAGAAGTGCTAGCCAGCGTTGGGGTAAAAGGATTTGATGCTTTCGGAGTTTTTTTTTTTTTTTGGGGGGGGGGGAGGACAATCGATTATTCAGGAAAGTTTGAAATCTTTTCAGGATTGTTGGTGTTTTCAAAGTTTGTGCGGCAGGAGCTATCCTGTCAGAAAAGTAGGATGGCATAAAAGCCGAGTCTGTAAATATTTCTTACGATTCAGTGAGAAAATTCTTGAACGTTTAAAACCCGCCATAATACTGACTGCGGATTAACGCCAGTTGAGTATCTCTAAGCACGTTTAATTTGCTTTTTGAAGGGTAGATACTTACTGCGATCTCAGTGTTGTACCTTATGACTATAAAGGCATAATTAAGATAAAATGGATTCATTAAATGAACCCATTTTAGAAAAAAATGACATTTTATTATATTTTGTAATTTACCTTATTTTTTATGTTGATAGTTTTACTGAAATGACTAAATGATCAAACAGGTTCGTAGTATATATTGCTATTTGGACGATTTTACTACACAATAAATGCATTTTTGATACAATAAGACTAGCTGATTTAGGAGGGGGACGTTTTCCAATGAGAAACATGTTGGAAAACATGCCCCGTATGTTGTTGGAAAACTTGCCCCGTCGCCATACTTGAACTTTTACACTACCTAGACGAATAGCGGTGTAAGTTATATGCGAAACAAACACATAGTTACCTGAAGAAAGAAACCCTTTTTTATTGCATGCATTGTCAAAACAGTAAGTTTAACCCTAGTACGTTTATTTGACGTTTTAATAAAGACTTGAAATTTTACTCGCCGTTGAAAAAATGAAAAAGAAAAAAAGCTGTCCTCACTAAGTGACAGCAGCTACTAAACTAGAACTTTTGTAGATGGTGTGAGATGTTGCCACTTCAGCCAGTCCACTCGCTAGCGTCAGCCAAATATTTTTTTTAAAAAAAAGGAAAAAAGATTCATCTAAAAAAGATGAATCTTTTTTTCCATTTTCAGTTGATTTTTAACAGGAGAATCAGTCAGTACAATACTTCCTATTTTTTCTTTCTACGCAGTGTTTGCCTCGTTAGTGCAGCCTTCGCAAAAGTCCTAACTTCTTCTGGTGTAGGCGAAGTTTATTTGGACGTAGAAAGAATGCCTTTTTCATAGGCAATAGGGAAAGTTTGAGTAAAACTTAAGGAACAGCTTATTTGGAAGTGCTAGCCAGCGTTGGGGTAAAAGGATTTGATGCTTTCGGAGGTTTTTTTTTTTTTTTTTTGGGGGGGGGGGGGAGGACAATCGATTATTGAGGAAAGTTTGAAATCTTTTCAGGATTGTTGGTGTTTTCAAAGTTTGTGCGGCAGGAGCTATCCTGTCAGAAAAGTAGGATGGCATAAAAGCCGAGTCTGTAAATATTTCTTACGATTCAGTGAGAAAATTCTTGAACGTTTAAAACCCGCCATAATACTGACTGTGGATTAACGCCAGTTGAGTATCTCTAAGCACGTTTAATTTGCTTTTTGAAGGGTAGATACTTACTGCGATCTCAGTGTTGTAGCTTATGACTATAAAGGCATAATTAAGATAAAATGGATTCATTAAATGAACCCATTTTAGAAAAAAATGACATTTTATTATATTTTGTAATTTACCTTATTTTTTATGTTGATAGTTTTACTGAAATGACTAAATGATCAAACAGGTTCGTAGTATATATTGCTATTTGGACGATTTTACTACACAATAAATGCATTTTTGATACAATAAGACTAGCTGATTTAGGAGGGGGACGTTTTCCAATGAGAAACATGTTGGAAAACATGCCCCGTATGTTGTTGGAAAACTTGCCCCGTCGCCATACTTGAACTTTTACACTACCTAGACGAATAGCGGTGTAAATTATATGCGAAACAAACACATAGTTACCTGAAGAAAGAAACCCTTTTTTAGTGCATGCATTGTCAAAACAGTAAGTTTAACGCTAGTACGTTTATTTGACGTTTTAATAAAGACTTGAAATTTTACTCGCCGTTGAAAAAATGAAAAAGAAAAAAAGCTGTCCTCACTAAGTGACAGCAGCTACTAAACTAGAACTTTTGTAGATGGTGTGAGATGTTGCCACTTCAGCCAGTCCACTCGCTAGCGTCAGCCAAATATTTTTTAAAAAGAAAGGAAAAAAGATTCATCTAAAAAAGATGAATCTTTTTTTCCATTTTCAGTTGATTTTTAACAGGAGAATCAGTCAGTACAATACTTCCTATTTTTTCTTTCTACGCAGTGTTTGCCTCGTTAGTGCAGCCTTCGCAAAAGTCCTAACTTCTTCTGGTGTAGGCGAAGTTTATTTGGACGTAGAAAGAATGCCTTTTTCATAGGCAATAGGGAAAGTTTGAGTAAAACTTAAGGAACAGCTTATTTGGAAGTGCTAGCCAGCGTTGGGGTAAAAGGATTTGATGCTTTCGGAGGTTTTTTTTTTTGGGGGGGGGGAGGACAATCGATTATTGAGGAAAGTTTGAAATCTTTTCAGGATTGTTGGTGTTTTCAAAGTTTGTGCGGCAGGAGCTATCCTGTCAGAAAAGTAGGATGGCATAAAAGCCGAGTCTGTAAATATTTCTCACGATTCAGTGAGAAAATTCTTGAACGTTTAAAACCCGCCATAATACTGACTGTGGATTAACGTCAGTTGAGTATCTCTAAGCACGTTTAATTTGCTTTTTGAAGGGTAGATACTTACTGCGATCTCAGTGTTGTAGCTTATGACTATAAAGGCATAATTAAGATAAAATGGATTCATTAAATGAACCCATTTTAGAAAAAAAATGACATTTTATTATATTTTTTAATTTACCTTATTTTTTATGTTGATAGTTTTACTGAAATGACTAAATGATCAAACAGGTTCGTAGTATATATTGCTATTTGGACGATTTTACTACACAATAAATGCATTTTTGATATAATAAGACTGGCTGATTTAGGAGGGGGACGTTTTCCAATGAGAAACATGTTGGAAAACATGCCCCGTATGTTGTTGGAAAACTTGCCCCGTTGCCATACTTGAACTTTTACACTACCTAGACGAATAGCGGTGTAAGCTATATGCGAAACAAACACATAGTTACCTGAAGAAAGAAACCCTTTTTTAATGCATGCATTGTCAAAACAGTAAGTTTAACGCTAGTACGTTTATTTGACGTTTTAATAAAGACCTGAAATTTTACTCGCCGTTGAAAAAATGAAAAAAAAAACAGCTCTCCTCACTAAGTGACAGCAGCTACTAAACTATAACTTTTGTAGATGGTGTGTGAAATGTTGGCACTTCAGCCTGTCCACTCGCTAGCGTCACCTAGCGGCTCATTTAAAAACTAAAGCGAGTTGGAAAACTTGCCCCTATGAAAAATGTCCCCTACTGTATTTTATTATTATTATTTTACTATAAGGTATTCATTAACAACAATAATAGAGATTCTTACGGCAGTTCTAATAGTGGCAATTAACCCTTTCAGGGGCACGGTATTTGTATTCGTAAAATGTTGAAATAATTCAATGACACCAGTATTATAAGAAAATTTATTTGTAAACAAAGAAAAGTATATTTTCGAGCGCTTAATAAAAGTGAAAATTTCATTAAAAAATCTGGTGCCAATATGGCAAATAGGGATTAAAATTAAGTGAAGCCATAACAGCATCACAGCCCTTGAAGGAGTTAAATAAATATGTATTTTTTGGGCCTGCCTGACATATAAGAAGCATAGCTGCCAACTTTTACGCTTTCTTCTTACCAGTAATATTTTGTTGTAAATGTCCTTAATCGTGAGACTTCGACGATAAATAAGACAAAAATCTCTATTAAATTTTAGTGGTAGCAAGAAAGCGTAAAAGTTGGCACCTATGAAAAAGGAAATCCAATCCCGGAAAAACAGATATCTAGATCGGACCGAATCTCGGTCATGAGAGGCGGGCATATGAAGTTGTTTAGTATCGGAACGACGGTCACCGTGTGATGACCATTTTCAGGAATGAAATCGGCTTTCTATATGTTTTTATTACAAATTGAAGCAAATAATAATTATAAATATGTTTCTTAAAATTTATCTGGTGTAAGAGTTATAATAAATAGTGTACTTTAGTGCTTTAAGTTTGACTTTTTGCAGATAAATATTAAATATTAAAACTTTCAATAATTTTGATGTTTCAATTAATTTTACTGAGAATCCGTAAATCTTTTCAATAATAAATTATGAAAAAAATAATAGCGCACTTAATTTTTAGTAAATAATTTATTTATCACCAGTTAGATGAAACATTGTATTTGCTCTAAATATAAATCACCATGTATGCAGAATCTATCTAGGAAAATCTGAAAAATATTTCCGTTTTAAAGAACTAGTATTAATGTCATAGCTGCCAATTATTTACGCTTTTTTGTACCATAAACATTTTATAGTAAATTTTAGCTTTTTAAATCGCCATATTCTGCCGATTAAATAAGGCAAATCTTTCTATTAAATGTCTGTGATACAAAAAAGCGGAAAAGTTGGTAGCTATGTAATGGTCACAATATCTGGTAAAACTATGGATATTCGCCATTATCCAATATAATTTTGAATTAAATCATTTAATGTAGATATAATTTTGCAGATATGAAATAAGCCCAAATTATTTAGTTTTCTTATAATTGTATGAATTGTTACACTGCTAACAACACGTTTAACCAATAGAGTATAAAAGTGTCTGAGCCAGAACTCGGATCCGAGTCATTGGCTCAGTCATTCTTATATGTTGGCTTATGTGCTACAGATGCGGCCTTGCAAACATATAAGATTCAGAAGTACCCAGCTGGGTGTCGCACGAGTAGAGCATTTGTTCTCTGCTGCATGAATGCATCAAGCAAGGATTCTGGTTCATGTCCTGATTTGTTTAGACAATTTTCACTCTGTTGCTTTTGCGCTTTGTTAGGAATGCACAAATTCGTGCAATAAAAAAATGTACTGCAGATGCACCCTTGCAAACATATAAAATTGGGAAGAGCCAGACTGGGTATCGTCCAAAAAGCTCAGTTGGTAAAGCACTGTTGCACTGTGCCAATAATCAGGGTTCGATTCTTGATTTGGACACTTATTCACTTTGATAGTTTTACGCCTTATTAGGAACGCAAAAATTCATGCAATAATTTAAAAAAATCATCTGATACGATTATTTAAGCTATCAATTGAGGCGTTCAGAACTGAAGTGTATAAAGCCCATTTTTAACACTTTTAAGATACATCGTGTTAAATTTTCTCCTTGACAGTAATTTTTCCATTTGACTAAAATTTACTAGTGCCATTTATCGGTAACATTCACAAATATTTACTTGAAAGCTGAAAAGTAGAATTTATGTTCTTTACAAGAACGAAGGTTAGTTCGAATTTAGATAAAGAGTAGATTTGATCCATTTCAGTTCTGAATGCCTCAATTCTACATCCGGAAATATAAAGAGTTCGAATCGATACTGTAGGTAAAGAAATTTCCGAGACTAAAACATCGTCTGTCCATTTTTTTCCCCCCGGAAAGTTCCAAAATTTCCGAAGCATCAAAGAAACATCTCGGTGAATTTTGATCGCAGAAGAATGAATTTTTTAATGTTTTACTTCTCAAATCGTGGAGAGAAATTAATTCTACCCATAACCTATAAAACCCCCAAAATATATAAAATAACAGTAGGTATAAATCGTCTTGCAAAATAAATGTCATGTCTTAAAGATGTTATTGATTTCTGTACTTTTTGTAATTGGAAGTATGCCTCTATCATAATCGCTTTAAGCCTTTCAGAGGCGCCATTTGCAGTCTGCAAACACTTAATTTTAATGCCCAAACTGACAGATGGCACGAATAATTTTATAGTACAATTTCGATTACATAATATACGTGAAGAATAGCTTTTGATTATGTAAATAATATATTGTTCGTAAATTACGGTGTGAATTTAATTATTTGAACATTTATGGAGCAGAAATGCTTTGCCCCTGAAAGGGTAAAACCATAATCGTCATAACGTTTATTTTGAATCAACCAATACAATCATACGCAACTATAGTTACTTACTAGTATTCAAATTGCTTTAAGTACATATCTAGTTCATTCATTTTTTCATTCCTTGTCTGGAAAAAATAATATGAAAAAAGGCATTTATGTAGAAGATGCTGTTGTCAAAAATAGAAATTTCCATTAATTTGTATTAAATATCAGCGACAATGAATAATGTACATGTTGGGAAAATGCATTTCTGTGTAATCATGCGCTAAATATATCTGATCTTGGAAAAGGAGGGTTATCTTAAAATTTCGTATGCGAAAAATTGAAGTCTTATAAGCAGGGCTGCCACGGGCGGTTATTTTTATATTCTGTTCGTACCGCTATTTTTAAAAGGTACATTTTCTACCATAGTTCTCTTGCAAATGTTGTCAAAGAATATGTAAAAGATTTTTGTTTGGGAAAATTGGTGCGAAATAGAATTAAAAAATAGTCGCCTGTGGCAACCCGTATAAGCATCCTACATTTTTTCTTAAAACACTAAAATGACTTTTTGGATATAATAAGGTTAATTTTAAATGAGAAAACATATATCTTTGTTATTTTTTCTAGTACTACTTCAAAAATAAATACTCACGGAAACATATAATATTTTTACACAAAAAGAGTCAGGGAAGTGATCAGAAAATTGTTTAGTTCGTTTCAAAAGAAAGCATTTTACAAAAGAAATATTTGGACTTGAAATATTTCTCTTCAGTTGGAACTTTACAAGAGAAATTTCACTTTTTGATTGTAAAAGAATATATTTTTTAAACCACTTTTGAAATTTTCTCAAAGAACATATTTATATACTTATTTATTTAAAAATATACTTTTCTGTTCTAAAGCAGAACGAAATTTTCTGCTTTATTTTCTTTGACATTTTGGGCATTTTTAATTAGAACAATCGATGTTTGTAAGTCGTAATCCACCAATTAACAGATAAAACTACGAATAAAGAGGAATTGGTATCTATTCAAAATAGAGAAGCTTCACCTGTGACCGATTTCGCTGTATCATTAGCGGCCGGGAAAACTCCCACCAGTAAATTTAAATATAGAAATTTTCTCCGTACTAAAACGCCTTATTAATGCACGATTTCAGCCATAACTAATGCCCCAAAACTCAGATTATTTTTAATGGTGGAAATTTATGGTCGGTGGTACTTCACCGTGGTACACTACTTCGGTGGTAGTCAGTCTCTGCGTTTCAGTCAGACGGTGACAACCTAAACATCCTCCTGTCAGTGTCGATGCAAGAGATTATAACATTCAGGCCAACTTCCACCAGAAAAAAAGAATAGAATTTTTTACCATATTTGTGATCGACATCAGAAACTGTTGATCCGATGTAAAAAAAATCACGCGCCATCTTGTGACAACCTCCTCAGTTACTTCACTCGCAACTGGTAGACTGCACTACAAGGGACAGTCAAAAAGTTCACGGGAATTTCGTTGTAATTCTTTAATACCACGATATAAATAATTTATTTGTTTACCCCTCCTACCACTATATTTTCTACTACCAGAACTCATAACAAGCAGCGTAGCTGAAGCTAGTGAGTGTGATGATCAGTTGGAATGATGTCGAAGTTCAAGAGAAGGGCGAACATCAAGTTCATGTGCCTTTTGATTAAATCTGCTTCAGTGACTTTGATATCTTGACAAATAGTTTGCGGTGACTATTCTTAAAAAAAAGAAAACAGTCGTTTACGAGTGGTTTATGAAAAAAGGTCTCAAAGGTAACCGTTTTGACACAGCAGAAGACATGAGAACCAAAGCGGCAGCTAAACTTGAGACGATACCAAAACAGAAATTTCATCGTTGTTTACAGCATTGACAGGAACATTGGAGCAAATATGTGTGTTCTGACGGAGCCTACTTTGATGACGATAAAATAAATGTGTACCAATATTGTAGTAATAAAGAGTTACAACGAAATACCAGTACCTTTTTGACCGCGCTTCGTATATGTCTCCTCCTCTTTATCCATATATCTATTATTTAACCACCGTCCCCTGAGTGCGCGATGGCGCAAACATGGTGGCTGCCATAGGCAAAATTTTTTAAGCGTTTATACGGTCCCTTGAAATTTGACACCAGTATTTTATAAAAGCTTTTTTGACTTATTGAATTTGAGAAAAATTTGGTGGAGAAAAAAATTCGTATTAAAATTCACGGGACCGTGCAAGTGCTGAAAATAAATCCATATATGGCAGCCGCCATGTGTCAGTGTCCTGGCCTAGTGTTCTATGTGCAATGGTTTAACCAAAGCCCCCTAGATATTTGAGAAAACCTTGACACGCGTCACGAAAACGTCACACAATGGAGGCAAAATAAAGAAAACAAACCTTCATTGGCTCGTGGGGAGCAGCATTAAATGTCTGTCGCTAAATAAATCAGAAAATACTGTTAGTATTTTTCTCAGTGAATTCGAAATATCGGTATTAAAGCGGAGGCCAAATTAGCAACCCTGCAAAGAGAATAGAACGCTTATGATTTTGTAAGTGCATTTTATATTTACAAGGTAGTCGATAATTAATTCAAGAAGATGTTTTTCTTAATAACTTTTGAAACAATGTTTTATATTGACAAAACCTACATCAAAGTAATATTCGAAGTATCAAAATATGCAGAAATATAAATGTGAACATATTAGGCTTATTTTTTCTAAACGGTGATATTTTTGTCCCTGCTTCAAAAATGACGAATAAACTTGTATAAAAACGAAACAGAACGCTAGGATGTGTTCATAATATGTTTTTATGTTAGATAAAACATACTATATTTATATATGGCAATTAAATAAATTATTTTATGTGATAAGTGTTATTCTATTTAAGTTATTGAAAACTATCATAAAATACTAAAAGAATAAAAGTAAAGCCTTTTCTTGATTTATAATGCATATTCATATATTTACCGTCAACCCGACGTTTTCATATTTAAAGAAAAACATTGTAATTTTGATGAATAGAAGTAGTTATTAAAATAGTATTCAAGATCAAAGGCATTTCGTGTTCACTAACTTTTCAATCTTTTTAAATGAAAATGTAACAAAAGAGAACAATAAAAAACTAGGGAATCTAACCCGAGTTTCCCAGATTACAGAACGTCAATCACTAAAGATTTCACTACTTACACTGTAAAAATTTCCATCGTCAGATTACGGTCCATAGACCGGCAGCAGAGTAACCGGGCAACAGACCGTAACTTTACATATGCGAACCGTAACTTTTAAAATAAGGTCCACAAACCGTAAGTTGCATTATGTCCACGAACCGTAAATTTACCAATGTACCATATTTAGGAATAGTTGGTGGACCGTAAATTTACTAATATAATAGTAACAGAAATGGTTCATGAACCGTAAATTTACTAATATAAAACTAATAGAAATGGTTCATGGACCGTAAATTTACTAATATAAAACTAATAGAAATGGTTCATGGACCGTAAATTTACAAATATAAAACTAATAGAAATGGTTCATGGACCGAAAATTTACAAATATAAAACTAATAGAAATGTTCATGGACCGTAAATTTACTATTTTAATATTATCAAAGATGGCTCAAACCCCGTAAATTTACTGACCATATATTAATTATTTGTGGATCGTAAATTTGCTAAATTAATATTATCAGTGATGATTGATGGATCACAAGTTTACTAATCTAACATTTTTAGAAATGTGAGATATATAAACTTTCATATATTTATAGAACGTAATTTAAATTTGTTTTAATGTACGACAAAATACACATACAGTAAATTTCTATTAATGTTAATTTTTTGTTCATCCATGTTAGAATTTAGTATAATTTAAAAAAAACAATTTTAGGGAAGAAAATTAATCTAAATTTCATCATCTAAACAGTTTCATTTCACGTTCACCAATAGAATATGTTCATAAGGAAAAACTCAATTTTTTTAATTTCGGATAAGGCAAGGCGAGTTTTGAAATTCACGTCATATGTCTTACTAGCAAAAGCTCGAAAGTCACTGACGACACAGACTTGGCAAGAAGTAGTGCTAACAGTGCTTCCAGTCGCATGTTGAACTCCTGCAGTGCATGGCATGTAAATTTTTAGTTAACATTGTCATTTATTCAGTAAAAATACACCTGTTTTCAGCGGTTTTTCTATTCTCAAAATCTTATTTTCCACAAGATTACTAATTTTACATGAATTTACTATATTGGAAAAAACATTTCTTAATTACCTGAATCTTTCAGATTCCCAAGACAAAATTATCCAGATTTCTGGATAAAATTTTTTCTACAAACACACCTGTAGAAAAAAATCGAATATGATGGGTTCATTTACTTATATTACTATGAATAATATTGTAGCTTAAATCTTAAATCTAATTATTAATTTTAATAATTAGGGCTGTACAGAGTACTCTGTATATATCAGTATTCAGCCAAATTTTGGTTGAGTATGGAGTATTTGTAAGAATTTCATTTTTTTAAACAAATATGAACACAAAGGAATGTATAACTGATCTGAAAAAGGCTAATCAAATAGAACTGTACAAGAAATGCAACATTTCATAAAACTTTGTACATAAAAATATATCAACAAAATATGGAAAATTGAAAAAAATCAGGAAAAAATTAATACAGATTAAAGTTAATTTAGTTCTACATTATAAAAATAAATCATTTTTAAATATGTAGGAAAAGACAATTTTAGATAAAGAAACAGAAAATACAATAAAGTTTTAATGCAATTTATGGTGCAAAAAGACCAATCATTCTATACTTTCCTGAGATAGGGCATTTGTTTTATCATTGCAAATTCTGCTGCCTCTGAAAAAATGTGTCTGCAAAATGTGTCAAGCACTGCTAAAATAGAAGCTGTACATGAAAAAGTGAAGAAACTGTACAGCCAATAAAAAATTTTTTAATCAGAAGAAAATAGTGTTAGAGTTAGAAACTATGAAACTTTTTGCATTATTCGATGAATTGCTATTTGAATTATTGCCATTTTTTATACTTTAGTATAAGCAATGGTGGATTGAATGAGTTTTAATTTAATTTTGGTTAATTTTACTTTATGTATCAATTCTTTTTCTTTTTTATTAATGTATTTAAAAATTTCCAAAAATTGTATTTCAAAAACTGCACAATAACATGGATCTGCTTAAGAAAATTTTAGGTCACAAAATTCTGTCTTTTAACCTTAGACCTTTCGCAATTTTTTCTACCTTCAAATTGAAGCTTTCACAAATTTAATGATTTAAAAATTAAATCAGACTTTTAACAAAACAGCTGAACTCATCAAATGACATCACTTAGCTTATTGATATATGAAGGATAGAACTTGAATATAGCAATAATTTTAAATTCACAAGATTATGACTAGAATTTTTACAAATATATAAAAATAACCCGAAAGAAAAGTCTGGACAGATATAGATGAAATTTGAGTTGAAATTGATTAAAAACATCTTATGCTCATATATAAACCCAAAAACATATATAGGGAGGGAGTTGCCCCTAAGCTCATTTCATGTGTGCATCAGTAATTCTTTCTTATACACAACTACTCGGTACTCAACCAATTGCAATACTTGGTATATCACTATTAATTAATTACCAATTCTAGGAATAATATCAAATTACAAAAAAGATAGACATTCAGCAAATTGTAAAAAGGACAAAATGAACACACATATTTGGACTTAATCAATTTCTTTATTTATGAACGAACATCTTTTGTCCAGCTATGAAATTGTGACATTTTTTGTAAAAACGATGATATTTTGGGATTTACACCATTGTATAATTTCCTGTTTTCTTTTCTTTCAGCTTTCGAGCCACTGTCTGGATTTATTCCTACCAAGCACCTAATAAAAGAAAAGTTGTTAGTAATATATGTGGCTTAAGAAAATTGATTAATAAGTTACAAGATATAAATATGACTAATGTCAGCATTTATTAATTATAAAAGTGATCTTTGAAAACTTCACCAAGGTCAGTTACAACAAGAGTTAAATTTCAGTGATAAATACAGATGTAGTTTGAGGTATATATTGTTTAATACTGCAACTAAGTGCAAGCAGCACAAAGAATAAATGCTTTAGAGAGAACTGACACTGTGGCTCTAGCAGGACTCATGCGCTGTAAGTTCTAAATCAACGTAAGAAAACATGTAGCAGCTGCATATTGTATTGTGTTTTCAAATCATAATGCATTTTTCATTTGAAAATCGTCCCAGAATGGCAAATGTTTCCATAAATGGAATATTCGAAAAATGGAGTTATTTTAATCACTATTTTATAAAATACAGCACGATTTCAGTTTACCTTGATAATATATGACAGAGTGTGCTCCCCTACCCTCCCACCCTCCTCGAAATCAGGGTTGCGGAGTTGGAGTTAGGCCCATTTTTGAATGAAAGAGTTGGAGACTGATCTGCTAAAATTTCTGGAGTCAGAGTCATTTATTTTACAAGCAGGCCTTCGTTATCGGAGTCTGAGTCAGGCCCAATTTTGAGCGAAGAAGTCTTAACTTTGTGACTAAAGTTTTAATTCATTTCTGTTCAGAAACGCATTAAACTTGCAGGTGTTATTCAGGAACTATGTAATGAAAAGATTTTTTCCAGTTTTTTTTTTTTTTTTTTTTTTTTGTTCTATTGCGATAGATCTTTCAGAAAATGTTAAGTGCATGTTTTGAACCGAATTTGCAGACAAAAGCAGAAAGACTAATCAGAGAAGGGAGAAAAATTTCTTGTCATGTGATCAAATTAGCTTACAACTCTATCGATACTTTATTGATCCAAAATTAGAAAAACATTTCAATTACAAATCTCTTCTATCACCACATCTGCCAATTTTACGCATTTAAAAATGAGTCTGTCATTGTGTCAGAAAGTTTTGCGTTTGTTGAGTAGTTAAGAACAAGTTTAAGATATTTTATAAAAATGCAAGAAAGCCTTCAAATCACTTAGAGATAGATGATTTAAAAAAAACTAACCTTCAGAATTTTTCCAGAACTTAGTAAATTTTCAGACAATTCAAGGACCTTGGATTTTTTTTTTTTTTTTTTTTTAAATCTAGAACTTTTCCAGGATTTCCAGAACCTTTGACAACTCTTAAAAAATATCTATTGAGGCCAATAAAAAATATCATTTGAGGCCAATTGTATTGAAAAAGATATTTTTCTACTATTTCTAAAGTGTCCCAAATTTAAGGATGGCACTTTATTATAACAGTTCCATTTTTGTTAATTTTATCTGTCCAATGTTCAGGGGTGGAGAAATGTAACATTTTACTTGCCACTGGTGAGTGGATTTTCTGAAAGGCGAATGAATTTTTAGTTTGTCTTCAGAAATTGAAACTAAAGCGATATGCCAAAAACTTTATTTTTTTTATTGGTTAGCTATATTCTCCAAATTACTACGATGTAAACATGGTACTACACATTCTATATTAAACTTTCCTCTCTTATATATATATCTTAATTTCATAGAAAACAAATTATGAAAATGTATTGTAGTAACTGTAATCAATTATTTTTACAATTGCATAAATTTTGTCATTTTCAACTGTACATTGCTGGCTTGGTAAAATTTTCTAGAAATCCCTCACCCCTGCCCATGTTTATCATGGCACTTATAGTTAAATATTGAATGAGTTAATAATATGACTTGAGTAATGACAAAAAAGATATATTAAACAAAAACAATTTGCAGAGCAAAGTAAAACAATTGCATTTATTTCCTACATGTTTAAGCCCGAGAAATGCTACATTTAGCAAATCTGATTAAAATATTTGAACTTCTTAAATTAAAAATAATTTCAAATAACAGATTATTTAAACAACCTAAAATGTTACATACAAATCAAATGAAACATTTCTTGTTTGGGTTACCATCAACAAAATAAATCTTCAACTTCTTTTTTGTATTTCAGATTTCATTTGAACGGAATGTAACATTTTAGGATGTTTAAATAATGTGTTTTAATTTATAAAGTTTAACTAACTTAATCAGATTAGCTAAAAAAAATATAGCATTTAATGTAGGACCAACTGAATAAATATCTGTCCCTTCTCGGGTTTAAATATTTAGGAAATAAATGTAATTTTTTTTTTACTTTGCTTGGAAAATTAAGTTTTGATTTTTAAAAAATCACCCGCCCCCCCCGCCATACTTGCCAACTAAATTTCGGTAAAACTCAGACGATTTTGGACAAAAAATCAGAAGATTTTTTAAGTTTTATAACACTTTCAGTAAGAATTAAAAAACAGCTGAATCCTTATAAATAAACAAAATTCAAAGAGAAACTCTAATAAAATATTCACTAATTTGCAATTACACAATATATATTATGACAAAAAAGAATAACTTATGTATATTTAAAAATTACTATATATATATATTTTTTTGAACATTCATAGACAGGGGTGGGGAATTTTTAGAAAATCTTATCAGCCAAGGATTTATTTTACCCGCCAGCAAAATGCAATTACATTACTATAATAAAATTTACATGATTTCAAAAATAGTTGATTATTATTGCTACTAATACATATACATATATATACATACATACACATACATATTTTTTCACCCTGTAAAATTGAGAAATATACACGAGAGAAAAATTTAATAAAGAATACAAATTAGTACTGGGTTTACATCGCACTAATTTGGAAAGTTATAAAATATAGCTAACTATTAAAAAAAATTTTTTTTGGCATGAAGTTTTTTAAATACTGCTTATAAATTCACTCGTCATGTCAGAAAATTCACTCGCCAGTGGCGAGTAAAATGGTGTATTTCACCACCCCTGTTCATAGATTTTCTACCTTTCACCAAGACACTTAAAACTTATGCCTCCTAACCTTTTTTTTTCCTTTTTAACAATTTAGCGAATAATTTTTTTTTTTTCTTCATAGACAAGCAAAACTGTAATAATATTTAGATTTATCAAAATTGACACCATATGAATATTGACATATTTGCTATCCAAATCACTGTTTACAGCATCAAAAAGCTTTTGCTGCCACTGGAAACTGGCATTTTTTTCTCTCTTTTCTCTCATGTACCGTGACGTCACTTTAAGGGGTGCTTCTGAGTAAAAAAAAAAAAAAAAAATCTGAAATTCACAACAAAATTTTCTGAAACATTACAGCAGAGGGAGAAGCGGGAGATTGCCTCCCGATGCTAATTATGCAATTTTTCCGCAACCCTTCCATGGGAATTCGCATTTTTTATGCAATCTTTTGTTGAAATTTGCATTTTTTACACGATCCTTAGACTAAATTCGTGCTGTTTATGCGATATTTTGTCGAAAATTGCGTTGTCAGGGATGATTCTGAGCAGGGTTGCAAAAAAGACGGCTAAAATTTAAAAAAAGCCACGACGGTGGCTTTTATTGGTTTCAACCGGCTTTTTTTGGCCAAAATTGGCCTTTTTTGGCCAAAATTGGCTTTTATACAGTGAAGCATTTTAATTATAGACTACACATTTTAAAGTGTTTTTAATTAGTTTTAATGACATTTAACTGATTTAGAATATAATAAGTAACTCAATTCCTCAATAATGAAGCCATAATACTGGGGAAAAGAATTAGATCAGAGCTGCTAGTATTTTGAAGTGAGAATTGGAAATATCAGCTAAATTTTAAGAGTCATACCAACTGCTTTATCTGGTTTACACTGTCCTTTTACCCCCAACTCCCCTTTTTTTATTCCATTTTTATTGCTTTATAAAATTAAAGAGGACAATGATTATTCAGTTACTTAAGGAATTTTAAGAGCTATTAATATACAAATCTTATTTTATTTCTCATTAACATTTAAAATCATACATAATCAGGGTTTGCCCAAGTGGGCCCACTTGAAAAAACCCATTGTGGGTTTTTCAAATTTTCTCATGTTTTCACAACTGTAACATTATTTAATCTAAGGTATGAGAATAGGTGAAAACTAGAAAATTGGGTTAATAGCCAGTGGCTGTTAGACAGGGTTTGACCAAGTGGGCCCAGCCCGAGAAAACCTGTCCAGGTTTTTTCGGGCGAGCCCACTTGAAAAAACCCATTGTGGGTTTTTTCAAATTTTCTTGTGCTTTCACAACTGTATTATTATTTAATCTAAGGTATGAGAATGCAAAGATAAATGCCGATTCAAATATATTTCAAAATAACCAGATTTAAAGGAATTTCTATGCAGAGATAAAATGACCAAAAAAGACATTAGCTGTAAAGGAGGAAGATTTTCATGCCTGTAATCTAAAATGCATCCAAATACTTTACATCTTAATGCATGCAAAAAGATGACACTTGAGCCCCATCCTGATTGTTTACATTGTTATAGCTTTTAAGATTAATCATCCATTTATTATACTGCTTCGGTGTTCCATGAAAGTGTTATGTAGGAGTTTTCAACACAAAAAGGGTTCAGATTAGGGTAAAAAAGAGTGAAACAGATAAGTTTCTTCCTGGATTTTGTCAGTTTTTCATTTCTTTACATTCTTTCCTTTACTTCACTACCTCTGCTTCAATCGAACAATGCTTTTCTACATTTGGTCTGGTTTGGAGCAAGTTATGTAATCATTTTGGAGCTGATAAAGCAGCAAAGCTAGTAATAAGTGTATCGCCATTTGCAATCTAATTTAACATTTAATACTACAGTACAGGACCCATTATCCGGAATCCTCGGGACCGAAGGCTTTCCGGATTTCGGGTCCTCCCGAATTTCGCGTCTTTTCCGCGATCTTTTGATGAAATTAGCGTTTATTTTTAAGATCCTTTGACGAAATTAATGGTTTTTTCGCGATCATTTGACAAAATTCGTGTTTTTTTCTCGCGATTCTTTGAAAACATTTGCGCTTTTTTGCAATCCTTTCAAGAATTTTGCGTTTTTTTTTTTTCGATCCTTTGACGAAATTAGCGTTTATTTTTCATGAAGGTTTGGGAAGGGTTCATTTTTTTTAAAGGTTAAATAGATTAATAAGATCTGGAGGAGAATGGGAGTTTCATAAGGGAAAATACGCTTTCTTTTTTACATTTTACCAAAGTGCAACATAGCAAATTTTTACATGTTACAGTGCCACTGGTACACTTCATGGTAAAAGAAATAAAATAAAATAGAAACTAGAAAAAAGTTTTCTGGATTTTAGAATATTGGAATTAAGAGGTTCATGAAAATTGAAAATTAGAGAGATTCTGTGAATGACAATTCACAATGTATTAATGGAAATTATAAATAATAGTGTGGCATAAACTCAAACTACTACAAAATATATTAACCACTAAAATGCAATAGAAAATGCTTACTAATGCAACTTATACTTAATGCTTACTTATACTTATTATTATTATACTTATGCAACAAAAATTTCATTTTGATATTTAACTTCAAATATTGTGTGCTTAAAAAAATACATACCTTTGAAAAAACTCCAGGGTTACTTTAACTGTATCTGGATATTTCAAATTGAACACAAAGAAACAGCTAAATAATGCCGAAATGACATTCAATGATCCTTCCAAATGTTCGATTATAATTCGCCCATCACATGCCAACATATAAAATTCCGCTTCAAAGATAGATGATCCTAAAAATATTAAAATAATTTTAGTAAAACACATTGGACTGTGAATGCAAGCAATCATAAAGCCATTAACTTTAAAGAATCATTAATTTATTGGATTCAAAGGAACTCAGCTTTCGTAATTAAATACATAGGGCTTGAAATTACAGGGGGGGGGAGGAGAATTCCCCCTTTAGTTCAAAGTTTGGAAGGTATTTTCAAGGGAAAAGGGTGGATTTTTATAATTCGTGATAAAATAAGCTTTGAACTTTAATTAGCAATTAGCCTGTTAATTATATGTTTTAAAAATCAATAATTTCAAAGAAATTGATTTATAGTGAACATGCCTGCTTTATGTTATGTCTTTTTACAACATAGATATGTTTTGCTTTCTAAAAACTAGTGAGTGAGCGTGAAAATTTTAAAGGAGGAAAAAATCCTGGATAGGTCTGCACACTCCCCTTTTCATGTGATTTTTGGATTTTCCCACACATTACTTTAAACCCTGATAATAGTGATAGAAATGTAATAGTTGAAAAGTAGTGTCAAAAATAACATCCATTCCACATTTCTTCAAATTCCAAGTTGCAACTTAAGTTATTCCACTTGAATATAACTGTCAGGGGTCTGTCCAGACTTTTCTCACAGGGTCCTGTTTTTGTGAAATTGTGAAGTTTTTCTTATTTTTGTGAAAATTCTAGTCATACTTTTGTGAATTTTAAATTAACGATGTCTTCCTGTCCTATCCTTCATGTATAAAAAACTAAATAATACGCTCTTTGGTGAGTTAAACTGCTTACTTACAGGCCAGATTTTATTTCTAAATGACTAAATTTGTGAAAAAATTCTGTGAAAGGTCTATTTAAGAGGCAAATAATTTTGTGAAGAGTCCTTTTTTGGGATAAATAATTTTGTGAAGGGTCCTGTTTTAAGATAAATAATTTTGTGAAGGGTCCTGTTTTAAGATAAATTATTTTGTGAAGGGTTCTTTAAAGGACCTAAAATTTTCCTAAACATATCTCTGACTGTATACAGGAAATACAACAGAAATTTAAGTCTATCTTCAGCTATTTAATAAATTTCCTTTTTAAGGAAAAAAAAAGCATCCTTTACAAAATTACTCTTATACAAAATTCATTGTAATAAAAACATAACTTTAATATATAAAAGTGACAAACTCTCTAAGGCGGTCTCAGTGCAAGACGGAAATCTGCCTAACTCGGAAAGATTTTAAAGTTCCTACGAATGCATAGACATAGAGTTAAATTTGTCTAAGGCGGAATATTGTCTACTATGGAAACTTTTCTCGGTCCCGACCGATTCCGTCTTAGACAGAGTGTATAACAGACTATATATAATTGAGAACGATCATTGTCCAAGTTCAAGACAGAACCCTGTAATATGCTATAATAAAGCAGTATAAATATATAATAAACCAAAACATGCGGATTGACAAAAACAAATATTAAAAAAATTATGAGAGAAAATATTAAAAATTAAAAGTACCTTTCATGATAAGCAATGGAGTACTCCCCAACTTTCCTTCGAAATGGTGTGGACTGCAAATCTAAATATTAGAAAAAAGATAATACACATTAATAAAGAGGACAAAACATGCACAGGACGAAATTATACAAAAATGGAAAAACACTGACAATTTAAATTTTATAGCAAATTACATCATGTGAAATGAATTTTAAAAATAAACAAAATGAATTCAAATGTTTAAATTGTTTATTTACAATGACCTTTCCATTATGACCTTTGTAGACAATATTTCTTCAAAACTGTTCGCCCATTCACACAATGTTCTTTTCACACCCAATATAACAACAAGCTAGGATAAAACATCCCACTATAACTTTTTCCACATTTCATTTGCGATTTTTTTAATGTAAGAAAAGCTTAAAATTGTATCAAAAGCCAATGATATAGAATACCAAATGAGAAAAAATAAAATCCTTTTTCATTCATAGAGTCAGTCTCCATTCACCTGTGCAGGGGTCTGCCCAGGTTTCCCCCCCCCCCCCAGGGTCGTATTTTTGTGAATTTAATTATTTTTGTGAAAAAAGTAATTTCACAAAGTATTAGTTAACCCATTTATTCCTAGTCTCCCAAAATTGGAGACGTTTGAATTTTGCAGAAATAAATTAATATATTTTTTAGACAATGTTCAGATTAGTATAAATTAGGGATACACCAAATAGTGATTTTGGCCGAATACCGAATATTCAGCTAACTGAATATCAAATATTTGGCTGGCCGAATAGTAACTATTTGGCCGAATACCAAATATTCGGCTTTACTGGACAATGTTGAGGAACTTTCATTTATTTGTACATAATTAATTCCTATGAAAATCTTTTGCAAACTTTTTACCATGAAAAATCGTTGAAATTCACAATTTTTATGCATGAGCGATAGACAAATTTCACTATTTTTTTCCGAAATCGGTTGACAAGTTTTGCGTTACTTTCTGCGACGATTGGCAAATTCAGAGGTGACTGTGTACCTTATTTTTCAGAAAATCATGAAAAATCAGTCATCAATTTGGAAATAAAAAGTATAACAGAAAAATATCACGAACTTCGACAAATGATTTTTTTCTCCCTCCCAAATAGCTCAACTCCCCTCCATTTATAAATATATTGGTAGGGAGACTCCCCTCCTAGGAAAAATTGAATTTCAAGCCCTGTCAATCTATACCGAAGGTCTTCCAGTGTATGATATTTTTATACCAATTAGTTCTTTTTTTTTTTTGAATTCATTTACAATTTAGTTGTTGAGCAGATGTCACTCTTTCATTCTTCTTCAACTCGATATTGCTATTAATTTATTATTACAAATGTAGAACAAGAAACTAACACACTGACTATTTGTTCTTTTACTTGCAGAAATTTATTACACTTGCTAAGTTTATAGTATATAAAACAATTCATAAAATGATTTCCTAAAGGAAATTATATTAGATTTAAATATTTTTATATGAAACTATTTTACATTGGATAAAAACAATCCTTTTCGTTTTTACAAACTGAACTGTTTTTAATTTTTTACAATACTCAGGAATTAAGCTTGGAAACAATTATTTAAAGCTCTTTTTTTGTTTATTCATAAGTCAAAATACCTGTAGAAACTTTCCAATTATGTTCATCTTAGATTTTAATAATTTTTGACATTTTAAGCATTTAGAAAATTTGATTTAAATCATTTTTTTTTATAATTAGGTTGATTAAAATTGAGATTTAAATCAACTGATTAAAATCGTCGACACCCTAACTCCACTAGAGGAAATTTCATTAGTGGCTACTTTCTGAAAATTGTTACAATTTGCGAACAACTTACTTCACGAAATCATTCAGAAATCAAACAAATATCGTGCAAATACATTTTTAGTAATATGTTTCAATTTTTCTTTATTCAATGCACATTGGCATTGATTTAAAAAAATTCTATTATCAAGTATTAAATTACAAAATTCAATTTTCTTACTATTTTGGATTCTTGTTCCATGCTAAATATTTCTACAGATGCTACGACTATTCTTTTCAATATTTTGCCATAAATAGAAAGATAAAAATGCAGTTAAATTCAAACAATAAAATAGTATCAAATGCTTTAAAAAACTCTTACAAAAAAATTCATAAGGGAAAAAAAAAAGATTTGTCCTAAAGCTCCCTGTTAGTATGGAGGTACAGTTAACATTAAAATGGTTTTTGTATATCACATCTATCATTGTTTAGGAACATTAGAAAGTGTTTCATCTAGTGTGTTTTGTGTTTTTTTTTTACGGCCAATTATCTACACGAGGGATATAGGCCCGGGGGGAGTGCCCTGCGTGGGGGTCTTTCTAAGGGAACCTAATCCGTATTAACGCATGGAAGATCCACGGCTCGAAGAAAACCACGAAAACTCCGAACGATTAGGCCGACGGGCGCGATTGGGATCGAACCCAGCACTTCCCGTCTACCAGCTTCGAGAGCAGAACCTCTCGGCCACTGGTGGGGCCGTGTTTCATCTAGCATTCTATAGATTGAAATTTTAGTTTTGATGTAAAATAAAGTTGATATTCTGATTTTTTGTAAAAAGTGTCACATTCCTTCCCACTAAATCTCATTACAATTAAAAATTCAAATTTTAAAATTTTTGCTATATTTTCAAAATTTGTTAAATCTGAGTAGGAGAATATATAATTTTTTCTTATACTAAACAATTTTAATATTCTTACTAGTTTATACTTTGTTTTTAATTAAATTTAAATATATTTGAAACCATTTAACCCCAATTATTTGAAAACTACTTACCATCGATGCTAGAAATAATGATGCAACATCTTCTTTAAAATATGTGGCAATTGAAGACAAAAATACTATGATTTCATCTGGATTTTTGGCTTTCTCCACAATCCAAAAATGTTCACAGAGGTTCTTTATGGTAAGTGTTTTTAGATACATCATGACATCTTTAGCTCTCGACAAAATATTCTTTTCTAATTCTTCACCAAGATTCACATTTGCCAAGATTTGAAAGTGTTGTAAGAGGCCTGAAGGAATAAATAAAGCTGGCCAACTTTTTTTTAGATCTGTAAGGGTACACCCACTATTTATGTCTAAGCGTTGCAGATAAAAAGTTTCAGAAATTAATTTGGTTATTTCTGATGATGTGGGATTTTCAGCGACTAAGTCAACAAGCATTTGTTTTTTGTCTTGCATCGATTCCAATGTCACATTATTTGGACATGGTGGGCTCCACATGACACACCCATACGAGTCAATAGCAGCAATACACTGTTCTTTGATCGGTTGTTCATGTTTCTGCGATCCAGATCGCCGTTCTTTAATCTTTTTTCGGGATTTTCGCCCTTCATTTTCAATGCGGCTATAAATTTGCCTTGTTAATCCGCTATGCCCTATGATAATATCATTCAACTTATCCATTAGACTGTCAGGGTATTTAGTTGCAACTTTAGCTGCAACCAAATCAACCAAATGTTTAGTTGGGTCTGGGAGCACGGCAGTGCGTCCGCCAAGTTCGCACAAGCCGTAAGCTACCTTTTCCTGAACCATTTCGGCATACTTTTCACCCCCTCATAACGTCGTTTTGGAGAGATACATAAAAAATTTTCTTTTATGCACATGTTCGTATGGTCAAACTGAACTAAGGTTCCACGATTTCATGTTTCTATATTTAGTAGTTTTCGAAATATTAAATTCCGAAAAAGCGCTTTTTTGTCACTGACTCATTTCGCATCATCAAATAACTAAGGTACTTCTAAAAGTCGTAGAATCATGAAATTTCACAAGTAAGTCGGGTTTGTAGCACAATTAACCAGAAAAATCTGAAAACACAGAATTTCCGCCTCTAAACCCTTCAAACAGAGGGTGTTCATTTGGCCGTAAACAGTTCCTTAACACATTCAATTGTGCCAATGTTGGTCACCAAAACTCGATTACAGAGTTTTGAAGGGAGTCACGTGATTTCAAGCAGAATAACATTTTATATATATGCTTTTCCAAAGATGTTTGTTAAATAGAAAAAAATGAATATACTTAAAAATTTTAATCAGTATAGGTTATGATATATTTACGATATTAAAACAACAGAACATTTAACAAAATATAACTGCAATTCGGTACGTTTTCGATATAGTAGCCTTGACGAAATACAGAAAATAGCCTTGACGAGAAAAGAAATTTGATAATAACGTATTTTATGGCAACCTATTTACTGTGTCATATACACAAGCAATTTTTTCAATATGTATACAATTTATTTAATGTAAGGAACCCGTTTATTTATTTTTATATAGCAACACAAATAATTTGTATATAAAAAATAATATTTTATACATGTATAAATAAAATGTTTATATGTATATAAATACACGGTACTTCTTAGTTATCCCGTCGACCAAATTACTGTCGCCAAATTGTAAGATTAAATGCCAATAACAGTTTGCCATTAATTAATTAATTGTAAGATTAAATGCCAATAATGGCCAATAAAACCATTAATTCGACGTTTTATTTGTATTTTTATTAATGTTATACTAATTTATTTGTTCTTTCGTTATTTAAAATAAAAATTATGTCAATGTGTATAATTTGGCGAGTGGTTTGGCGATTTATATAATTTGGCGAAATTGGTCGACGGGATAACTAAGAAGTACCAAATCTATCTATCTATCTATACTAATAATATTATAAAGAGGTAAAAATTGTTTATTTGTAGGAAGTAAGCTCTGGAACTACCGAACCCATCCCAAAAGTAATGGTATCAAAATGATGGTGTTACTCCAACTTAGAACATAGGCTATATTTTATGTCGGTGCCACTACCCCAAAAGGGGTGCAGGAGCAAAAAACGTTCTAAAAATGCGATTTTTGCGTTACTAAAGAGAATAGAAATATGAAATTTGGAATATTAATTACTAATAAGATATAAATGATGTCTAAGAACAGTTCTTATCCAATTCGAAATTTAAAAGGGGTGAAAATGCACAGAAACGTTCTAAAAAACATTCTAAATGGTACTTTCAACATAATATCAAGAAATATCGAACCGATTTAAAAAATATTGGTGTCAAAATGATGGTGACGACGCTTGCTCCAAGATAGACTATATTTTATGTCGGTGCCACTCTCCCAAAGGGGGGTGCAGGAGCAAAAAATGTTCCAAAAATGTAATTTTTGCGTTACTGAAGGGCCTAGAAATATGACATTTGAAATATTAGCTACTTATTAGATATAAAGCATTTCTAAGAACAGTTCTTAAACAATTCGAAATTTAAAAGGGGTGAAAGTGGGCAAAAAGCGTTCTAAAAAACGTTCTACATGGTGGTTTCCAGCCACACAATCTCAGAAATACCAAACCGATTTAAAAAATAAAGGCGTCAAAATGATGGTGACAACCCTTGCTCCAACGTAGGCTATGTTTTATGTCGGTGCCACTACCCCAAAGAGAGTGCAGAAGAAAAACGTTCTAAATTGCGGTTTTTGCGTTACGGAAGGGCCTAGAATCGTGAAATTCGGAATGGTAGTTAGTGATAAGATATCAATGATCTCTAAGGACATTTCCTAAAAAAATCGAAATTTAAAAGGGGGTCAAAATGCGCAAAAAACGTTGTAAAAAAGCGTTCTAAATTGCGATTTCTAAGCAATCTCAGGAAGTACTTAATCGATTTCAAATATAATGGTGTAAAAATGATGGTGACGGATCTTGATCCAAGATAGGCTATATTTTATATCTGTTTCCCCTACCCCAGAGGAGATGCGGGGTCAAAATGCGCGAAAAGCGTTCTAAAAATGTTCTAAATGCCGATTTGTCAGCAATATCTTCAAACTGATCAAAGACTCAAACTGATTTCAAAAGTAATGGTAGGAAATTGCTGCTGACAGCCTCTGCTCTAACATAGACGCTATTTTATGTCGGTATCACTATCACCTAGACGTTGCAGGAGTAAAAAAGTGTTCTAAATTTCGATTTTTGGGATCGGTAGGGGCTAGCAACTTAAAATTAGGCAAGGTACATATTTATTAGATATAAATAATCTTTAAGAACAGTTTCGAAAAAATTAGAAATTTAAAAAGGGATGAAAATGCGCGAAAAGCGTTCTAAAAACGTTCTAAATTGCGATTTCTACTCAATCTCAGGAAATACCAAAGCTATTTCAGAAGTAAAGGTTTCAAATCAATGGTGACAGCCCCTGCTATAACATAGGTTATATTTTATGTTGCTGTCACTACCATCTGAGGGTTGCAAAATTAAAATATGTTCTAATTTGCGTTTTTTGGACAACTGAGGGGTCTAACACTTTGAAGTATGGCATGGTATTTACTTACAAGATGCAACTGCTTTCTAAGAACAGTCGAAAGGAAATTCCAAATTTAAAAAGATGAAGTGAGCGAAAAGCGTTATAAATTACAATTTTTATGCAATCTTATCAAATATCAAACCGATTAAAAAAATAATGATGAAAAATTGTTGGTGATAGAACCTGCTCAAACATAAGCTATATTTTATGTCTGTGCCACTACCACCAGAGGATTGCAGGAGCTAAAAACTTTCTAAATTGAGATTTCTGTGATACTGAAAAGGCAAGAAACTTTAAATATGGCATGGTAGTTACTTATAAAATATAAATGCTCTCGAAGGACTGTCGAAAATAAATTCGAATTAAAAAGGGGTGAAGAAAAGGGGAGGTGCGAAAAGCATTCTAAAAAGTCCTAAATTACGATTTCTATGCAATTCCAGGGAATATAAACCGATTATAAAAGTAATAGTTGCGAATCAATGGTAACAGTCTCTGATCCTACGCAGGCTATATTTTATGCCGATGATTCTACCACCTGGGGTTTACAGGAACATCAAACGTTCTAAAAAAGGCCTTTAAAAGCTTTCTAAATTACGTTTCTGTGGAATATTAGGAAATAACAAACCGATTTCAAAATTAATGTTGGCAAATTAATGGTGACAGTTCCTATTTCAACATAGCTCTTTTTGTTGAGAGAGGTGGTAGGACTTGGAATTTGACATGATAGTTAATTTTAAGATGTAAGAAGATGGTTTCTAAAAAATTCAAAACTTCAAATAAATACTGAAAATAGCGTATTAATTGAGCATAAAAGTTTCAAAATATTTTCTAAATTATCATTTATTTAGTTTTATTTCATTTTATTAATTTAAGTCTCATTTCTGCCTAATGCAGTGTAATAATGATGTTTAATCAAACTGTGTTTTAAATAGTAATTTTTGAATTGTTCCTAAAAGTAATAAGTACCTTTTAATAAAAAAAAACCTTTAAATAAAATAAAATAGTACCTCTTAATAAAATAAAAATTTAGTTAGTACCTTTTAATAAAAATTAGACATATAAATATCACTTGGCATATTTCAAATATTACGCGGGCAAAGCTGCGGGGTTTGCTAGTACATATATAAATAACATAAAAGTTCATCAGGTTTGTTTTCATAGTTGTTTATATCATTTGGCAACATATCTCAGTTTCTGAAGTCTGAATTGCGCCAAGATTTAAAAAAAATGCCAAGGTCCCTATAGTGGAAAAATATCCTAATTCCATATGAAAGTTTAAAAATCTTTTAATTAAATGAAATGTGTAACTAATAAACTGTCTTTAACGATGTGCGAAAGATGCGGCGTCCGAAGTCTGCTGCTAATGTTATTATATTGTATTATTAGCCTACTTACTGTTAATTTATTGTTAATTTTAAATCTGTAAAAGAAATAGTATAGTTATAGATAAGATATGTTGGTCGCCAAAACCCGATTACAGAAAATTAGCCTGAGTTATAAAGGTGTTACATGATTTCAAGCTGAATGAATTTTTATATGTTTTTACAAAAATCTTAATAAGGCAAATCTTTCCGTTTGTCTGTCCACCTTTCTATCTTTTATTTCCTTAAAACAAATTTTATTAAAGACCGGGAGGCGTCTGCACAGATCATCATCTCATCGAGTTGACGGCTGAAATTTTAGGATTAGTTAAATATCGATTAGCGTATTGTAACTGGTCTGGCAAGTCATATCTTTGTGGAAGCCACCTACAGACCCGATTTTACGGGTTAATTGGTGGATTTTCCATTTGTTTTTTTTGCACTCATTCCTCCATGTTTCCAAACTTTTGAATGCAGGAAAATACAATAGTAAACCTATCAGTTAACCACTAAAATTAGGTCTTCAGGTGGTTTCTACCAAGATATGACTTAACAGACCAGTTGCATTTAAATATGCTAATCTAGTTTTAACTAATCCTAAAATTTCAGCTGTAAACTCGATGAGGTGATGGTGTGTGCAGACGTCTCCCGGTCTATTATAAATGTCGGAATTCTAATCTCAATAGCACTCTGGTCAATCAAGCAATTATCCCTACTATTTATGGAACACTATTCCTTTAATTGCGTTTTAGTGATGTTAATGAACTTATGCATATGCATCATACATATTATACATATGCATATAATACGTAATACATTTGCATCATACATATTATAGGTATGTGTATAATGCATAATACATATGCATCATTATGACGTCAGAATAAACAAAACATTTTTTGTCGCCAAATTTGAGAATTGACATGATATATTACCAAATTTGGCGAAACTTTGCTAAATGTCGCCAAGCTTGGCGAATATTTGACGCTAGTGGCTATTTTTCAATAAGTTAATTATTAATGCGAGCCATCTATTTTTATTTTTCCGCATATCATCTGAATAGTCAAATGATATAACGTACTAATATTTTCAAAGTGCTAATAGTTTCGTCACTGCCCAAAACCTCTGCTATTGTTATTATATTGTACTGTTATTATACTTACTGTGACTATGTTATTAATCTTTACACCGCTAAAACTTCTGTATTATATAAAGAGAATTTACGGAAACTATTAAAGCATTGAAACTGCCAGTTCTCCTTATGATTATTATAATTCTAGAATATGTAATCTGTTAATCGATATGTACGTTAGAATGAATCTTCTATAACCCGGTTCCTCGTATTTTAGTTTTCAGGCTTCGAATAAAATTAGCTAAAATCTTAAAACCATGGCACATTGACTGATTTTTCAACACGATCAGATGAGAAGAATGATAGATTTTCAAATGGATCATGGCAGTGAGCCGGTAGACCTTCTATTCTTCCGTAATCAAGTCTATTATAAAGGTTAACGTGAAACAAAAAGATATTAGCATCAATATGGTTTAATGAAAATGCAGATATTGTCAAAGAATTTCATAAGAACCATTTTACTTGTACCCAGTCGTATCAGTTAAAATACAACAATTGGCAGTGAGCCCAATTAAAAAAGATTACTTAATAGGATTAAAAATTTCCGCATTAGAGAGCGAATCGTAACTGCTAAGGAAACATGCATAGTGAGTTAAGAGATATTTGTCACGAAAGATGAAATACATAACAACACAAAATATATGATGTGCTTCCATGATCGTAAAGAGTTCTTGATTTCTCTATCAAAAGCTTCCGACTTGGCAAAAGAATGGGCAAGTAAATTAAATTATGAATAACAGTAACATGATGCAACGTTTAACTTGGAACTAATACGGTAAATACTGCTTGCTAGAGGCGGCTAGTACTTTAATATAAAAAGAAATAAAGTATAAATTTGTAAAGCTCAATAAAATAAATTTAGGTATTTTTATGTTAGCCGGGCGCAAGTGGCAACTCGCCAAATACTGGTCCCAACTCCATTGTTCATATTGCATTCATTTCATTTAAAGATATATACTTTTCAGTCACCTCATTTAAAATAGATGCATTTCCCTCATTTTATTTAATAGAATATTTAACATAGAAATAATTAAATAAATAAATAAGAAATAATAACATAAACCAAAATGTTTTATTTGAAAATCAAAGCATTGTTTCTAATTTACACATGTGAAAAATGAAAACTGCTATTGACGAAAAAAACAAAAGGCTAATGAGGAGATTTGCTCCCGGCTAACATAAAAGTACCGAAATTTAAGTTTTTTCATATTAATATAGTTTAGAATAACAAACTTGAAAAATATACAAAAAGTAGTGATATCCCAACAAAAAGTTTTCGGTAAAAAAAAAAAAGCGCCAAGTTCTCCTTAATGTTTCGGCCAGAAAAAGTAGTGATATCTGAAGTTCGCACAAGTTAAAAGCCAAACATCCCAAATCTTTCATTGAAAATGGCTTCCTGCGACTTGGCCGTTAATGCCTTCGAGAGAGTTTTTCAAATTTTCAAATATGTACAAATGTGCTACATGTCAACTTCATTTTTTGATTATTTTAGGCATTTTGTGGCACAGAGTACAGAAATAAAATACACATTTGAAAAAAGCATTTATACAACTTCAGTCTATTTAAATGCTTAGAAGTTAAAAATAACAAAATACTTCAAGGAGATAATATCCCTAATTGCTAAAACATAATTAGTATCAGCTTTTAACAGTTTATAAATTTTACCTCTTAATGTATGCAAACAAACTATAATAAATGTTCAAGCGAAAAAAATCTCTTTCGTCAATACACAAGATTTCAATATTATACAATAAAATATAATGTAACATACTGTGAGATTTGAAGTAAGTAAATTTTGTTTTATTTCTTGGGTTTTACGTTAATGACTTTAGCTTTAGACCGTACAAAATGGCAATTAAACCACAAGTGGACTAAATGATCTGTAATCAAAACTAATGTTTGTTGAAACTGAATTGTAGTTATCAGAAATCTTTTACTTATAATGTCTTTATGTGAATTTGCCTCTTTGCATTCTAATATTACTTTTAATATTTAAATAATTCATAAATGCGTAATTTCCAATCATTAATTTTGAAATGTTGTAGAAGGCATTAACGGCCAAGTCGCAGGAAGCCATTTTCAATGAAAGATTTGGGATGTTTGGTTTTTAACTTATGCGAACTTCAGATATCACTACTTTTTCTGGCCGAAACATGAACTTGGCGCTTTTTTTTTTTTTTTACCGAAAACTTTTTGTTGGGATTTTTATTTTTTCTGATATGTCGTCAGCGATGATCCGAACCATGGCGGTCCGGATGCTGGGGCTTGGAATTTCTTTCGCTTCCAAATTCTCCATCAATTCAGCTGGCATACGGTGCCAGCTGATTTTTATATCCTCAACTGTAAATGCATTACTGGATGTAGATGCTGGAAGTTCATTTAATGCTGGAGTAACAGTGGTAGATGATGTTGACTGCTGAAAATGTGCCTGTGAAGATTCACAACTGTCTGCTATATCGTCCACTGATGGTTGCTCCGATACTATAATAATAGAAAGAATTATCGTAAAAATTCATAGCTAATATTGTAATATTAACACTTATTTTATCATCTCAGTTACATACCTGCTTTTTTGTAAGCTTCTATTAATTTTCTAAACTGAATTGGCCTTAAGCAATTCTTTAAATCTTCTTCTTTGACATAATCCAGATCCTCAAATCTTTCCATACCAGCAGCAACAAGGCAATGAAGAATGTTGTTTACAGCATCAGATGTGAATTTCTCAAATGTTACATGTATCAGAGTCTTTAATTTTTCGATGCCTAATTGGACCATAAAATTTAGGAAAAGGTTGATTACTATATTATATATATATATATATATTAGATTAGGGTTAGAAGTTAAGAAATCTAAGTAAGCTGTCAAATGATGTACTATTTTTTCTTTAAAATCTAGGTGGTAAAATGCATTTTATTGTTCTAATTTCATATAATATTTTCACATTACTTTTGTTATTTTTACACGTTAAGGGCAACAGGAGGGAAGCTATACTTTATGTTAATCACTAGAACAAAATAAAAACAAGCTTTTAAAAATGTTTATTTTATTTTTATAAAAATATTATTACAGAAAATGGATCGTGATTAAACTTTGAGATACAATCAATTACAAGATTGCTAAAAAAAAAAGTAAAAAAAAAAAAAAAAAAATCCAACTGAAAAATTACTACTTGAATTAGTTATGCATTGAAATAAGCTAGGGTTTCAAGTAGACTCCAGATATATACCCAATTATAAGCCTAGATACTTGGGATAATTATGGGTCACTGTGGTGATTGAGTTTTTACATCTGAATGAGAGTTTCGCAACTGTTTTTCCACGACAGACTGATGAATTGTGATATTTTACTTTTTCCAATTTTGCGGGGTTTACTTGTGTCAATGGCGAAACCTGCAGGTATTTAATTTCACACAGTCAATTGGCAACTTTCAAGATTTTTTGCTTACGTCATTGACTTTATGATTTTCCCGTTATGGATTGACGAATTCAGAGATTTTCCACACACCAATCGGCAAATTTTGAGATTTTTCCATCAACAATTGGTCATTTTTTCCCATGACAGATTTAGTGATAATTGCGGGGTTTTTTTTTTTTGATAGATGCACGACATTTGCAATTTTTTCACGTAACTTACTGCCAAATTTCATTATTTTTTTCACATGACTGACAAATTTGTGATATTTCCCCTTCCCCTCCAATTGAATCATTAAATTTAAGATCAATGGACGTATTTTGTGATATTTTCCCTCTCGCTTCTAAAAAAGGAAATAAATCGAAAGACAAAACGGGGGGGGGGGGGGGAGAGAGAGAGAGAGAGTAAGACCATCCAGGTTTGTAAAATAATTAAAAAATTCTGCTGGATGCTTAAAGTTGTTATTAAAAAAAAAAAGTTGCTGGGTCCTGCCAAAGTACCCTAAAGTCAACACTATAAAAGTGCCCCTTCCACACCAGCAGCACCCTGCCCCTTTTTAAACCTGAGAAAAACTGATATTTATTAGTACGATTCAACTTACCTATAACTATAGGTCAAAATTGGGAAATTTCATTAGCGGCCACTGGCCGCTTTTTAAGTGGCCACTTTCTTTAAACTAGCGGCCACTTTTTTATTTCAAAATACTAAACAGCCCAGTAGCAGAAACAGTGCAGCACGGAAGCAGGCGCTGCAGATTATTTTAAACCTTGCAGATTAATCCACCAACTTAAAAATAAATGCTGGGCTTAAAAAATAGCTGAAATTTGCTTTAAGTCTCTAGATTTACGGTATTTGTTGTATCCTTATATTATATATAATCTTTATAAATGAAAATTTTGCTTACTTTAAGTGTTTCGGGGGAGGAAAATAAAAGGAAAAAAAATGAAAGGCAAAACGGGGTGGGGGGGGAGAGAGTAAGTAAGACCATCCAGGTTTGTAAAATAATTAAAAAATTCTGCTGGATGCTTAAAGTTGTTATTAAAAAAAAAAAAAGTTGCTGGGTCATGCCAAAGTAGCCTAAAGTCAACACTATAAAAGTGCCCCTTCCACACCAGCAGCACCCTGCCCCTTTTTAAACCTGAGAAAAACTGATATTTATTAGTACGATTCAACTTACCTATAACTATAGGTCAAAATTGGGAAATTTCATTAGTGGCCACTGGCCGCTTTTTAAGTGGCCACTTTTTTATTTCAAAATACTAAACAGCCCAGTAGCAGAAACAGTGCAGCACGGAAGCAGGCGCTGCAGATTATTTTAAACCTTGCAGATTAATCCACCAACTTATGCTGGGCTTAAAAAATAGCTGAAATTTGCTTTAAGTCTCTAGATTTACGGTATTTGTTGTATCCTTATATTATATATATTCTTTATAAATGGAAATTTTGCTTACTTTAAGTGTTTCTGTTATTTCTTATGATAGTAGGCTTATTGGGTCGCAGATAAATTTTTGTTTGCTGCAGACTGACGCAGAAAATTCTGCTTCTGGGCTAAACAGTATAATTTCTATAAGTATTAATCTAAAACTGAGTAGCCCAAATAAATGTTAATATAAATATATTGGAACCAAAAAAAGTAGAATCCTTGATGAAATACAAGAAAATTTTATTATCTCCTTGTAAAAAAGTGGCCGCTGATAGACAATTTTTCACTAGCCACTTTTTTTCATTTACTGGCCCTGTGGCCGGTGGCTAGTGCTAATTTTGACCTTTGCCTGTAACACTTTCGTTTATTTTTGCCTTTTTAAAAAAAATTAAATTCTAGTGATGAAAATTTCTACTTTAGAGGTAATTTCTAAAAACTTGCAAAATTCTTTATTAAAATAAACATGCATTAATACTTCATAAACACAATGACCCATAATTAACCATTGTCGGGGTAATTATAGGTAACAAAAAATTCAATAAAAAAAATTTTTAAACATTTTGGGTAAATTGAATGTTTTATACAAAAGCTAGTAGCAAGTCAACTCCATGCCAAATTTGAAAATGTTATCGTTTTAATTTTTCTAGATACTGAGATCTTGTTTTCTGAACCGTATTTACCCCCATGTCACCCTATATGTCAAATTTGATGATTAGGCATAATTTTGTAGTTGTCAAATGCAATAATTTAATTGATGACTAACCACTGTTAACTTCGAACCATGTATCAAATGAGATATGTATCAAAACTTAAGACTAAACAACTGTTAGCAACTTTATATAGATGATAGTCTACTGTATTAATTCAAATGTGCAAAGTTAAATGTGGAAGAAAATAAAGAAATATACGTAACTTTAAAAAATTTAGATTCAAACAAATATAAGACCTCAGCAAATTATGTGAAGAAATGTGAAAAGCATATTCTGAAAAATATGTTACACATAAAAAAGAAATAAAGCTCAACATAACTTGTGTTTTAAAGTTATTATGTTTAGATTGCAACAGCTGTAGCAAGATAAAGGATAAAAATTTTTTAAATCCTTTATATCTACGCATATCACAGGCGAATTTTCATTCCGTAACTCATACAAAGCATGATCATAATCCCACTCTCCAATCATACATTTAACAATAAAATATATTCTTTTGCCAAAAAGAATGAGCAATATTTTGCCAAAAAGACAGTTATTATTTTCTGAATATGTTTTGATACAAATAATTTGTTCAACCGAATACTTGACTCCACGATTTGTAATCTTTTCACATACAGATAAACTGCTATCTACAACAACATTTTTTACAGCATTCTGTATATCTTCATTATAATGAAATAAATAAAAAGAAGAAACTTTTTCTGGAATTGATTCTTCTGAAAATAAAACACCATTCATAAGATAGGCTTGGAGTAATTGATGCTTATTGGAAAGCATGGATGTTAAATTTTTGAAATTTTTGCTAGCTGCAACAACATTTTTAAAGTAAGAATGCTTACTTTCAAACCTTATCGTCCATAACTTTATTAATGGTCCAAATTTTGCAGTTAGATCTGGATAATGTTGCAAATAGTGATGCTTTGGTCGCAAAGGCACATCAATAAAAGTTGATTTGCGTTGCTCTAAGTATTCATTAATTAATAATTTCATTTCAGCAATTTGATCTAATGTTATTTGGGGAGCACATACATATTCTACTATTTCTTTTAACATTATAACTAACTTCCACACAGGATCGTTTGTATCAACTCTATTGTTCAACACTACTGGCAAAAAACGTATTAATGCCCAATTCTGGCAAGCATTTCCTGATAATCTTTTTGATTTTTCTTGAAAGCATGTAGGTTTGCAAAGTGCATCATTACCCAAAAACTTAAAGTCTGTAATAAGAAAATTAAGGGAATCAATACTAAACCAGTTGTTAACTCATATTAAATACTCACAAATACTCAAAATAACAAAACTGCAGTGCACTGTTTTTATTAAATAATATCACAAGAGCCGCTCATGGCTACTTCTCTCACAACAAAACATTCTATAAACTCGCATAAACAAACGCAGACGATAAAAGTTATTGCCAAAAATGCAAAGCATAAAAACGACCGAACATACCGGCCCCCGTTGAATGATTTTCATTCAACCACAATTATAATACATTATTACACTTTGAATTTTAAACAAATAATACAGCATGTACTAGTAAACAATAAATTGACAAATTACAAAAGATAATAATCATTTTTCCATGGGTAACAGACAAATTTTTGAAATTGATCTCTTGAAAACACCTCGTTGTTTTTATGTTTACTACTCTAAAATTCTGCACGCATTATGTAATGATGTACACTCATGACATCTAACACTCAAATTAAATTTGTTTTAAATGCTGCAAGAATTTATTTCTTTTCTCCTATTTTATTTAAAAAATAACTCAGAAATACTTTATTTTAAAGTATTTAAAGGTTAACACTCTCAATTTAATCAAAATAAGACTTAAACCTTCTGGATAAAATAAATGTCATTTAAATAACTCGAATAATATATGTCTCATATAAATAATCTCTCTATATAAATTTCTCTATATAAATAATATATAACTCAAATAATATATACACTCTCAATACACATTTTGTATGAATATTTTCTTTGATAACACATAATACATTCAATCAAATAGAAATTAGCTTAATTATACATATTTACACTCAAAATATCTTATAAAGCCTATTACATTAAGGGAATATAAACCCTTTTATAATATTTATAACATGAAACATACAACAATTATGAATTGTTTTTCTACATACTGCACGACCATTTAAAGGCCAAAAATTTTGCCTTAACTGAAAAAGTAAAGCTTGTGAACTTAAATATAAATACCGTTTATGAAAGTATTCTACTATCCTTTGAGTAAGTTTACTTTTATTATGTAGTAAAATTGGAAATTTTTGGTTGGCATTTAAGTTACTGTTCGCTAATCTACCTCCTACTCTTAGAAGACCTTCTTTATCAAGAAATGGATGTAAGTTTTTTAACTGACTATCATGATTAATATTACCTGATTTTTGCAAGGATTTTATTTTCTTGTCAAAAAACTCACGTTGAACACTTTTTAACAAAAAACTTTCTGCTTTGTTGAGCTCTTCGAGGTCCAGAGGACCCTCCTTTTTTTCTTTTTTACAATTACTAAGGAACCTGAAAATAAATCCTAAAATACGAATTATTTTACAATAGTTATTACTTAAATCAATTATATCATGCACAAAAGAATTAACAGAAACTGTAAAAACAGATATTCTTTTAAAGTCACTTATATTAATATTTTTCAGTTCATTTGAAAAGTCATTGGAATTAACTGCTACAGGAATATTTGTATTGGGATAGTCTTTTTCCTTTAGGAACAATGGACCACTCCACCATAACTCATTTGATAATAGTTTATCAGGATTAGCTCCTCTTGTTAGAAGGTCAGCAGGGTTTTGCTGAGATGGAACATGTCGCCACTGCATCCCTTGAGTTAGTTCTTGTATTGTAGAAATCCTATTCGCAACAAAAGTTTTTAGAACGTATGGTTCTTTTTTAATCCAGGATAATACTATCATGGAATCGGACCTCAAGAAGATTTGGTTTACACTAATTTTGAGCGAAGAAATCACTCGTTTCATAAGCTTTGTCAATAAAACTGCTGCACAAAGCTCAAGTTTTGGAACAGTTAATTGCTTTAAGGGAGAAACTCTAGATTTACTTGTCACTAATTTTACAGACACTTGACCTGATTCTGTCACTGATTTGCAGTAAATTGCCGCACCATAGGCTGCTTCAGATGCGTCGCCGAAACCATGTAACTCGATCATAATTGCATCATTCAATAAAATACACCTACTAATCTCAAATTTATTAATTAATTGTAGGGTATCAGAAAACTCTCTCCATTCCTTAGCCTCTTTCTCGGTTAACAAATCATCCCAATTTAATTGTAATAACCATAACTTCTGCATAAATATTTTTGCTTTAATTATAATAGGAGATACTAAACCTAAGGGATCGAATATACTTGATATAGTTGATAACACTTGTCTCTTAGTGACATTTAAATCATTATGAATTTTAACATTGAAACTTAAACAATCTTTCTTCGATTTCCACGCGCTAACAGTACCATAAGTAACTGTCGTTAATTCAGAATTTTTAATTGGCTCGTTAAGACCTTCCTTCCATAAGACTTTTTGCAGCTTCCTCTGATCTGGATGAATAGAGATTGCTCTATACATTTTTTGAATGTCTGCAGTGAAAGCGACGATATATTTTCTAAATCTCAACATAATTGAGAATAAATCATCTTGTATTACACCTCCGTTATATTGAATAAAATTAAGTGAGTTTCCCTTAGTTGTTAAGGAAGACGCGTTAAATACAACTCTCAAAGGCGTTGATATACTTTTTTTCTATTCCTCTATACACTCCAAGATGGGGAATGTAATAGGATCCACTTTCTTCCTCGCTTTCGTTAACTTCAACCATGTGGCCTAACTGTTGATATTCTTTTAAGAAATCTGAATATAATCTTAAGTACTCAGGATCTTTTGCTAGACGATTCCATAAAGAATTTAATTTTTTCGTAGCGATTTGTTCTGAGTTTCCTAAAATAGCTGGATCCTCTTTTAAGGGCATTTTAACAACATATTTACCGCTTTTGTCTCGTGTAGAATTTTCTACGAAATGTTTCTCACAAATTAAAGTCTCTTTACTTTTTGGTTTTTCAACCTCGATATTTTCTATCTACCAGAATTTCCTAAGTGTCTTGTCTAGATTGGTTTCTTTCTTAATAAACCCACAATGAACTTTGTTTTCATTCTCTGACGGAAAACTTTCCGATACAACAAAACCGAAAACTGTGTCTTGCAAAATAAGATCAGAATTATTAACACGAATTTGTACCGGTCTCAAAAGCTCATAAAAAATTCCTGCTCCTAAGAGCATGTCTACATGTTCTGGGATATTGAAACTAGCATCTGCTAATTTTACATTAGGTAAATCTTGTATTGAGATTTCAATTGGACGTGAAGGCGTTAAATCTGCAGTTATTTTCGGAACTACCAAGAAATTTAAATTTTTCACAAAACTTTCATCTCTATTGCATATTGATGCATTAACTTTATGATTTATTACTAAGGTAGCATCATTTAGACCTGACACTAAGATGTTTGTTCTTTCTTTTTTTAAATGCATTAGCTCTATTAAATGGCGGGATAAAAAATTAGACTCACTGCCTACATCTAATAAACACTTTACTCTATGTTTACATCCCGATTCATCAATTAGAAAACATATTACAGTTGAAAGTAAAACTTTGCTCTTTTTATTCGAATAGTTACTAATAAAGGTACGAACTCTTCTGCATTAGCGTTCAAGGCTGATGTGCCACGATTTGTTGGCCTAGAATCTGAACATTCTTCCACATTTACCTTTCCTTGTTTATTTTGTTCCGATGAAACATATTCTTTCACGTATGTGTTGTTATTTGTTTTTGGGAAATGTATAGTTTTATGATGACGTTTTTTACAAAAGCACGTGTACTTTGATGGACAATTTGCAACTGAATGTGAATTTAAACAATTAAAACATAACTTGTTACATTTTATAACGTTCACCCTTTCATTGACAGATAATTTTAAATAATGCGGGCATTTTGAAAGAGTGTGATTTTCGTGGCAAAAAATACAACTTAATGTTTTAACATCTGATAAGAATACTTTAGATACACTTTTGGAGTTAGTATATTTACGATTAACACTAAAATTCTCAGTAAGAGATTTTCCGCGTGATGTGAAATATAAATCACTCTCTCGTCCCAACTCTTCTGGTAAAAACCATTTATCACCTTGTCTCACACTAATGTGGGAAGCTGTTTCTCTATCTAATGTTTGATATAATTTATCCGATACTATAAGTTGTTTTAGACTCTCGAAATTGGAGACATTTCTTAAATTTAAATAATATTCCCAGTTTGTCATTAGACGTGAAGCAAACTGTACATGCGTCTCATTTGGTTGTTTAACAGCTTTTCTAAATTGCTCTAAGCAAAAATAAGGTGTAGGTTGAAATTCTTTTAACACTAATTCTTTTATTTTTGCATAATTCTCGATATCACTATCATGTAAGTAAGTTAATATGTTAGATGCTTTATCCCCTAATAAATTTAACAGAATTTCTGCTTTATATTGTTCTGGAACATTTTTAGTCTTAAAAGCTCGTTCTAAAGAAGAAAAGTAAAACCCCCATCCTTCAGGACGTATAGGTATTTTTACAGTCAAAGTTCGAATACTTTTTATCAATTGATCTAACGATTCTAATTTTATTTCACCCTCACTAATATTGGATTTAGCTTCAGATTTAATTTTAGCTAGTTCTAATTCAAGTTTCATTTTTTCCAGATCATATTGCTTTTGCTCCTTATCAATTCGCCTTTGCTCCTGCTCCTCATAAATTCGCCTTTGCTCCAGCTCCTCATGTTTACGATTTTCAATTATATCGTTTGCTATATCTTTCACAAAATCTGGTTTATTTTTATACATTTCACTGTCTTCAATAATAACGTTTAAATCCGCAATTGTCATATTTTCATTAACATTTAGATTTATTTCAGTGGCTATAAGCCTTAAATCGTCTTTTTTTGCACCTTTAAACATTGTTTAATATATGTATAACAGTAAAGATAAGAAAAATCACGTTCACTTACTTTTCGAATAATCTTTTGAGGAATTTCGTAGCACGGAACTCTTAGAACTTATCATTCATCTCGGCGTTTCACTCAACTTAAATTTTGATTTTAGAAGCTCGTTGAATTTAATCCCAGGCTGCTTCTTCGTTGCTCGGCGGACCACCAGTTTTTCTTTAGAAAGTAATTAAGATACAGTGACAAATCATAATCGCAAACACCTTCAAACAGATCATGGCCGATACAGGGAGGCAATCCTGGACGACACACATGAAAACATTTAAGTTGATTAAAAATTGATGAATATAAAATACCCTCAAAACTGCTTTCATTTTGTAACTGTAACACTGCTGAATCATATGAAAATTCTGTACATGGTGAATCCGATAATATAGGATAAACTTGGGAGTTAAAACTAGTTCTAGTTTTAAGGCAATATCGACAAAAATAATCACTTGTTGAAAAATTCTGCTTAAAACCACCAATAAAGTGAGCTCCTAAGTTATCCGAGCTTATACAAAAAACTTGAACTTCAAAATATTCACCACTAACAACAAAACCATTTTCGAGTGTCTTTAAATCTTCAATTAAAGTGTTGAAAACTGAATTTTGTCCAAAGAGTTTTATATGCTTTTCATAGCATAAAATCAATAATTGCATTTGGTCAGTTGATGACCGATGCCAGGGATAAAAGTTTCCTAATGTAAAATAGAATCCTAGTAATTTATGTTTCTTTTTTGCCGAACCAAGTGGATTGACAGTTTCAAAGGCATCTTGGTAAAGAATCAAATGCAAAATTTTACCATTGACAGTATGTATTGATCCGTCAGTGAAATCAGCTAGCAGATTTGGTTGTGTTTTACATATGGGATTGTTAAGTTGGTTTATCACAGATTTATCCTGTAATAAGTTAAGCAATGTATTTTTTATTGGGACATAATGAAAGTAGCAAGGCTTATTTCTCCTATCTCTACCAAGGTATATTTGAATAGGTCTGACAAATTTTAAATTTTCTTTGAAATATTTATCTCTAACAAATCTAGACCTGTAAATTCCAGATGTTTGGTTTAATACTGACATTAAAGTAGATGACTCTTTAGCAGACTTTAAAATTTGTTCAATTTGTTCATCAGATAGATGCAATTCTTTCAGCTTATTGAAAAAAATGACATTAAAAATGAATTTTCAATGTGGTATATTTGCGACATCTCTTGAATTATTAGCTGAATGGTAGAATTTGGTACAAGATATTTAGCTTCCAAAAGCAAACAAAATAAGCCTATGTTTTTTGTCTGCTCCTGTAAATTTTTGTCAAAACTCAATATCTGTGTTTCCTCCAAATCTGATGCATTTGATATTTGTTCATTTACCATAGGTAATATTTCTGTTTCAATAGACGGTGTGATATCAGCATTTTCATTGAAGCAATCTTGAGAAATAGATGATATATTACAATTATGAACTCGGGATATATGCGCAGAAAAAGATGACTTGATTTTATATTCTCTATTGCAACCTTTGAAACAGCAGTTAACACCACCTGACGTTTGAATGTGCCATTTTAGGTGTGATAATAATATTTTTATATTGTCAAAGGTTTTGTTGCAGAGTGGTTTGTTACATTTTAAATTTACATTTTGATGATATTTTCTTTGTCTTTTCTTTTGGTGGTATCTAGTTACATGCATATTGAAGGCACTATAAGTAGAAAAGGAGGATGGACATTCTGCTACACCACAAGGAAATTTTGAATTATTTTCAAATCTGTGCACACTCATGTGCTTAACATATCCTTTTAAAGAAAAGCAGGTGAAATCGCAGTATCTACACCGATACATGGTTAAAGACACAAAGGGACCAACAAAAATTTTCAATTGCTCATGTAAGTGATTACAAATTTAAAATGAAAAAAAATAGACAATATATTTTATATATCGTTAATAAGTATGTAGGCTTAGTAGGTAAAAGTGCAGGGGTTTATACTACTAAGATAAATTATTTCCTTTCTCAAATTAAAATTAACTGAATTGGTAATAAAAATTATCAGATTTTCTTTTAAAGATTACATAATTACTTGTTCTTTAAAAACATACATTATCATAGAATCTAGATTGATACATGGTGCGATTATTTCATTCAGTGGCAACGGTAAACACTCTAAAAGGACTAAAAATTTTTAAAGTGGTAAAATTTCTGTAAACAATTTTGCTCATATACACAATTTATTAGAAATAGCTTAAAAATGAAATAGTGGACAACACACAACACCGTTAATATAAGTATATACAGTCAGTAAATAGTGTAAGTTCAGTGGTTTATGTTTATACTGTTCTAAGATAAATTATTGCCTATCTTAAATTGCTTTATGAGCTTGCAAAAAACTAATAATTGCACAACTCAAAATCTAAATTTCATGTAGTTTATTATTATTATTATTATTATTATTTCTAATATTAAGAGGTAAATTAAAAGTAAATTGTAACAAGTGAGAACATTGAATATCAGAAACCTATAAAAAAATTCAAAACCATAGTAAATAAACTAGATTGTTTATAAGCATAATTTTAGTACAAAAATAGAAAGTTCAATACTGGTCTTTCTTTGTGGTTATAAGCAAACTGCTAACATTGTTTTTCTCTATTTCAATAATTTTTTATTTTGTAGTCCTTCGAAATTTTGCGATTTTGCATAATTTGTCTTTTCCGAGACTATCACTCAGCTGCTGCTGTTTACAATTTTTTTTTTATTTCCCAATTGCTAATGTTGTAATCTTTTTGGAAATTTTTTATATAGAACGTTAAAACATTAAAAATGTAAGGAAAAAATAAGTTAAATTTCTATTAAATAATTTTAAAAATTTAACAAAGTCGAATTTTTTAAAAGAAATTGTCAAAAAAGTAATTTTTCAAAATGAGGGCAATTTTAGCAAAATTAGAAATAAATTTTTTTGTAAGCAGCAGCAGCTGAATCTGAGAGTCGCAAAAATGACAAATGATGCAAAATCACAGAATATTGAAGGATTACATAATAAAAAAATATTGAAATAGAGAAAAATATTAGGAGGTTGCTTATAACCACAAAGAAAAGATAGAATATCATAGAATTTATTGTAAATTTCTTTTTTGTTTTACTTTTAAATAGAAATTCAACGGTAAACAATATTAATAGCTAAATACAGCATCAGATTACAATTATGAAAATTTCTGTTTTTCAAGTGAAAGAAAATTAGTATTATAAACAAAGTATATTTATATGATCATTTTGAAACTTTTTGCTACTTTGAATAACATTCATAATCATCAGTTTTAATTTTTAACTTGTTTAGATATCAAATATATGTCGAATTATAAATCATTGCAGATTAAAGTTCTTAGTATTATTTCTTAGTTTTTGCGACTTACTGGGAGAAACTAGTTTCTGGCATGCCGGTTTTAACTGGTGTTACAACCACGACAGCAGAAACTTGCAAACTCTGGCAGACTAGCCCAAAACATACCATTAAAAAATAATGAAAAATTATTTGATGAATAGAATAAGAATGTAAAAAACATTTTCAGGGGTAGATGCAGGTTTATTCTTGGGACCCATTTTGTGAAAAGTAGAAGTTATTTTTATGAATTTTATTATATTTTTGTGAAAAATAACATTTTGTAAGTAAAGTTGAAATCCAGTTATTCAAATTCGAACCAAGAATTTATGAACAAAAACATACTTTAAATCCCCTTGCTAAAGATTGTTTTTCGTGACCTGGTTTTATTTGCAAATTACACATTTTAAAACAGTTTTTATGAAAAAGAATGTTATGTAGGGGCCTATTTTATTAAAATGAATTTTGTGAAGGGGCCTGTTTTATTAAGTTCATTTTTGTAAAGGGGCCCCATTTTATTAAATGGATTTTTGTGAAGGGGCCCATTTTATTAAATAGATTTTTGTGAAGGGGCCCATTTTATTAAATAGATTTTTGTGAAGGGGCCCATTTTATTAAATAGATTTTTGTGAAGAGGCCCATTTTATTAAATAGATTTTTGTGAAGGGGCCCATTTTATTAGATTTTTGTGAAAGGGCCCATTTTATTAGATTTTTGTGAAAGGGTCCTAAATAGGCTCCAAATTTTGCCTCGATCAACTCCCAATTTTTTTAATGGCTTAAGGGAAATTCCATGCTAAGTCACTCCTAAAAGATCAAAATGTAACCTACCATCTCAGATTCGTTTACTTTTTTTTTTTTTATAAACACAGTATACTTAAGTTAAACATGTGAGATTTTGAATTAATGTGACAACTAGGGTACATGTGCTAGTAATGGACACGACTTTATGTTTTTAGTTCATTAAAAAATAATAAATACTATTTAGCTTTATTTTTTTTTTATAATTCCCCTTTGCATGTTTTATAAAACTGGGTTATTGTTGACACTTTTATTCAAACCAATCAGGAAGCATTATTAATTTTCAAAATTTCGCTGTTTTTCTGTGAAAATCTTAATGAAGAGGCTAAGAGAAAAGCATCATTTTATTTATATATTATTTTCTTGCAAAATTTGAACGTTTTTGTTCCGAGTAGAAATAGAAAACTTAGAATTTTATATACTAATAGTCATTTACAAAATTTCATTTATTTTCAAGGTTTTAAGAGCGGTGTCCATTACTGGGATGGTTAATTAGTCATTTTCCAGTAATGGACACCCCACGTAGACATAGCTAAAGATGCAATTTCAGTAATGTTTATAGTGCATAAAATATTTTGACTTTACTGCAAACCTAAATAATCAAATTTACTTTTTTAAATAGCTGCTTTTAAGTTATTTTATGCGAATAATAAAATTTCAATATATATAGGGTAGATGTGCCAGTAATGGACACCCTTTCAGTAATGGACACCCCTTGATGTTTTTGGTTCATAAAAAAATAACTAATAAAAATTTAGCTTTAATTATTTTTTTTTTATAATTCCCCCTTGTATGTTTTATAAAACTATGTTATTGTTGACACTTTTAATCAAACCAATCAGGAAGCAGAAAATAATGTTTCAAAGTTTTGCTGTTTTTCTGTGAAAATCTTTATGAAAAGGTTAAGAGCTGGCTTCGTTTAATTAATTTATATATTATTTATTTTCTTGCAAAAATTGAATGTTTTTGTTTGAGTAGCAATAGAAAACTTTGAATTTTATATACTAATGGCTGTTTACAAAATTTCATTTCTTTTTAAGGTTTTAAGAGGGGGTGCCCATTACTGGGATGGTTAATTAGTCATTTTCCAGTAATGGACACCCCATGTAGACACTGCTAAAAATGCAATTTTAGTAATGTTTATAGTGCATAAAATACTTTGGCTTAACTGCAAACCTAAATAATCAAATTTAATTTTTAAAATTATATTTACCAAAATGTAATAACATCAAAACTTTTATAAATAGCTGCTGTTAAGTTATTTTATGTGATTAATAAAATGTCAATTTATTTATTTTTTTTATGTAGTACATATATATACCTCACATATTTTATAATCTGGCAATCAAACCAGCCAGGAAGCAGAAAATACTGTTTAAGAGCACAGTCCAAGAGGGGCTCATAGGGCTTAATCCCTCTCCGTTTAAATAAAAACAAGTTACAGAAGCTATTAAAAATCCATTTTCTATCTTAAATGTTTCCTTATATATATATATATATATATAAACAAACAACAAAAAAAAAAACATGTAATACTATTAATGAAAGTTGTTAGGTAATATTCATGAAACTAGTAAATCTGCAGATCAGTGGCCTCAAACATCAGTTCTACAGTTTTATTTTGAAATTATTTTATTTAGCATTTAAAATATTCAACTCACAATATCATTTCTTTCATATTTGGAATATTAATTATTATAAATGATATATCAAGTAATCTCTGGAACATTGCTAAAAATAGTGACACAAAACTAAACATTTATAAATAGTGGCACAAAACTAAACATTAATATTCCAAAACTTTTTTTTAATTACCTTTTAAATCCACCACTGTTACATTAATTTGATAGCTGTATTTTAATCTATCCATCTAAAATAATTAAAACATCGATCTTCTGATAATTTCAATAATTGATGCAAACAATAAATGATTATCACAAATACTTTATTAATTACTGGTATCCTAAATGTTAAATTTATTTGAAAATAACTATTTTGTTTCATTAGTATGTATTCATTAAATTCTGGTTCTAAATAGTCATAAAAATAATTGTATTTATTACTTTTTATGGGGTGTCCACTACTGGGCCAGACGGTGTCCAATACTGGGCTTTTGATATATTTCTGTTATTTAAAATTAAATTTCTATTCATATGGGGAAATGAGGCTATAAGAATGGTTAAATATTGTTGCTAGATTAATATAATATTGAAAAAACTGGAATATAATAATTTTAACTATTAATAAAATTTTTTTTAAAGAAATTCCTTAAGGGTGTCCATTACTGGCACATCTACCCTATATATATATATATATATATATATATTTTTTTTTTTTAATGTATATATGTACCCTGCTTAAATTATAATCTGGCAATCAAACCAGCCAGGAAGGCGAACATATAGTTTAAGAGCACAGTCAAAGAGGGGCTCACAGGGCTTAATCCCTCTGTTTAAATAAAAACAATTAAGTTAAAATAATATTAATGAAAGCTATAGGTAATATTCATGAAAGCTATAGGTAATATTCATGAAAGCTATAGGTAATATTCATGAAACTAGTAAATCTGCAGATCAGTGGCCTCAAACATCAGTTCTACAATTTCATTTTGAAATTTTTTTATTTAGCATTTAAGATATTCAACTCACAATATCATTTCTTTTATATTTGTAATAATAATTATTATAAATGATATATCAAGTAGTCTCTGGAAGATTAATTGTTAAAAATAGTGAGACAAAACTAAACACTAGTAATATTCCAAAACTTTTTTTTTTATTATTACGTTTTAAATCCCCCACTGTTTCAATAATTTGATTGCTGTAACTGCCTGATACTTAGTATTTTAAACTATCCATCTAAAATAAAACATCAATCTTCTGATAATTACAATAATTGATGCAAACAGTAAATGATTATCACAAATATTTTATTAATTACAGGTATCCTAATTGTTAAATTTATTTGAAAATAACTATTTTGTTTCATTAGTATGTATTCATTAATTTCTGGTTCTAAATACAGTCATAAAACAATTATATTTATTACTTTTTATGAGGTGTCCATTACTGGGCTTTAGGTGTTTTGATATATTTGTTATTTAAAATTAAATTTAGATTCATATTAGGAAATGAGACTAAGAATGGTTAAATATTATTGATAGGTTAATATAATACTGAAAATACTGGAATAAAATAATTATAACTATTAATAAAAAAAATAATTTTAAAAAATTCCTTAAGGGTGTCCATTACTGGCACATCTATCCTATATTTTAACAATGCCTTGAATGTAAGTGTTCAGGGAAAAAAAAAAGTGTCGCTTTGCAGTGGAATTTATGAGTGTGCTTCGGGTTGCAGTGTACATGTGACAAAAAACAAACTTTTACCTTTTATAAACTTTTTACTAAAAAATGTTTGAAATGTAAAAAATTTGATTTTATTACAGTCTAGTAAGTGCAATTTAACGTTTAAATTTTATTACTTAGGTTTTCAGTTAAATCATGAGACTTTATACACTATAAATATCACTCAAATTGCAATTTTATTAATGACTACATGGAGTGTCCTTACTGGAAATTGACTAACTAAGCATTCCAGTAATGGACATGGATCTTAAAACCTTAAAAATAAATGAAATTATAAATGGCTATCAGCATATAAAATTCAAAGTTTTCTAGGTACTTTTCGGTTAGCCGGGCGCCAGTGTTATATTTACATACATATATACATATATATGCACATATATGTACATATATATATACATATGTATGTATATATTTATGCGTGTGTGTGTACATATACCGGGTGTCCCAAAAAGGACTGACTGATTTTAAAATTCAATAACTTTCAAACGGTGACAGATATTTAAAAAATTCTTGCAGGAGGGTTATGCATAAGGTCAAAAGTTTTATTACTGTGATTTTCGATTTTAGTTCGAATTACAAACAATAGATGGCGCTGTAAGCAATAGTCGCTAAATACAGGCTCGATTTCTGGTCCTTTCTCTTGTTCCATGCAGAAAAAGGAGATGGAAATGTATTATCCGGGCCACGAAATACCAAAAATCGAGCCTGAATTGAGCGTCTGTTGATCGCAGCGCCATCTATTGTTTGTAATTCGAACTAAAATTGAAAATCACTGTAATAAAACTTTTGACCTTATGCATAACCCTCCTGCAAGAATTTTTTAAATATCTGTCACCGTTTGCAAGTTATTGAATTTTAAAATCAGTCAGTCCTTTTTGGGACACCCGGTATATATTTACATATGTGAATATATATGTATATATGAATGTAAATATAACACTGGCGCCCGGCTAACCGAAAAGTACCGTTTTCTATTACTAGCAATACAAAAACATACAAATTTTGCAAGAAAATAGATACATAAATTTACTAAATGTGGCACGTTACTTAAGATTTTCGCGGAAAAACAACGTAACTTCAAAACATTATTTTTTTTTCTTTCTGATTGGTTTGATTAAGAGTTTCAACAATAACCCAGATTATAAAACATGCAAGAAGTTAATAAAAAAGTTAATTAAAGGAAAATTTTCATTGGTTATTTTTTTTTTTTATTAGCACGAAAACATTGAAGGATGTCCGTTACTGGTACATTTACCCTAACACAATGTGCATAAAATTTGTCTAAACCGATTTAAAAAAAATTAATAATAAACTAAAATACATAATATTTAACTTAAATATAAGAAATGGTGTAACTTACCTTCTATTTCAATAGATCCTTCGTCCATCATTGTAGAACATCAGCTCAAACTTAATAAAACAACAACACGCGAAAATCAAAGATGGACGACACGAGGGGAATGAATTTCAATCCAAACGTTTCAAGGACAATCTGTGCGTCAGAGGTCAGAGGAAAGTCTGGTCTGCGCTTGCGCGTGGAGAAAAATACAGCCTGCAGACCTTAATCTGTGAATACGGTTCGAAGTTAGGAAACATCATGGAGTATAATCAGTATGTTTACAGTTCGCGGACGATAATTCAGGATTACGGCTCATGGACTGCGAAATTTGCAGTCCACAGACATTAGTTTTACGAAAACTTTTTACAGTGTAAGTAATTAAATGCCTAATGCTCAATGAATTTAAACTTAAACTGTGGATTAGTTTACTATTTTTGCTGTAAGCTTATATAATATATGCAAATTGAGTGTTATTTGTATTGAACTATTTAATTTTATACGGTGTCACTGGCTGGATAAATTTTAAGGGTATTTTAATTAAGAATGCTATCATTAAACATTTCGATAGTTGTTTCCATCGCAATAAAACTCTCTTGTTGTCTCTGACACTGACAATATCGAAGTCAAATTGCCAATGCTCAGAATCGGACCTTAATTTGAGTTTGAAACACTTTTAATCCATTTAAATTTCGTTGTAAACGGCATAAATATGATCGTTAAACTTCATTATTACATATATAAATGTATATGACAAAACTGCAGTTATAAATATGTATTTATTTAAGTTAAACTTACTTAAACTAACTTCGTATCGAGAGTTGAAGAAGTTTTTCTTAAAGAATATTTATCATAGTATTATTCAAAATTTTATCGTATCGCCATCCAGCGCTAAATCGCAAAAAAAATGAAATTTTCATTATTTTTTTAGGAATGCTAAATAGAAGTTCTGCCAATATTTTATGGATATATATACTTATGAGAAGAATATTCTATAATTTTTTCAAATAATTCTGAGCATGCGCTTATGGGGATCTTCCTTGATATCATTTTATCAATTTTTCAGATGCATTTTTCTTAACCTGATGCAAAAGATAAATCGCCAAATATTATTTCAATTGCAATGTTTCAACGGAGTATTTTTTTAAGTATTACGATAATTCTCTTTCAAGATTAAATTAACTATTTTCGTTTTTTAATATTCTCACTCATTAAAATGGATTTCTTTTTTTTTCTTTTTTAAAGATTTTAAATAAAATTAGTAACAGTTTTTTTTCTTTTATTTTTCTAGGTATAATAGCCGTTTCAATTTTTTCAACAACAAAAAAACTTCGCCAAGAAATAAAATGGTAAACCTTATTGTCCAAAATAACAGAACTTTCCGTCACAATTCTATAACTAATCTAGGTAGAACGATGTGATATAGCGTAAAACCTTCCCTGAAACGATACCTATCTAACAGTATAAGTTCCGTCAAAATCCATGCAGTAGAACTCGAAATCTAGGCGTTCGGAACGAAATTTCCGTTTGGATTTTATATATATAATAGAATAGATAATAGAATAGATAATACATTATGTGTTATGAACTATCTCAAAGTTTAAAACAAATCGCATTGTTAGATTTCCTAATTTTAACAATATCGCGTTATGTTAGTTCCACATTCCAGCACCAGGGAGCGCACTCTATTCTTAACGAAAGCGTATCTGAACGAAACTCCTTCATGCAACCTTTCCGTAGATACATGAATCGGGAGGGTGGCGGTCTTAACCAATAATTTAAGATAATTGCTGAAATTACTACGAAAAATATTTTAAATGGGCTCTACGCGGGCCCCTAATAGAGTTAGAGGAAATCGGAAGACGGCAAAATAATCGCGGGGAAAAGTTTGCTTGGGTGCCCCGGAGCTACTTTTGGCGCGAGATCTAAGCTCTACGACCAATAGGAGCCCAGATATTTAAGAAAATATGAAGTAACAAAGTCCAAAATAATAGAATTTTCCGTAATAATTCTATAACTAATCTAGGTAGAATGATGTGTTATAGCTTAAAACCTTTCCTGGAACGACACCTATTTAACGATATAAGTTCCGTAAAAATCCATGCGGTAGAACTCGAAATCTCGGCGTTCGGAAAGAAATTTCCGTTTGGATTTAATATATATAATAGATTAGACAGAAGATAATAGAATAGATAATAGATTTTATATATATATAATAGAATAGATAATGGATTATGTGTTATGAACTATCTCAAAGTTTAAAACAGATCGCTTTGTTAGATTTCCTAATTTTAATCAAGTGATTTTCACTTGATGACGTAAACACGTGTAACTTGTTTAAATTCAAGTGAATTTGATATTTACGATCAACCATTATTGGCATTTAATCTTATAGTTTGACGATAGATTTTTGGTCGACGGAATATCTAAGTAGTACCTTTTCCATTTTTGTTTTATAACGCTAAATTCTCAGTAATTTTTTTTCTTTTCTTTTACATAAAATCACTATTTTTTAAAAAAATTAAGATGCTTGCATTTTTATTTCAAACTCATAGAGCCGTTTTTATTTTTTAGCCAAAAGGGTTGATTTGAATTTTTTCCGTTGCTAGAGTAACGAATGTAATGATAGATATTTTGAGGTTTAGATGCCAAAGACACCGCCAAATTAGAAAAATATGAAATGTGTCATGAACAGTTGGACTTATAAAAATTTATTTGGTAGCATTCGATTCAGCATACAAAACTACATTGAAATATGCTATCATTTGACGCATAATTTTGATATTCGATTTTTTTCCCCTCCCCGTGCAAAAACCATTAGGTGTGACACTTTAGAAAATCCTTTCTGAGCAGAAGTTTATGTCACAAGAAGTATTTTTACCACGATTATCAAGATTTTAGGTTCAGTAGTTTGCTCTGTGCGTTAATTAGTCCCCTAATCCAGACTTTATTTTATATACTATATTAGATATGCGATTTTGCGGTGAATCGATGATCGAAAATTAGTCCAATATCATTTGAAATATTACATAACAGAGGAGAAAGTACGAAGAAATGACAAATTACAAAAGACTTGTAATTTTTTTTTTCAAAATGTTGAATTTTTCGATAGTAATAACGTATTAAAACATAAATTTCCTTACAAATTATCTTTCTTTCCTAGATTTCGAATCTGTGAATTTTCCTATAAATGAAATTGGCGATATGACTTGAGAAAATAGATAATATTTGCTTAAATAAAATGGGTAATATTCGTTGATCTGAGTTCGAGTTTATAAATATCACATGCTTTCGGAATTACGCAGAAAAACATTTTAAAAAGTATGAAATTATTTTACAATATGTATGTGTGGCAGAAATTCTCACTGAAATTTAATGTAATGATATGTGATGTTTAAAAATTAATTTAATAACAAATATTACACTTGATACGCAATATTTGGCTCTTTGTCGCTTGCGTTAGATATGGAAACGAATCTGAAAATTTGATTAGATGAAATTTTAACGACATTTTCTTTCTGTTCTGTTCTTTTCTTTTTTTTTATATCTAATTGTCCCATCACGTGACTTATAGAAGAAACAAGCAGATGTAATTGTGAGTCACATGTGTAATTACTATTTGTTTCTTTACAATTTTTTATTTTTCTTTTGTCGCCAAACAATGTGATTTTAAGCCAAAAATGCATAAGCGTGACATTAGCTTGAGGATGTTCTCACAAATGGTGTTTTTTTAGGTGAAAGAGATCATTTTTTGAGTACATTTTCATATTCAATTGTAACTTATATAGATATCAGTTAATATTTAAAAAATGGAATCGAATACTTAAATTTCAATGTGAATTTCTGCCACACATACCTATTGTAAAATAATTTCATACTTTTTAAAATGTTTTTCGCCGTAATTCCGAAAGCATGTGATATTTATAAACTCGAACTCAGATCAACGAATATTACCCATTTTATTTAAGCAAATATTATCTATTTTCTCAAGTCATATCGCCAATTTCATTTATAGGAAAATTCACAGATTCGAAATCTAGGAAATAAGGATAATTTTTAAGGAAATTTATGTTTTAATACGTTATTACTGTGGAAAAATTCAACATTTTGGAAAAAAAATTACAAGTCTTTTGTAATTCGTCATTTCTTCTTCGTCTTTCTTCGTACTTTCTTCTCTGTTATGTAATATTTCAAATGATATTGGACTAATTTTCGATCATCGATTCACCGCAAAATCGCATATCTAATATAGTATATAAAATAAAGTCTGGATTAGGGGACTAATTAACGCACAGCGCAAACTACTGAACCTAAAATCTTGAAAATCGTGGTAAAAATACTTGTTATGACATAAACTTCTGCTGAGAAAGGATTTTCTAAAGTGTCACACCTAATGGTTTTTGCACGGGGAGGGGAAAAAAATCGAATATCAAAATTATGCGTCAAATGATAGCATATTTCAATGTAGTTTTGTATGCTGAATCGAATGCTACCAAATAAATTTTTATAAGTCCAACTGTTCATGACACATTTCATATTTTTCTAATTTGGCGGTGTCTTTGGCATCTAAACCTCAAAATATCTATCTTACATCCGTTACTCTAGCAACGGAAAAAATTCAAACCAACCCTTTTGGCTAAAAAATAAAAACGGCTCTATGACTTTGAAATAAAAATGCAAGCATCTTAATTTTTTTAAAAAAATAGTGATTTTATGTAAAATAAAAGGGAAAAAATTACTGAGAATTTAGCGTTGTAAAACAAAAATGGAAAAGGTACTACTTAGATATTCCGTCGACCAAAAATCTATCGTCAAACTATAAGATTAAATGCCAATAATGGTTGATCGTAAATATCAAATTCACTTGAATTTAAACAAACTACACGTGTTTACGTCATCAAGTGATTTTAATTTCGACGTTTTATTTGTATTCTTATTAATGTTATACTAATTTATTTGTTATTTCGTTATTTAAAATAAAGATTATGTCAATTTATATAATTTGGCTAATGGTTTGGCGATTTATATAATTTGGCGAAATTGGTCGACGGGATAACAAGTAGTACCAATGAAAATATTTAAGTATGAAAGCAATGTTTGTAACGACTTAAAAATTATTTTCATATATATAAACTCGGTTTATGGGGTCAGATGCCGTCATCCGAAGAATCTACAAGAGTCTTTTTTCCATTTTTTCCGGTCATAGGTTCCTCAATGAAAGAAATTGGAATTGTAATAATATTGTGCGATTTATAAATTGCTCCTCGATAAGAAGAAAAAATGGGTACATTTATAACAACCGTGCGCACATCTCGCTGATAGCATTTTAAAAATTCCCAGTAGCAGTAGTTAAATTTTGCGTATGTAAATTAAAAATATTTTTTTGTTTTTAATTATGGCATTATTACCTGTCACCTGTTTATCTTTTCATTTTTTTAAATGAAATTAGTATAAGGCATGCATTTTAAATGAAATGAGTGAAAGGTTTGTGTTTTAAATGAAAATAATAAAATAAGAATATGCTATGAAAACAATCTTTATTGATTTATTACCTGCGCCCGGCTGACATAAAAGTATCACAAAAGCCACATATTCACTTTTCTTTCAGTAGTTGCTCATGAGAATTCAAGTTAACCTTCCGTAATCGGATACTTCACATATTGGTGTATTAGCTTTAATGTTGAAAGCATCGTTTATGTTTGAAGCGAAAACTTTACTATGAATTCTATTACACAAAATCGCATCATCATCATCTACTATATCTATCGTCAAACTATAAGATTAAATGCCAATAAGGGTTGATTGTAAATATCAAATTCACTTGAATTTAAACAAGCTACTAATTTATTTGTTATTTCGTTATTTAAAATAAAGATTATGTCAATTTATATAATTTGGCAAATGGTTTGGCGATTTATATAATTTGGCGAAATGGGTCGACGGGATAACAAGTAGTACCAATGAAAATATTTAAGTATGAAAGCAATGTTTGTAACGACTTAAAAATTATTTTCATATATATAAACTCGGTTTATGGCGTCACATGCCGTCATCCGAAGAATCTACACTAGTCTTTTTCCATTTTTTCCGGTCATAGGTTCCTCAATGAAAGAAATTGGAATTGGAATAATATTGTGCGATTTATAAATAGCTCCTCGATAAGAAGAACAAGTTGGAAATTGCTCGTCAAACGTGGCAAATGAGGTGCGTTCGTACTATAACTAGTTTTATAATTATTTTTTGCACCCCATATTGTACTGAATGTATATTTTTTTGCGCTTCATAAGTGCATAGTCTGTAACATCATTAAAATGCACTTACAATATTTTTTTCCCCATTCCCCGTAATGTAACGGAAAACTTTTGACTGTCCCTGTAATTAAACTATACATTCGATTTTCATAAAATTTGAAATGGCTCGACAAAATTTTGCAGCAATTATATATTTAAAATTTCAGACCATTCGGAAGGCTGTAAAATCATTAAAATGCATTTGCAATAATTTTTTCCCATTGGCCATAATGTAACGGAAAACTTTTGGGTGTCCCTGTAATTAAACTATACATCCGATTTTCATAAAATTGGAAATGGCTCAACAAAATTTTGCAGCACTTATATATTAAAAATTTCAGACCATTCGGAAGGCTGTAAAATCATTCAAATGCATTTGCTATAATTTTTTCCCATTGGCCGTAATGTAACGGAAAACTTTTGGGTGTCCCTGTAATTAAACTATACATCCGATTTTCATAAAATTGGAAATGGCTCGACAAAATTTTGCAGCAATTATATATTAAAAATTTCAGACCATTCGGAAGTCTGTAACATCATTAAAATTCACTTGCAATAATTTTTCCCATTGGCCGAATGTAAAGAAAAACTTTTGACTGTCCCTGTAATTAAACTATACATCCGATTTTCATAAAATTGGAAATGGCTCGACAAAATTTTGCAGCAATTATATATTAAAAATTTCAGATCATTCGGTCGGGTAGTTTTTGCTCTGTTACATGCGGACAGACAGACAGACGGACGGACAGACGGACGGACAGACGGACGGACAGACAGACGGACTGAACGACGACTATAGGTGCTACGTATTTATATAATTACGAACGCACCTAAAAAATGGGTACATTTATAACAACCGTGCGCACATCTCGCTGATAGCATTTTAAAAATTCCCAGTAGCAGTAGTTAAATTTTGCGTATGTAAATTAAAAATATTTTTTTGTTTTTAATTATGGCATTATTACCTGTCACCTGTTTATCTTTTCATTTTTTTAAATGAAATTAGTATAAGGCATGCATTTTAAATGAAATGAGTGAAAGATTTGTGTTTTAAATGAAAATAATAAAATAAGAATATGCTATGAAAACAATCTTTATTGATTTATTACCTGCGCCCGGCTGACATAAAAGTATCACAAAAGCCACATATTCACTTTTCTTTCAGTAGTTGCTCATGAGAATTCAAGTTAACCTTCCGTAATCGGATACTTCACATATTGGTGTATTAGCTTTAATGTTGAAAGCATCGTTTATGTTTGAAGCGAAAACTTTACTATGAATTCTATTACACAAAATCGCATCATCATCATCTACTATATCTATCGTCAAACTATAAGATTAAATGCCAATAAGGGTTGATTGTAAATATCAAATTCACTTGAATTTAAACAAGCTACTAATTTATTTGTTATTTCGTTATTTAAAATAAAGATTATGTCAATTTATATAATTTGGCAAATGGTTTGGCGATTTATATAATTTGGCGAAATGGGTCGACGGGATAACAAGTAGTACCAATGAAAATATTTAAGTATGAAAGCAATGTTTGTAACGACTTAAAAATTATTTTCATATATATAAACTCGGTTTATGGCGTCACATGCCGTCATCCGAAGAATCTACACTAGTCTTTTTCCATTTTTTCCGGTCATAGGTTCCTCAATGAAAGAAATTGGAATTGGAATAATATTGTGCGATTTATAAATAGCTCCTCGATAAGAAGAAAAAATGGGTACATTTATAACAACCGTGCGCACATCTCGCTGATAGCATTTTAAAAATTCCCAGTAGCAGTAGTTAAATTTTGCGTATGTAAATTAAAAATATTTTTTTGTTTTTAATTATGGCATTATTACCTGTCACCTGTTTATCTTTTCATTTTTTAAAATGAAATTAGTATAAGGCATGAATTTTAAATGAAATGAGTGAAAGGTTTGTGTTTTAAATGAAAATAATAAAATAAGAATATGCTATGAAAACAATCTTTATTGATTTATTACCTGCGCCCGGCTGACATAAAAGTATCACAAAAGCCACATATTCACTTTTCTTTCAGTAGTTGCTTATGAGAATTCAAGTTAACCTTCCTTAATCGGATACTTCACATATTGGTGTATTAGCTTTAATGTTGAAAGCATCGTTTATGTTTGAAGCGAAAACTTTACTATGAATTCTATTACACAAAATCGCATCATCATCATCTACTATATATTTACAACGGAAATTTGTATTTCATTCCGATTATTTATAATACTTTCGTAGGATATACCACAAGTAGTTAGGTAATAATTTTGGAAAGGTTTTGGTGTATACATATTGTTCAAGGGCACTTAGTTATAGAGCAACAGTAAAAGTTCAAAAATTAAGTGAACCTGATTATGAAAGTTTAGCCTTTTTTTAAAAATCTACAGAACATATTTTGTTTCAAGTGGCCCTGTTGCATGACTTTTAGGAATGGTGTTATTATATACGATTTCATTATATGTTGATTAGTTACAGAGGTATTAATTCCTGTTGTCATAACGGTCTCATTACCCGACCATAAGTGCGCTGTTCATAATCAACTAAAACATTTACTTCTTAATTGCTAAATTTTGTCCAACGCTTAAGATAACATTATATCGCAATGGCGTTCGCATCGTTTTCAGTAATGAGCAAGGTCAAGCTGAAGATCCATATTGTTTAAAATACAAGTTCAAATTCACCATTTAGTTTAATCCAAGGTTCATTTGGAAATATTGACCAGCGCAGCGGGCATAGCCTGCTAGTATCTATATTATAAAGGACAAACATATCTGTGCGTAACGCATACGTCATTTTGCGAATGGCAACACTTTGAAATTTGAAATAAAATTTTGGTTTTGTAATTTTCAATACTGCAAATTTTTAAACTTCTAAACATCGCACAGTTTAAATTTTTACACCGTCGTATAAAGAAAAAACGTACTTTTAAATGCAATTTATTTGAAAGCTCTATCTCAATTTATTTTTGAGATATTAATTTTTTTATAGTTTTTAGTACCAATTTTGTAATTGTGGCAACTGAAGAACTCCATTTCTATTAAAAGTAAAGGAAAATTAGTCATGGCTTATTTATTTTTATTGATTATATCCTTATTGATGCCATTTTCTTATTACAAATAAAAGTAACTTTTTTTCTAATTTTTGAACAGAAAATGACGTCAGACATAAAAAAAAACCTCATTCTTCTTCATAAATCAAAAGATTGAAGAAGATATTTCAATATTTTTACATTACGCTGATACTGAGTTTGAGACGCTAGGCAAAATGATTCAGCGAGTGAAAATCATGTCATATTTAAAACAAAACGATCCTTTTCTTTGATAAAACTAAATATTTACCGATACTAAATGGCCAATACTATGGCAACTAAAGGCAAATTTCTGAATGGTAAGTTTTTGTGTATACTGAGATTATAACTTAAAGTTTGTGCGAATGTTCACATGAATGTAACGATAGATGTAATGATAGATATTTTGAGGTTTAGATGCCAAAGACACCGCCAAATTAGAAAAATATGAAATGTGTCATGAACTGTTGGACTTATAAAAATTTATTTGGTAGCATTCGATTCAGCATACAAAACTATATTAAAATATGCTATCATTTGACGCATAATTTTGATATTCGATTTTTTTCCCCTCCCCGTGCAAAAACCATTAGGAGTGACACTTTAGAAAATCCTTTCTTAGCAGAAGTTTATGTCATAAGAAGTATTTTTACCACGATTTTCAAGATTTTAGGTTCAGTAGTTTGCGCTGTGCTTTAATTAGTCCCCTAATCCAGACTTTATTTTATATACTATATTAGATATGCGATTTTGCGGTAAATCGATGATCGAAAATTAGTCCAATATCATTTGAAATATTACATAACAGAGGAGAAAGTACGAAGAAAGACGAAGAAGAAGGGACGAATTACAAAAGACTTGTAATTCTTTTTTTCAAAATGTTGAATTTTCGATAGTAATAACGTATTAAAACATAAATTTCCTTAAAAATTATCTTTATTTCCTAGATTTCGAATCTGTGAATTTTCCTATAAATGAAATTGGCGATATGACTTGAGAAAATAGATAATATTTGCTTAAATAAAATGGGTAATATTCGTTGATCTGAGTTCGAGTTTATAAATATCACATGCTTTCGGAATTACGGCGAAAAACATTTTTAAAAGTATGAAATTATTTTACAATATGTATGTGTGGCAGAAATTCACACTGAAATTTAAGTATTCGATTCCATTTTTAAAATATTAACTCATATCTATATAAGTTACAATTGAACATGAAAATGTACTCAAAAAATGATCTCTTTCACCTAAAAAAACACCATTTGTGAGAACATCCTCAAGCTAATGTCACGCTTATGCATTTTGGCTTAAAATCACATTGTTTGGCGACAAAAGAAAAATAAAAAATTGTAAAGAAACAAATAGTAATTACACATGTGACACACAATTACATCTGCTTGTTTCTTCTATAAGTCACGTGATGAGACAATTAGATATATAAAAAAAGAAAAGATCAGAACAGAAAGAAAATGTCGTTAAAATTTCATCTAATCAAATTTTCAGATTCGTTTCCATATCTAACGCAAGCGATAAAGAGCCAAATATTGCGTATCAAGTGTAATATTTCTTATTAAATTAATTTTTAAGCATTACAAATATTTCTTTCAGGTTTTGATTAAATGTTTCCGTTTTTTAATATTATCACTCATTAAAACGGATTTTCTTCTTTTTTTTTTTTTTTTTTTTTTTTTTTTTTTTTTTCATTTAAATAAAATTAGTAACAGTTTTTCTTTTATTTTTCGAGGTTTAATAGTCGTTTCAATTTTTTTTTATCAACGATGAATTTCGCCAAGAAATAAAATGGTAACCTTATCGCCCAAAATTACAGAATTTTCCGTCATAATTCTAAAACTAATATAGGTAGAATAATGTGTTATAGATTAAAACCTTCCCTGAAACGATACCTATCTAACGGTATAAGTTCCGTAAAAATCCATGCGGTAGAACTCGAAATCTCGGCGTTCGGAACGAAATTTCCGTTTGGATTTTATATATACGAGTTGCAACCCGTCGAAATTCGACGTACTAAAATGTTTGAAAGGAACTGTCAGATCGAAATTATAATAAACCTACAAAAATAATTACAACAAAAAATCATCTTACATTGGTTGTCTAACTCGTAAAACAAATAATATTTTAAACCCAAAATTACCAAAATATTATTTCTTCAAACTTCAACTGCTTAAATTATTGAAAAATTAAACTGTATTAGATTACGTAATCAAGATGAGTAATTATGATGGAGTTATCGATGGAGCTCTTATGTTTGTTTTTACGGGATGAAAAATCAGTAAAAAAGATTTCGCTTTGTCACATCATAAAATTTTCCTCCATAAAATCTAAACTGTACGTTATTTTCACATTCTCGTAATTTACATGCGCACCACTCAAATTCACAATTTGAAAGTATTTTAACGCGCAAAAGAATAGACTATTAATGAATGCATTTCCAAAGTTAAAGTCACGTTTGTCCGATACAACTTTTCATCTGAACATTCGCACAAACCTTAAGTTCTAATCTTAGTACCCGCGAAAAAAAATTCAGAAATTTGACTTTAGTTGTCATAGTATTCGCTATTTATAGTATTGGTCAAATATTTAGTTTTATCAAAAAAAAAAAAGATCGTTTTGTTTTAAATATATCATTTTTACTCAATCAATCATTTTGCCGAACGCCTCAAACTCATTTATCAGCGTAATGTAAAAATATTAAAATGTAGCTGATTTATGAAGAAGAATGCGTGTTTTATTTAATGTCTGACATCATTTTCTGTTCAAAAATTATAAAAAAGTTTCTTTTATTTGTAATGTGAAAATAGCATCAATAAGGATATAATGAATAAAAATAATAAACCATGAATATTTTCCCTTTACTTTCAATATAAATGGAATACTTCAGTTGCCACAATTACAAAATTTGTACTAAAAACTACAAAAAAATTAATATCTCAAAAACAAATTGAGATACAGCTTTCAAACAAATAGTATTTAAAAGAGAATTTTTTTGCTTATACGACGGTGTAAAAAGTTAAAATGTGTGATACATAGAAGTTTAAAAAATTGCAGTAGAGAAAATGCAAAACCAAAATTTTATTTCAAATTTCAAAGTGTTGCCATTCGCAAAATGACGTATGCGTTACGCACAGATATGTTTGTCCTTTATAATATAGATAATAGAATAGATAATAGACTAGAAAGGTAGCCCGTCAAAAATGACGGAAATTTAGATATAAAGATATATACAACTCATGTGCAAGAATATGAGTTAATATTTGTTCCGCAGTGATAGATGAAAATAACACGGTACAGATGTCATATTCGCCCCATATTGGTGCGAATTTTTTCCGACGCCAATTTGGAGAAAACATCAACAGCGTAAACAACAACATCCGGGTTACCATACCTAGCAAAATAGCGACACTTTGGCGCCGGTTAAGTATACATTGCGTATATGACATTGGCGTCAGAAAAAAATCGAATATGACATCTGTGCCAATAACACATTTTAAGAACGAAACACATTTATGAAAAACTGTGTACAGTAGAAGACCACTAATCTGCACAATTTGGTTCCAAGTGTTATGCAGATTTGAGGCTTTTTGCAGTCATGTCTATTCAATCTTTGTTTACATTTTTTTAATTCATATATTAGACAATTTAGATTGTTAAGCCTTAAAAATAAATAAATTTCACACTTGAAGTAAGGTAAAAACTATTAAATTATCGTATACGATTTCATGAAATGGTATTATATGGTATTATATGTGTGTGCTTCACGATCTTGGTTACGACGTTGGCGAAATTGGCTGCAACTTGTCATAATCCTAATAGTGTGGGCCGCTATAACGAAAAAGTAACCAGTTTTTAGTAAAATTTCTGATATAAAGTAGTTTTCGAAAACTTGTGTAAAATTGCAGGCCTTTTTTCATGTTATGTCAGTCCTAAGAATAATATTTCTAACACTGAAGAGTTTCCATGTACATGTGGAGTTTAGAAAAGCTTTTCGAAAAGAAAGTTTCTGAAATAACATTGTAATTCCTCTAACTTCAAAGTTTAATCGGGTCCTGATGTTGTTTACTGAAATCTAATAAGTACAGTTATTTTGATTATTACAACAGAATTAAAGAGTTAAACTTATTTAACTTAAACCCGCTGTTACTTCCCGATGTTATTTTTTACTATTAAGAAAGAAAATTATTTAAAATTTTCAAATCATGCATTTATAATTTTTTTCCTTCTTTAATAACTAAGTAATGAAAAATATGCTTTTGTTCTGAGCTGATAAATATGACAATAAAATAATGTAACTAAGAGACGTTGCAAAATTAAATCTTTGTGATTTCAAACGATACCGCCACAATTTTACCTACTATGATGTCATTAGAATATTGTCCATTGATTGTTGGAGAACTTACTTTGTGAATGATTACCTCAATGATTTAAAAATTTTTTAAGTTTCACGATGAATGAATCACTTGTGTTTGCTTAGGTTTATGGAATGAGATATTAAGCTGTGAACCTAATTTCAACTAAAGTTATCCAAGGATATACGCATTTTTAATTGAAATTAAAAATAATGCTTTGATCTCGAAATAAAAAGTTTTAGTTTGTATAATTGGTTATTTCTGTTAATTATTTATTTAGGTACTTTTCCATTATAGCGTATTTTAAAAAAAAAGCTTGGCGCAATTCGGGCATCAGAAAGTGAGATATGTTGCCAAAATATATAAACAACTATGAAAACAAATCTAATGAACTTTTATTTTTGTTTATATATGCACTTATATACATAAAAAATCGTTTCTAAATATATATAATGTTTTTTTATATACAAATTACGGCACAGATTTCAGATATGAACCGGGATACCTAACTGGCGCCAAAATGGAGTTATTTTGCCTGCTATGGTAACCCGGCTATTGTTTTTTATTTATTAATAAATTGTTTATTTACTTTTATTTTCTGTTTTTAATTATGTAAACTGGGAACAGATGTCATATTCGCCCCATATTGGCGCGATTTTTTTCGGTTGCCAATTTGGCGAAAACATCAACAGCATAAACAACATAATCCGGGTTACCACATCAAGCCCTTTAGCGCAAGTTAAGTACCCGTTGCCTATATGATATTGGCGACAGAAAAAAATCGCGCCAATATGGGGCGAATATGACATCTGTACTGTAAACTGTTCTTTCTATAGTTATTATTCAAACTTTTATTTATTTATAGTTATTTCCTTTTAAAAATGATAGCAAATAATTTAAAAATATATAAGTAACTGGTATTCGAAAGCGAGATTTCTGCCAAATTTAGGTCAGAGAAAAATCACGCCAACCCCGATGCGTATATGACATCTGTGCAAAAATTACTTCTGTTTATTATAAAAAATGGGTAAATAGCTTTTTTTATATTAAATAAAGTGCATACATATGGAAAAAATTGCTTGTGAGTATGAAGCAGTAAATAGGTTGTCAGAAAATACGTTGGCAAACTTCTTTCTCGCCAAGCAACTTTTCTCCGAAGTATTGTACATAAGCAATGATTGCTAGAAATGTATTTTTAATTATGATATGCGCTTTTATTTTTCACTACATTTATGCATACTATAATGTGTGTATAAATGCTACAGTTCATATGCAGGGCTACACAAAAGAATTCGTAAGGGTTACTGAGTATGAGAGTAAATTGCTTAAAGGTGGTTTTTAAAGGAGTTATGCATTTTTACGCTGAACTGCATTTAGTTTACTAAGAAATGTTTGTAGAATATAGATAAAATGATATACAGGGTCACGCAAAGAACTGGATACATAACCGTCTATGGATGATAATATCTGGAAATGTGATTTCAGTAGTTTTAAGAGTAGTTTAAATTAAAATTTGGCTAAATAGTGGCATGTAATAACGATACTATTGGCTATGGACGGTAACTGCTGAAATCAATTTTTAAAAATTTTTTATTGTCTTCTAACATGTTTACTTAGTTATCTTATTTCCCCAAATAACGAAGTTTTGTTGAAGCATTCAGGATGTGTTGGAAAGTGTTTCATATTCTATGCTTAGCGCATGATTTTTCTTTCTTCTTAAGTCTTATTTTGCATTTATTTTATTCTTAATTTTTTAGTCTTATACTGCTTTGTAGAAACTTTGGCACAGTTGTCATATACGCCAATTTGGCGAAAACATCAACAGCATAAGCAACAACATCCGGGTTATCATATGAAGCAAAATAACGACACTTTGCCGCCAGTTAAGTACCCGTTGTGTATATGACATTGGCGTCAGAAAAAAATCGCGCCAATATATGACATCTGTGCCGAAACTTTAATATTTAATTTTTAAACTCTTCACTCCACACCCCTTGCATATAGTACAAACTATAACACAGATAGTGCAAAATAATAGTCAGTTTGGTACTTTTCCACTGTAGGGGCTTTGGCGTTTTTTAAAAAAAGCTTAGTGTAATTTGGGCATCAGAAAGTGAGATTTGGGTACTTTTCCGTTATATGGATGCCATTGTCGCCAAGCGTAATAGTTGACGCAAAATGAAAATCACGTGAATTGAAGCATTTGAAAAATAAAAGAAAAAACATTGTCAATATTAAAGTGAGCATTTAAAAAATATAACATTTGAAAATTCCCGACTTTTACGAACCATTTCATTAAATCACAAATATATACTTAAAATAAGTGAACAAACTGTTATAAAATAAAGCAATAAAATAAAACTCATATTAAACTGCTAGCATAAAATTACAAATATCTTTTATCATTTTGAAATAATTGGCGCATTTCCATACATTTTGGCATGGTGTCCGTATAACGGAAAAATGTCGAGATTTGTTGTCAAATCATATAAACAGCTATGAAAACAAACTTCATGAGCGTTTTTGTTTGTTTTATATGTTTATTTTATATGTATATTATTGATGTTTTTTGGTACAAATTACATCTGTTTCTGTATAAAATTAGAGAAACGGCTTTTTATATTAAATAAATCGTATAAATATCGAAACAAAAAAGCGTGTGTATATAAGATGAAACAGTGGATAGGTTCCCGGAAAATATGTTGCCAAATTTCCTTTTTCGCCAAGGCACCTATACTGGAAAAGTACCTAAAGCACATTAAAATCGCGCAGTTAGTAGTTCACACAGTACAGCGTCGTCTATTGGCGGTTATTTTATTAGTAGCATCGGGAGGAAGATGTAAAGATGTACTTTAAATTCTCACTCATAGATTTTGAAAAATATCTTAAAAGAGCGGAGTTTAAATTAAATTTCAGTGACCTCCTTTATGAAAGATTAATGGTTTTAAATGGGAATTACGCCTAATTAGCCAGCTATCACCAAATTGGATAACATTTGGCGCTACTGTGGTAACCCTGCATTAGTTTTTTTCAACAATTACTCATTTCAATGAGGCGGTCCTACCGGAATCGTGAGGGACACACAGAGACTTGGATTTTATATAAATAGATAGATGAGGTACAAAAAAATTAGAAATTGATTTTTTTTTTCATTATGTGTTTGAGCTTGATACAAAGATTTCGGAACATTTTTTTGTTTTGTCTTTATCTTAAAAAATGGCTGAGATATAACAGTTTGAATTTCTAATGTGGGTGACATTTTGAAAAATCTGATTTTTTGCCTGCAACAGCACTCCTATTTATCAACCGATTTAGATGTGAATGAGCATGTGCACAGGAATTACTAAAGTCTCGACCAAGTTCATTGGTTAGCTTTGTTGCACCCATCATGTTGCTTTAAAATGGCGGGCACTTCAAGATATCGCCGAATGTGGCGACCAAATATAAATCACTTTAAATAAAACCAGCTTTGATAACGCGACTAATTTCGTGAAATTCTGATTCATATTCATATTGACAAAAATTTGTATTTAATCTTCTATAATCGGGTTCCATTAATTGTAGCTCCGTGTGTTTGAATAATATAAGCTGGCTTGTAAAAATTAAGTAATATGAAAGCTACCTCTTCCTCCCGGCACTGGCCGGTAGGACTTTTTTATATTCATTCGTACCAGAATCTAAACTTCTTTTCTCCCGCTAGATTAAATTAATAAAATAAACATAGTATGAGTATATGGCAGTAATTATTTTCAAAAAGTTGTACGAATAGAATAAAAAACAAGTCCACCTGGACATATATGTAGTGCCTCAGAGGTAAAACGCGACCCTTTTTCTATCAAAAATTATGCTCTAAATTGTTCGCTTCATAGTTTTCATAAAAATAAATACACTTCGCTTTAATGAACTCCAATTTAATTTTGCATAGCAGAATTTCTAAACATGTACTTTTTTTAATAAAATCTACCCTATATATATAAAATACTAATGAAACGAATTTATAAAAAGGATATATGATACGACTGAAATGTAACAAATTTATGAAACGACTGATTAAACAACTGATTATGTTTCACGGCGATTTCTCTTAAAATATTGAATACTTTGCGATGAAATTAACACCAAAAATCCGTATTGATCTGCAGATCTCAAAACAGGTATTAGAATTTTTAAATTCGAATTAGTTTTCGAAATATTAATTCTTTTTCTAATGTTAAATACATTTTTATAATGACGGCAACTCAAATTTTAACCAAAACAGATATTTATTTTCATATTTAGGAAAAAGTTACTATTTTAAACTAATTTGGCGACCAGTTTGGCCTCCCTTAAATGTATGCTAAGAAATGTATCATGCTACTTTTATTCATAATTCAATTTACTTGAACAATCTTTCGCTAAATAGAAAGATTCTGATTGGCGCCAAAATGGCATTATTTTGATTGACATGTTAACCCGGCTATTGTTGTTTATTTAACAATAAATGTTTATTTACTTTTATTTCTTTTTTAAAATTATATAAATTATTTTGTTCTATAGTTATTAATTATTTCATTTTTGTTATTTCCTTTTGAACATAATAGAAAATTATTAAAAAACACGGTACTACTTAGTTATTCCGTCGACCAATTTCGCCAAATTATATAAATCGCCAAATTACACAAATTGACATAATTTTTATTTTAAATAACGAAAGAACAAATAAATTAGTATAAAATTAATAAATATACAAATAAAACGTCGAAATAGCAATCACTTGATGACGTAAACATGTGTAACTTACTTAAAGTCAGGTGAATGTGACATTTAATATCAACCATTATTGACATTTAATCTTATAGTTTGGCGATAGGTTTTTGGTCGACGGGATAACTAATACCAAAAATGTATATGTAACTGGAATTCGAAAACGAGGTTTTCGCCAAATTTTCGAAAAAAAAAAATCACGCCAAACCTGCTGTTAAATATATGTGTAAGGTATATCTCTGTGCGTAATATATATAAAACTATCTGTATAAACATCGTATTTTTTTAACATGTGACATACCGGGTGTCCCAAAAAGGACTGACTGATTTTAAAATTCAATAACTTGCAAACGGTGACAGATATTAAAAAAATTCTTGCAGGAGGGTTATGCATAAGGTCAAAAGTTTTATTACAGTGATTTTCAATTTTAGTTCGATTTACAAACAATAGATGGCGCTGTAAGCAATAGTCGCTAAATTCAGGCTCGATTTTTGATACTTCGTGGCCCGGATAATACATTTCCATCTCCTTTTTCTGCATGGAACAAGATAAAGGACCAAAAATCGAGCCTGTATTAAGCGACTATTGCTTACAGCGCCATCTATTGTTTGTAAATCGAACTAAAATTGAAAATCACTGTAATAAAATTTTTGATCTTATGCATAACCCTCCTGCAAGAATTTTTTAAATATCTGTCACCGTTTGCAAGTTATTGAATTTTAAAATCAGTCAGTCCTTTTTGGGACACCCGGTATATAACATTTATTAAATATATATATATATATGTGTGTGTGTGTTTACAAATATTTAAAGACCATGTTTTTCCGCTATCGTGAAAAATTTTATAAGATGCTAAAATGGCTTTTTGGCACCATTTTGGATTCCTTCGCCAATTTTCCGAAAAATATTGGCTAAATGCAAAAAATTACGCAAAAAACTTATGAATAAAGTCCATTCCAGAAAAAAGCAGCCCCAAAGGCTGAAGATCGTAAAAACATCGATTCATTTAATGCCAAAAAAGCTCGCCAAAAAAACCAGCACACAATATGGAACTGTATAATAAATATAATAAATACATAAAATGATATATAAGTACATAATATTTATTTATAGGTCTATATATATTATGTATAAGGTATATATCTGTACGTAATATATATAAAACTATCTGTATAAATATCGTATATATTTTTTAACATGTGACATATATAACATTTATTAAATATATATATACATGTTTACAAATATTTAAAGACCATGTTTTCCGCCATCCTGAAAAATTTTATAAGATGCTAAAATGGCTTTTTGCGCCATTTTGGATTCCTTCGCCAATCGCGCCAACCAACACACAATATGGAACTCTTCCCAATAATGCAACAAACCATGTCATTTAATTTCAACTTCAAATCAATGTTTTAATTTATCACTCGAAAAAAAAATGCTAACTGGCAATTTGAAAAAAAAGGCTATTGGTGAGATTTGCACCCGGCTAGCGTAACAGTACCAAGAATTTTTTGCGACCATGACAACTTTTATATAGTTTTATTCGAAAAAAAAATTGATTTTTTAATCAAAATGGAAAACTTTCGTCACAGATCTTATATACGACCCCATATTGGCGCTATTTTTTTTCTACGCCATTGTCATATACGCAACGGGTACTTAACTGGCGCCAAGGTGTCGTTATTTTGCTTGATATGGTAAGCCGGATGTTGTTTTTTATGCTGTTGATGCGTTCCTCAAATTGGCGTCGGAAAAAAAATCGCGCCAATATCGTATATGACATCTGTGCCAAACTTTCATATGAAAGGCGAAGGGATCAGACCGTATTTGTTTATGACAGTTGATGACTTGAACTATTATAATATAGATGAAATGATGGCGATAGAATAATATTTGGAGACATATTACCTGTGCTTGGCTAACATTAAAGTAGCAAAATGGCACCTAGAGTATAAAAAGCGAAGTGGTCTGACCCGGAAGCCCGGAACTGTTGATGATAGTCACATGAATTAGGCTATTGTTATAGAAATTGTTTTAAAATACCGGGAGACAAAGACTCTGTATACTTAATTCATTTTATTTTACCTACTTTTCAAATGTTTAACTGATCATCTTTAATCAAAAACGAAAATAACCATTGGATGTCTTAACAGCAACTGATTTGCCCTTACATTTTTGAAATCAAAGGGAATTGAATGGAAAACCATTTACAGGGCGATCTGCACAGCTTTTTTCAGTATAATTCAATCTTAACTTATATTTTTAAAACACATCAGATTAGCGCGTTTTTAGATCCTGCGGTGTCTGCGGTTGGCGGGCGTAGCTTGCAGGGGGCAGAACCCCCTAGTATTAAAATAAAGTAATTAAATTAATAAGCACTTTAGCGTAACTAAATATAAACTTTTTGAATTATTCCTACAACATAGCTGACAACTTCAAATGTTTTTTTTTTTTTTTTTTTTTTTTTTTTCTAAAAACTTATTTTTGCCTTACTAAATCAGAGACTTAAGCTATTAAAGATGTTTTAGCTATTAAATAGTAAGAAAATTATAATTTGGAAACAGGATTGTGTAAAAATCGTAGTAAGCCTCATCTATGTTTTTAGGTTAATTGTATAACTAGCAGGGATGACCGAGCTAAGTTCGGTCAAGATTAGCCTTGCGCTCAATTCGATATTTTATTCTCACCGTATCATTCTTGTTGTTTAGATACAATTAGCATGATCCTGAGGCTTAGTGACCCAAAATGACCTACTAACCGATTTTTTTCGAACATGCGACATAACCAATACTCTTCTCGAACCCAAAATACAAAATTTAGTCAAAATCGTTAAAGTCGTTTTATAGGTAGAATTAGCTTGACCCACGGTAACCCAAAAGTGACCCACTTATCTAAATTTATCGAACATGTAACCTATCTCAATCGTCTTCTCGTACTTTGAAATGATGTAATCAAACATTTTGTCAAAATCATTATTGCCGTTTTTAGATGCAATTAGCTTGACTCACAGTGACCCAAAAAATGACTCAATAATCGAGTTTTCTCTAACATGTGACTTAGCGCATTGGTCTTCTCGTAATCCAAAACAGTACATTATAAAATTTAGTCAAAATCGTTAGAGCTTTTTTTAGATAAAATAAGCTTGACTCACATTGACCCAAAAATGACCCACTAATCTAATTTTCTCGAACATGAGACTTAACTCAATGGTCTTCTCATGCCCAGAAACGGTATAATACAAAATTTTGTCAAAATCGTTTGAGTCGTTTTTTAGATACAATTATCTTGAGCCACAGTGACTCAAAAGTGACCCACTAATTGAATTTTTTTCGAACACCTGACTTATCCCAGTGGTCTTCTCAGGCTCAGATACGATAAAATACAATATTTTGGCAAAATGTTTTGAGCCGTTTTTTAGATACAATTATCTTGATCCACAGTGACCCAAAAATGACCCACTAATCGAATTTCCTCGAACATGCGACTTAACTCAATGGTCTTCTCATGCCCAGAAAAAGTATAATACAAAATTTTGTCAAAATCGTTTGAGTCGTTTTTTAGATACATGTAGCTTGACCCACAATGACCCAAAATGACCCACAAATCGAATTTTCTTGAACATGTGACTTAGCCCAATGGTCTTCTCATGCCCAGAAATGGTATAGTACAAAATTTTGTCAAAATCGGATGCACAGTGACCCATAATGACCCATTAATCGATTTTTCTCGAACATGTGATTTAGTCCAAAGGTCATCTCTTGCCCAGAAGCGGTATATTGCAAAATTTTCTCAAAATGTTTTGAGCCTTCTTTTACATTCAATTAGCTTGAGACCTGACCCATTGTGACCCAAAATGACCCACTAATCGAAGTTTCTATAACATGCGACCTAGCCCAATGGTATTCTCGTGCCCGAAAACGATAAAAAGCAAAATTTCGTCAAAATCGTTAGAGCTGTTTTCTAGCTAAACTTAGCTTGACTCACAGTAACCCAAAAATGACCCACTAATCCAATTTTCTCTAACATGTAACTTAGTCCATTGGTCTTCTCGTAATCCAAAACAGTAGATTACAAAATTTAGCCAAAATCGTTAGAGCCGTTTTTTAGATAAATTAGCTTGACCCGAAGTGATCCCAAATCAACCCACTAATCAAAATTTCTCGAACATGTGACCAAGCCCAATAATTTTCTCGTGCCCAAAAACTGTTGGATTTCAAATTTAGCCAAAATTGATCGAGCCGTTTTTATATATAATTAGCTTTACCCTGACCCATTATGGCCCAAATTGACCCACTAATAGAATTTTCTTGAACACATGACCTAGCCCAATGGTCTTCTCGTGCTCAAAAATGCTAAAATACAAAATTTAGTCAAAATCGTTAGAGTCTTTTTTGAGCTAAAATTTACATACACACACACACATACACACTCAATTTTTGCTCGTATTATAATATAAAACAAAGATAATATGTGAAAGATGCATACATTTTACCAAAAATTTTGAATATAATATTTGCTTTACTTAATTGTAGAAGAAAATATAAAGATAGATTTCACATCTGTAGATGAAAATTTGGTAACTATTTTTAATTTGATTGACTGGAGCCATAATCCTTGGAATTTACAAGTACTCTTTCCATCATGTATGTAGAATGTTTAGTCAAAAGATTATTGCTATTTCTTAAATTACATTCTTATTGAAGGATAATTCTCCTTAAAAAACAAATAAGCCCTAAAGTGTGTCGACTAAAACAACAGTAACTGTGATGATCATTTAACTATCTTCAACAACTTTGTTGAAATGCATATTAAAACTTTAATTATATTTATCTGATGTAAATGTTAATGATTTTTAATGGAATATTTATTATAATTAGAATTTAGATTTTAAGAAAAAATCTCTTCCCTTTTTTCCTATATTTATTTTTTATTTTTTAGAAACACTTTCTAAAAAAAAATATTTAACTGACACCGGACAAATATGAAACAAACTTCTATACAAATAAAAAATATTTCTATGTATATTAACACAATATTATAGCCACAGAAATATCATGAGATAACGCGTTGTCTTTAATGACGATGTTTGACGAATAAATATCTGGTTGTTAGCCTAAGAACGTTTTCAGCAATTACTTCTTTTCTTTTAGATTTCGCTTAGTGCGAAATTGTTAACCTAACGCTTGTAATTAAAGTTTATTTTGTGTTTCCACTCATTTAAAAGTTTTTTTTCTTTTTTCTTCATAAAGCAAATTTATTTCACAACAATTGTTCTCAATATTTGTCACTAAAAATATTTGGATACTTCATACTATTAACCGTAGATGCCAACAAATCTTAATTATTGCGGAGTTTGATCCAAAAAGAACATGTTTTCAACCGGAAAGTTCATTTAAACAAAAATTCCAATGTGAAATCGAAAATGTACCTTAATGAATGAGGGCACATTTCCTTATATATATATCCCAGTTAAAAACATTTTTGTCTTGGATCCAGAATAATTAACTGATGTTAGCATTTATGCATTAACCACTTAATTCTCGCTCCCGCGACTTTCACGGCTAGAGTAGGCTACCTTTTTTAATTCAGATTTTTTTTTATTTCCACCATTTTTTTTTCTAAATAGAATTATTGGCTTTATTCTCACATTTTTTGTAATCTATCATTAAACCATTAACCGCCAAAACTAAAAGGGTGAAATTTTCAACTTTTTAGCTGAACGTTGTTTGTCACCACAAACTCTGAAAGATTATTTTCGCTTTGTATAATCTTAAAGTTGTATGTCTTTCAGTAAGGACAATTTTTTAATTCAAAAATAGTGGCGGGTATTTAAATCACTTAAATATGTGCATTTATTTTGACCGTGGCGTGAACGCAACTCCAGCGAGTAATGGGTTAAATAAGGGTGAATATTTCTAATTCAAATCAGTTCTGGTAATCAAACGTTCTGAATAAAAAAAAAGTAGCCTGCACTTATCGTTCGGTACGCTTAAATAGTTAACTTGCGTCAGTCGGAACTCTGGAACTCCCAAGTTCTGGCGCAATGAGTCTGACAAGCGCCTGTTAGAAAATCGTCATTAGCAATTATTTGACGCAATTCTAAACCTCTTAAAGTTATCAGTGACCTTCATTAGGATGTACAAAGAGAGTATATCTCAAATTAGAATGAAAAAATCTTGTTTATTACACTCAAGGTAATAAACCCTGTTCGCTCTATTGGCGGACAGGAACAGGGAAATAAGTCTGTTGTGCCTGTCAGATCTATTGCGACCAATGGAGGGTTAAACTTGAAAATATTAGATTTTTTCATAAGCATGTACAATGAAAGATCAACAATTTCGGGGAATTTTGAAAAAAAAAAAGACGCATAAACAATTCTTACAAGTACGCTAGTTAAGATTGGAATCATACCAGGTGACTTCTGTGTAAGCAATGCTTAAAAGAATACTTTAGTGGGGTTTATTTCAAAATGTTGAAAATTTTGAATAAATTGCGCGCAAGGTTTCTCATAAACCACCTAATATTTTTAAATAAAATCTCCACGGATTTATACATGTTATATACATCCTATTGCTGAGCGTAAACATGTTTTAGAAATTAAATTAAAAATATTGCATATTGTGTGTTTGTAGTTTATCTATGCAGTTTTATTTGTTTTTTAATTATTTTTTAATTGAATCAAAAAACTTTCTTTGGGTTAGTCTTTAGAACAGGGTTCGTACGGGTCCTTCAATTTCCAAACTAAGAAATTCTTTGTTACCAGTATTTTCTCTGGGAAAATCTCTCCTTAAATAAGGCAAAATTTCGTCCATTTAAACTAGATTTATTGTTCTATAAAAAAAAAAATAAAAATACTCATATTTGGCCTTGAAAATAACGGTATCCGTACGAACCCTGTAGAAGTAGAAAAAAACAATAAGAGTAAAAATTTAATGTAAAAATATCAAGTAGTTCTAGAGAGTTCTAGAGAGTTCTAGTCTCTAGCGCGCATTTCTTAAAAACTTCACTTAAAAATAAATCACTTTAAAGTATATTTTATTAAAATTTAAAATTTCAAGTATTCTTGTATAGTTGTAATGGATCATTTAAAAGTTAATTGTGAATATCTTTTTTATGAAACATTCTTTAAAAAAATTAGATTTTTCCTTAGATATCTCACTTAAATTATATTAATTATCGTTGGCCGAATATTTTCTATGAAAACAATAGAAAACCGCGACTTCTTCTGGAATCTTCTAATTTATGAATTAGGTAACTCGTTATTTATTTATAGTAAATACAAAGGCAGGTAATGTTAAATAAAATGAAAAAATTAAATATTGTTTGCTAAGACAGCAAATGGAAAAAAAAATACTTTTTGCGGGTGTGGTAGGGGTAGAAATTTAATTATTTATCTCATTATTTTATTGCTTAATTTTTTTAATTATTGTTACAGCGTAGTAACACCACAGGAAAAAAAACTCTTTTAAAGATATTAAACATTGTATTTTGGGGGAGGGTGAAATAGGGAATAAGATAATTTTAAGAGATGGGAGATCTAGGTGAAGTTTTAAAAAAAGCGAAATCTTCATTAGAATCAAAAGGGAAGTATTCTTATCCCTGTAAAAGAATCTTATTGTAAAAGAAATAAAAAAGTGCCTGCTACTATGCTCCCTCATTAAATTAAAATTTAATTCACAATGTATTTCCATCCAGAACGATGTAAGAGAAAAACTGAGCATATGCAACCACTATGAAAAACAGGGCCAATCCATGCCACGTGTGGGACAGCTTTTCTGTATATTGTTGCTGTTTTAAGAATGTTATTTTATCCTCAAATTAAAAGAAAGATGCTAATATGAAAATCTAGGCTGTTTTGTTATTTTTAATGCATAGTTTACATTTTAAAAACTTATAAGTTAATAGATATTGGTACAGTAAACTCCCGACTATCCGGCCTAATGTGGCGGAAGGGTAGGCCGGATAACGAAAAAACCGGATAGGCCGGAGTTCTACAAATGTTTACTCCTTTCCTGCCATCCCTCCGCCATGATATTGGAAACACATGTAACACATTTTAAGATAAATTTCATATATACAGTACATACAGTTTCAGAATAAGCCAAACATTAATTTAAAATGTAAGCCCAATGCTTAAAAAAATGAGTAAATCTTACTTTACTGTTTATTAATAAATGATTGCACAAATATGAAAAGTTATGCATAAAAGAGTCAAATCTTACTGTATTTAGTTTTTGTAAAAGCGTTTAGTTTTTTGCTTCTCCCCTCGTGTTAGCCCTCTTCCGCGAATCAAAGTCCCTCCATTTACGCAAGCAGATGATATCAGCTGGCGTCGCTTCCTTCTGCTGACTAGTGTACTGCAGTGCTGCCTCAATCGTTTTGAGCCCTTCCGAAAGTGGGATGAGATTTTTCCTACATTCCTCCTTCTGTTTCTCTTCTGTTACTTCTCATTCTCTCACCATTCCTACATTATCGTTGTCAGTTAATTAATTAACATCATCGTTTGCCATCCATTCTGTAATGTCCTCTGCATTGACATCGTTAAAGCCCGGTGTATTTTTCAGCAAAGAAAAAAGCTTATCGTTCTCATCTTCCACTTCAGTTTCCCACACGGGTTTATGTCCACCTTTATGGTTCAAAAGAATGTTCCAAGTCCTTACAATTACTATGTTTCGAATTCTCTGCTATTGCATTTCGTATTCCCTTCTTGTGTCTTCTGTCATGAGTCAGCACTTTCCCACGGAAGTGAACCAGGCCACTTGCAACTGCTAGTAGTACTTTCAATTTTACGAGGCCGGATAGAACGGAGGGCCGGATAATCGGGACTTTACTGTATTTATGTAAGTGTCACGCACAGGACATTTTTTCCTTTTCTCATTGAGTGGGCCTGAAACGGGCAATTTTCTTATAGTCTAGGTTTTAAAATGCGGAAATTTTAAAATTTCTTAAAAATGAGCAGATTACATAGGTCTAGGGTAAAAAATATGGAGACTTTTAAAACTTTAAGAATCATTCCATATAAAGTGTGGGGCAGCTTTTCTACATATTATTGCCGTTTTGACAATGCTATTGTATCCTCAAATTAAAACACCTATGCTAAAATGAAAATCTACGGTATTTTGTTATTTTTAATGTATAGTTTATATTCTATCAACTTATAACCGAATTGATATAGGTACTTATGTAAGCGTCCCGTACGGGACATTTGTAAATTTTCATGGAATGGCCCGGAATGATTTTAGACACTATAACTGCTGATTTGAGACCACTATGCGGTGGTCTCGGTAGATATTGATTTTGATTGGCTGAGAGTATTTTCGGAATTATACGTATTGTTTATTTTCTGGAAATGTTTTACCAATAAAATGGAATATTTTGTAACTGAATTAGGGGTGCAATAAGGGAATGAATGTCCCAACAATCAACTAAATACTTAAAATTCTGTAAACAGTAAAAAAAAAAAAAAAAAAAAAAAAACGTTATACACGAAACACAATTTATTAAATTTTTAAGACACATTCCTGTCTTGAAATACGGCATATTTATTTATACTTTTCCTGTGACTCCATACAGTGTTGACAGTGGTCTACTTTTTTTAAATTCATATATCTTAATAGGCACCACTTTTCTGAAATGGTTAAATTCCCCTTGTTTTCGCCTTAATTAATATGTCATTATATAGTGCGAATTTTAATATTTTAAAAAAGATGGGCCAATCAAGAAATCTGAATTTTAAAAAAGTAGCCGCCTGGCAACACTGACTCCATATTGCCATCAACATTTTTAATGTAGTATGAGAAATTTAAATGTTTTCATTTTTTCTAAACACATGTAATACGGCTCACTTGTTTTTTATCGGGTATGGTTTATAAATGACAACAGTAATACTAAATTGTCTTGTTTTGTCTACCATTATATCTGCAGAATAAACTTCTTTGTAAATTTCTATAGAAATTTAATATGAAATTATTGTTTAGAAATAGCGGTAGACGCTATTAGTAGCTAGTAGTTGTAGACGTAGTAGTAGCTTCGCTATTACTATTAGTAGTCGTAGTAGTAGCTTCGCTAGACTTGCAATAGCTGACGAAACTGATAACCGTAAGAAATTCCTGGAGCCGTAAACACAGAGTAAATTTTTTATCAAGCGGGTATCTACCTTGTATCTTACACAAAAGTAGCGATATTCTACATCGAACTAAATACTTGTATTGTTACCAGAAAGCGTCTTTTATTTAGAAAATGCTTATGCGAATGTTTATGTGAAAAACTCGAAATATTAAACGCGTTTTACTACAAACAGTAAACATTTCGGAACCTGATCCCTTTATAATTATGATCGAAAAAAATGATCTTATCATTTCTTGCCTAAACCTCATTTAATGTTTACATGGTATAATTCTCAAACTCATTTCTTTGTTTATTTTTTTTTTAATATATAGAATATGAGTAAATTGTAAATAATAATAATAATAATTTGAGGACAAATAAACATAAAAGTTTTTAAGTACTCTGATTGCTACATGGTTGCCATTTTATACTATTTTTGTCACCACTATTTTAAATAACAAATTAAGCGCAACTAATTGAAGAATTTTACTATTTAAAAAAATACTTCAGATCACCTAATCAAAGATTTTTCCATTAATTGACATGAAAATTACTATTCCTAAATATCATAAGTATTCACGTAATTCACATAAATATCATATCAAGCGAATATTATTAGTGTTCGCAGCTATGTTGCGTAGAAAATAAGGTCTATATAAAAATAATATGTACAGGGGGAGTACATTTTTACCAAAAGTTTTGAATAAAATTTTTTGCTTTATTTTATCTAAGAAAAATATGAGTTACCCTTCAGTTAATCGCAGAAAGATTTAAAATATGGACAAAGAACTATTAGGCAAACATTTCCAATTTGAATTGTTAGTGCCAAATACTTTCTGCAAATTTCAAAATGTGTACTCATATTGAATATTAGTGAGAATGGTTTTAGTCAGAAAATTATAGATACATTTTTAAATTATACTCTGATTTGAGGATGGTTCTGTTTAAAAATTAATTTAATTTATTTATATACACTTTTTTAAAACATACTTACAATTTCATGTTACATTATTTGAAAACCGCTATTAAACTAAAACGCTGACAAGTTTGTCGTCATCGTAACAGAACAACAGGTGCAAAGATAATTATTCATTAATCTTCAGAATTAACTTTCAAACATAGGTTTAAAAATATGTTATAAAATATATCTTCACGATATCTAATAGGAGATTTTTTTCTATTAACCCCTTGACGGGCGATGTGATATATTATATCCCATCTAATTTTAGTCAGAGCAGAAACTTTCAATTATTTTTTCTTTTATAACATTGGTTGGAAAAAAATGTGAAAGTGCTTTTCCTTATTTTGAAATGAAATTTTTCGAAAATTCCGGTTTGAATTCAACATCTCAGAAACACAATTAATTGCCCCGGAAAGGGTTCAACAAAATGAAAATTATTCTTCTGAAATAGTGGTGAAAATTCATGGTAAATGTTCGCAGCTATGTTGCTATGATAATGGGGTTCTCGTAAAGGTAAAATGTGCAAATTGTGTCTGTATTTTTCGCTTTATTAGCATATTTCGCTTTTTTATAACCTAGATTTATTATTAACCCTCGAGTTATTATTTTTTTTATTAATCGCAGTAAGATTTAAAATCTGAAGATGACATATTAAGTAATTATTTCTAATCTGAATTATGTGTTCAATATATTCTTTGCTAATTCCAAGTAACGTTCACAGCTTATATATATAACGTTTTAGTCAGAAAATTCTATGTTTTTTTATTACACTATGATTTGAGGATAATTCTGTAAGATTAAAATAATATTTTTTCGGTACTTTTTTAAAACAGTTTACAATATATAGCAGCACAATATGTAGCTATATATATTACAATATATAGCTACATAACTTTAAAATAAAATTAAAACAAAAACTTAGTCAAATGCACTGCTATCTTACGAGTAGAATAGCATTTGCGATTATTGTTCATCTATCTCCAGCACTTATGTTCAAACATACATTAGCATATAAAGTATGTATATATATATATGTGTGTGTATTATATTTCATTTATCTTTAAGTGGATAATTTTGTATAATTTAATTTAGAATTTTCGAAAATATCGATCCTTTTATCTTTTCTTTTTATTGTTTTCTGTATTTTTTATTTTTTTAAGAATTCTTTTTTAAAAAGAATGCAACTGACACCGGACAAATATGGAAGTACTTTTGTTTATAGAAAAGGAAATTAAACGAATCCTTACAATAGGTAATTTCATTTTTCATCATTTCTCGAAGTCACGCTGTCTTCAAAGACGGCCTGAGTACTATAAATACCAATCTGCTTACTCACCTATTAGAAACTTTTTCGATAGTAAACTTTAGTAGATTTGTTGGTATATTAGAATTTTAACGCTACTTTTATAATTATGGTTTGTTTTATTTTTTCCTTAGAAGTCGTGGGTATTTTATTTATAACACTTAATTTTAAATTCAAACTGACATAATTGTACCAGAATTTTTGAATAAAATTTTCTTTTTATGCTCTACATAGGGCAAATAATTTGTTGGTCGACATTTTTAATTTTCCACATTTTTTTTTAACCAATTTTTCTTTATAATTTTCTGAGTCTAATTTTCCTACCCTGAATGGGTCTAATCGACATATTTCTATAATTCATTTTATTCGATTCGAACAAGAAATGTTTCGCAAAGTAAGATAAATAAAAGGCACCGAAAACTAATATAAATAAATACATTAAATAGTTTTTAAAGAAAATTCTCGTGTGAAATGTTTTTATTAAGGTTGAGTAAAATTTCAACAGGTTAGGAAAGATAAATACATAGCTAAAAATTGTTTGATCAAAAAGTTTTTTTTTTCTGGGGTGACCATTTTTAACAAGCTACACAGCCGTTTTTGGAGAAAAACTCGCTTTACAGAAAATTCTGTAGCTGATTTATTTTTAAACTTATCAAGATGAATAAAAAACTTACATGTTTAGCATAAAATGCTCCACATTTTAGGTGATTGTAGAATTTTCATTAGGCTGAATGATCTACGTTAAAAACATGGTTTAAAAACTGGTAATTTAAAAGGCACATCTCGCTACCATTATTTTTATGAAGGAAATCAGACTCACCTTAACCTCTTCGCTACTGAGTATTAATGCAGTATTATTAATTATTACTGAATTATTTCATCTCCCATTTGACTTCATAACGAGATTTTTAATTTATTTGCATTAGTTCGAATCTTAGACTTCGAAACATATCATTCTTATATAGAAATTGTAATTATGTTCGAGTACCATTAATAGAATAGGACAAAATGGAGTTCCCCATCTGGGGACACAGGGAGCGAAGAGATTAAAGATTTTTTTCTTACACTGACCACTTATAAGGCTACTTGTTTTACAAATTTCAATCTTGAAAACATTTCCTTTTTTTCGTACGGCTTATTAAAAACTGTGTTATGTCTGCGTTTTGCAGTTTTCGCTAAAATAAATATCTCAAAAGGGGACTAAGTGAAAAAAATATTAAATCTGGGGATACTAAACTTCTTTGTAATATAAAATTACCATGTAAATTTTATAATTTACACTTAACTGGTTTCTGAATAACAATTCACTAAAAATTCACTAAAACTCTGATCACTCAACTTCGGGGCAGAGAAAGGAAATTTTAACAGTTCTTAACATGATGCTTTCTATTTCTAGAAAGATGATCCTAGATTATTTCTTGTTCTTAAAATAATAAAACCTGCAATAATAAATTGTAGCCCCTAAGTTTTATTGAAATTATAAGAACAGTAACAACATAGAAAGTATTACAAACTGTAGTATAATTTTTAATTGTTAGTAATCATATACCGTAATTTCTCGCTGTACGCCGCAGCTTAGTTATATCTTTTTCATACCGGAAATTATACTTAAAAAAGGAAGTCAAATAAATGGTAACCAAAATCTAAAACAAATTCTGGTAGGAAATCGAGTTATCAGAGCTGCGGCGTATACGCGGGAAATTGCGGTAATCATTTATAAAAAAAATATGTGGATGTCTTTTTCTCTTATTAATTTACTTCTTGCCAGCATTTTGAACGTATTATGAAGTAAAATTAATTCACAATGACATTAATATTAATACACCCTACAAATATATTAGAATTTTAATTAAAAATAATTTAAAATTTAGATAAAAATATCATTAAAATTAAGTATGCTTAATTCCATTTAGCTATACTGACATTAATAAATTTATGTATGACCTGCCTGTAACATTTGGCACTCACAGTGCTACAAGTGGCAAAACTGAACGCCAAATATCGGACTTAATCAGACTTCCTTTTGTGTGACATTAAGAGTAAAATCTTTTGTATGCATAAGTGCTTGGAATGTTCCGAAACAGAATCACTTCTTGAAGTCTTAACTTACCTGATGAAATAAGTTCAAACAGTGAGGGAAGACAAAGGTGATCTTATTGCACACATTTTCCCTTGAGATGAGTTTCTACACCTTTTTTTTTTTAATTGATACCATTAAAATCACATTATTTTATATCAAAGGTCCAAGCTGAACACCTTAGAAAACTTAAAGAGAATCTGACAAATTTTGAATGTATAGTTATTGCAGAGTTCTCAAATAATTATATTTTCATTGACCAAGATAAAACACAAAGCTTTCAGTTGGACTAGTACGGGTAATACTACATACTTTGGTTCAGAGTTGGGCAGATTTGTAATTCCAATTATCTGCAGCGTAATTACAATTTAATTATATGTAATTGATTATAGTTATACATATTCCAGCACAGAAATTTCGTCAAGTAATGGGATGGGTGGTGGCACCGGATACAGTGCTGCAAGAATTTTTCACGGCATTAATTCTAACTATAATTAATTGCATACAATTAAATAGTAATTACAATGCAAGTAATTGCAATTACAAATGTGCCCAACTCTGTTTTATTTTTATGTTAAGAAACATAATCAAATCTGTTGTAAATGTAATTGTACTATTTGTTATAGCTTTATACAGAATACAATTAATCAGTATATATTTCAATAACATGCTGTAAAGGAGTGAATAATATTGCATGTGAAATATAAAAGTTTATAACAGCTGTAAATTTCCAAATGGGTGAAAAAAAGTCAGGGCCAGGATTCGAACCAGGGATGTCTTGGCTGAAGCCGCCAATACTCAGCCAACTGAGCCATACCGGACGAATCTGGAGGACTAATTCACCCAACTGACCTATAACGATCATAGCATCTAGTCCGATCGTTTCAACAAAACAAATTGTAGGTTACTATTTTGTAACTGCAGTAAACGCTGCATGCGTAATTATATTAGATTTATTTTTAACACAAATATTGAATTGGTAAATAAAGCATGACAGCTGTAAATTTCCAAATGGGTGAAAAATGTCCGGGGCAGGATTCGAACATAGATGTCTTGACTTAAGCCGCCAATGCTCTACCAACTGAGCCATCCCTTACGAATCTAGACGACTAATTCTGTTGAGCTGGTTCACATATCAAACCAGATGCTGTGATCCTTATAAGTTAGCTGGGTGATTTAGTCCTCCCGATTCGTCCGGGATAGCTCAGTTGTTAGAGTATTTGCGGCTTAAGCCCTGACACCCCTGGTTCGAAATCTGGCCTGGACTTTTCTTCACCCGTTTGGAAATTTACTGCTGTTGTGTTTTATTTGCGTTAAAAATAAACCTAATATAAGTTTATTTACTATTGTGATAATGCAAGCAGTCAGTACAAGAATAAAAAGATCATGACGTCTTTCCATGATCGTGGAGTACTACCCTCTTAAGAGCTCACTTTAGTCACGAGAAGAAAGTCAATGTTATAACCGTGGAGCCGTTATTATTTCTCGCTTTGAATTTAATATTTTTGAATGATTTTTTTGTATAGGATAGCTGAGGACGTTCTACAACCGGGCTAGTTTTTACCTTTTCTATTTTGGTTATAGTTTTTTTTTTATATTAGGATAGTTTCAAGTTCAGAACCGGTTCAAACCGGTTCCGAAAGCGAAAGTAATTTTTTTCAAATCGAAAACCAAACTCGAAAAAGTAAAATCTAGCCCGATTGTAGATCATCCTCAGCTATCCTATGCAAAAAAAATCATTTAAAATATTAAAATTCAAGCGAGATATTTGAGAATAACGCACCCATAGACTTAACTTTAGCGTTTTCGTTTTTTCCTGTGACTAGTATGAACTCTTAAGTCCGATGGGGTCCGTGAGACCGCCATTAGTCCTGGAACAGGCGGATTCACAGGTCATTCCAAGACTACCCAGATTGATGATAAACCCGATCGCTGAAGATCTCACCTGTTTAGTTTCATCCGGAAATCATTTATTTATCATTTGCTGCTCTTGAGTATGTCATCGCTAGAAGCGTACGAAACTAGTTATTAAAATGTGTTTAAGACTTTGCCTGTATGTACTTACATAATTTATAGCATACTAATGTGTATTTTATTTTAGTGACAATAAATTATTTTTCTGATGTAATTCTACAAAATACATAAATTAAATTTCAATGAATAAGTTTATTTATTTATTTAAGTTTCACTGTCAAGCTGCAATTTAACAATAGGCTAGTGACTCAAAAGCAGATATGAAATGCTACTGTAGGTTATCATCTTTCTTTTAAAAAATTAATATCCTTGGTTATATATCGTGTTTTTGGATATATCGCGATTTTCCGTGTACGTGGTATGTGCGATATTATTTTTGTATTTCCACTATTACAGATTTACGCTTAATTTGTGTTTGCAGTAAAACTATATCTCGCTGAATTTAATTTAGAGTTCAGTAATTAGACAAAGTGATGATTGCTATTGGAAAATAATGGTATATTTTTAAAGTAAAATAAATCATTAGGAAAAACCGAGCTAGTGTAAGAATAATTTTCATAAATCTTATTATATATTTTAAACCATACGAAATCCCAGATTTACTAGTTCTATTGGATTCAAATGTGTAGTTAGCAATTTACTTTGTGTAAACGAAGAAAAAGAAAAAAAAATCTCAAATTTTAAATTTATTTGAAGCGAGTAATCAATTTTTAGTAGATATTAATTGGCTGAAAGTGATTTCGAAATTATTTTATGTACATTATTTGCTTTATGAAAAAGTTTTTTAAATAAAATGAAACAGTTTTGTCATTAGGATGAGCGAAGCGAATCCTCTACTAGGCTACACAAATTACATTTTGTGTTACACTTTACAAAAAAAAAAAAAAAAAAAAAAAAAAAAAAGCTATTTAGTATTTTGACTTGAAATTAAACATAAAAATAAATTATGATCTGTAGATTTGCAAAATATTATTTTTTTTTTACAGAATAACCTCAAAAAATTATTATTTTAATTAATTTATTACATGTTTTCATTCATTACATGTTTTTCCATTACGGACAAAATAATACGGACAATATTTTGCAAATAAAAATATGAAACAGTTATATTTTTAATATACGGACAATATTTTGCAAATAAAAAAATGAAACATATTTTCAGAAAAATAAATAAATCTTGGAGTTAGTCATTATAGATAGAATCATGATTAATTAAATAGTTTTAGGATTTCTTTTATGAAATTTTTAAAATGCCTTTTTTATGAAAATTATAGCATATTTTTAAGGATTTAAAATTTGTGAAAATTCAATTATTTACATTCAATTGTAAAAGTATTTTTCAGTTTTAAGAATTCCAATTCACAATTTATTCTTATTATGTGAAATCATTTACGCAGACGACACTTACGCATTTTATAATAAAAAGAATAATGCATATAAAAGATTAATACATATAAAAGAATTATATTACGATTTTTTTGTAAAGTGGCAACAAAAGAAATGTAAACAAATAAAATTAATTGTTAAATTCGTTATAGCATAAATAAAAAATTCCGAGGAAATTCTTAGTTATTTGGCTGAATTTACATTTCTAAAATTAAAATGCGCCAAAACCTAAAATAACGTTTTTGCTTAATAAAGATGCAAAAATAATACAATTTTTTTTAAGCTTCCAAATATTTATCTTATGCGTCGCGAATCCAAGCAAAGCATGGCATTCGCTAGTTTAATTTTTCCCACCCTGGATATGTCATACCCTGCGCGTGTAATTCAGCGTTAAAAACTTCGAATTCACATCAGAAATTATGAAAGGAGAATTTATACTTCAGTTAATCGCGAAACATCTGTCATTAAATTCAAAGCAATACCATACAGAATTTCTAGTGTGAATGTAGAATTTCAGAATTTAAAAAAAAAGCCAATTTTGGCAGCCCTGATAATAACTATATAATTTTAGTGGTATCAGGCGGACCACAGTTTGAAACCCCTGCTTTAGTGTATGTCAAGACATGTAAGATTTTTAAACATAATTTCTTAAGAAAAAATTCATTGCTAAAATTAGTTTATTTAAATTATATCATGAAGTTGCTTTTTATTTATCACCCCATATAACTCACCTTCTAAAATTGTTTTTCCAGACTTTCCATTACAAATCATTTTTCGACAACTTTAGTGTACCAGAGAGAGATTAATCAGGGTTTCCAGTTTGGCCTCCATTTTTGTTTAGAAAACACGTATCCACAGCAGAAATTAAAAATAGTATTTTTATTTTATTTAATGACGGATATTTCGTTATTACTTAAAGTAAAAGTTATTTTTTTGAAATTTCAGGAATGAATTTCAAATTTCAAAATGACCCTGAGTTTATAAATTCAAATGCCGTGTATTTCCTGTCAGTGTTGCCAATCAGCTATTTTTATCAGAGTTCGTACATTTCAAGGAACTTCAACAGAATTTTCGTAAAGAAAGATTTGCCTTATTATATATATATATATATATATATATATATGTATGCACACACACATATATATATATATATACACACATACACATATATATATATATATACACTGCAAATACGTGAAACACTTTTGCAACACTAAACGAACATAATAATAAACACTTCTAACCAAAACTGTTTAGATTGTGTTGCGAATGTGTTTAGATTGTGTTGTACTAAGAAATAAAGTGTGCTGTAAAGTGTTGTTGAAAACTACATGAGCAGAAAATGTGTTCAGATAGTGTTTCAATCAAAATTTAACAACATATTCAGATTCTAAACGCATTTTAGAACATTTTGAAAACACCTGAACCTTTGATGTCACAACAGTTTCGAAACACTTTTTAAACACTATCTCATCGCATGAAAGTAAAATATTTCAGAAGAGAGTTCTGCTTCGGATCGGGTTACCGCTTTTACCCGAACCCGACCGACCCACGATTTGAGTCGGTTCGGGTTGGCGCTATATTTTCCCGCTGTGGGTTCGGGTTGACTTTAACTTTTTTGTGTCGGGTCCGGTTAACAAAAAAGTTGAAGTCAACCCGAACCCGACCGACCCGCAGTTTGGGTCGGGTTGGGTTGGCGTTATATTTTCCCGTTGCAGGTCTGGTTGGCCGTCATTGTTTCGGGTTCGGGTTCGTTTTGGGTCGGGTTGGGTTTTACACCGGCCCGGTACAATTTTTTACACCGGCCCGGCCAGTTAAAAATTGTCTTTAATCTGCCGACACGGATGTGGGCCTCGAGCCAATCCCGGCCCATACAGACTCTACCCATAATAATATTTTCGATTTCAGCAGCCCGAGAAAGAAAAGTTCTAAGGGCTGAGGTAGAGGTCTGCACGGGCCGAAATTTCCAGGCCCGGGCCCGCCCGACTCATAGAAATTTTTTTGGCCCGGCCATGCCCGTAGAAAAAAAATATTGGCCCTGCCCGGCCCGGTATACCAGCTAAAAGTTTGGCCCGAGCCCGGCCCGGCCCGGAAAAAAGTTAAAATCTCGGCCCGAGTGAATTGCTACAAAACATTGATTTCTTACGTCGATTTGCTTAAAAATTTCACTCTTAAGATAAATATTTTTGGTCAGAACTTCTCGTAACTTTTTTTTCATGTTTTTAAACTTATAAGTGCCGCAGGCTCCGATATTTATTTTTTTAATGAATTGCTATTTCTTGTATGTAAATGTTTCAGTTATCATTAATATTGTTAATCCATATTCCATGCATTGAATTGTTAAAAATCTGTAAAATGCTATACAGTAAAATCTTCTAAGACTCAATTACATAGAAAAGAAAAGAAAAAAATGCGTTATAGAAAACTTCCCTTCTTAGCAAATGTAAATGTATTATATATTCTTTTCTTACGTATTAGTATATTAATTTTGCATGGATCAACACGTTTTTCAGTTAAAAAGAGGATTCCGTCATAGGCAGGTTCATTTTCACACGTTTTACTATATTTTAGTTTAGCTATATTTTAATTAGTGTAGAAATTTACTATTCTTTAAAACGAATAAATATTAATGTTTAATTGTAGAATTATGGCGATTCAAAAATATAAGCATATTTTGCAAAAACCTTTGGGCAGTCTCATTTTACTGACCTTTGAACGGACAGGTCACGCTGAGACAAGGATTTTCATACGGGCTGGCTCAAAACTAGGATTGAAAGTTTTGGGCCGTGAAAACAAGAAATGAAACCAGTCCCGGCTCTGTACACTGTACAGAAAAAATAAGTTAGGCCCGGCCCGATTCGTCCAGAAAAAAGTAAGGCTCGAACCCGGCCCTGCCCGTAAAGAACAGTCACTAGGCCCGGCCCGAGTCTTCAGAAAAAAGTATGGCCCGGCCTCGGGCAGATCTCTAGGCTGAGACTGACACATGCGCAGTTAAAAGATACTACCTCAGAGGCAAATCAAATCCTCTTTCAAATTCGCTCGCACCTGCGCACAAGGAAGTGATCACGTGATCCTGATGTATGTAAACAAGACGGAGGGAAGACGCTTTCGATGAACGTTTTCGACCGACATTTTTGCCAGTTTGGATTTTGTAAATTGCGATGCAAGAAACAGCTCTGATTAACATTAAAGGTATGTTATTTCATTTTCTACAATGTTTTATACTTAAAGTATAATTATAACATGTGTATGTTCTTATAAGTAGGGATCCTTTAATTCAGTGTCGTCGCAAAAACTCACTTTCAGTGATCTGTCCAGGCTCTTCTCATAGTGTCCTGTTTTCGTGAAATTGTGAAAATTCTAGTTATAACTTTGTGACTTTAAAGTTAGCGTTATATTCAGGTTCTATCCTCCATATATAAAAAAGCTGAGTAATATGATCTTTGATCAGTTCAGCTGTTATGTTACACAGGACCGAAACTAGCCTTTTTTGCGCCCGGGGCAAACATGAATTTTGGCGCCCCCCACACCCCCCACCCCTTCTTCCTCAAAGTATATTTACAAAGATAATTTTACTAATTTTCTAATGGCCGACTTATTTTAAAATTTAAAATATGTAATACTGAACTACGTAAATTGAATGTGACGTTTGTTGCAATTATAGTTCGTTCACATAAAAGAATTCGCATGTATTGCCCACTATTTACAGTGTTTGCTTAAATACAGTAGCGTTCCGATTATCCTAGTCCCGCTTAACCGAGTTTCCGCTTTAACCGAGTTATTTTCTTCTGATGGACTGGTGGTTTTCCTTATTATGAATAGGGATTGACCGAATCAACAATTTTGCCGAATACCGAAGCTTCGGTCAAAGTGTACACCGAATATTCGGTATTCGGCAACCTAATATTTAAAAAAATTTAATTACACATTTTTGCATTATGTTATCTTTTTTAATAAACTTTAATTAAAATTAAATTCTTAATAATTTAATTCAGTTACATTTTTAATCTTAAATCTGATTACACAAAAAAATTTAATGACTTCTTTCAACTGACAAATTCATTAACCCATCACTTATTTTTTATTATTTTATCACTAGTCAATATCCAAATTAACCCAATGAAAGTATTAAAATATACAGGCTATTATTAAGGATAAGGATTCTCAGAAAAACAAAAATTCATTCAAATAAAAAGAAACAATGTTGTCATTAAGCTGATTTACTGATTGTCTAATTATATACATATTGAATTGGAATGTTCTCAAATACAAAAGGTATCATATCAATTTGTACATTTAACTATTTTCTGTGAAATTATTGATACATATTTATATTTTGGTTAATATTTATCACTGTGGTGATGAAGATAAATTTGAGCGACTTTAATTTAATGGTTATAAAAGCTATAGGATAGGCATAGGAGTATACTTATTTGATGCATATGTATTTTCTTTAATATAAACCCTAGATATACAGAGATGAACTCTGATATACTTATTTGAGGTGTATATTAAAGAGAATACACATTAAATAAATTTAAATTGAAAAAACTAATGTAGAAATAATTAAAATTAAATGGTAATGGAAAGATGCCCATATTCCTTACTTTTTTTCCCTATATCGTAGACAGTTATTCTGATTTCACCCCTATATAGACTACTTTAGGAAAGAAAAAAAAAGTTTTTTGTAATTAAAAATGGCCTTTGACTTGTTTTTGGTAGTGCAGCTGAACTTTGAACTCATGCACATAATATTGTAACTCATCATTTTGCCTATTCTACTTCTAAGTAAAAGAGAATTCTTCTACTTCTAAGAAAATACTTATCCGCAATTATTCGGCCAAATACTTAAAAGTATTCGGCGAAAGCCGAATATTTGGTTTACATGCGGAATACCCAATCGACTATTCAGTATTCGGTCAATCCCTAATTATGAAGCAGCCATTATAAATGAAGTGTTAGGTGAAGATGAATGAGCACTGAGCAGCCGTAAAAAGTTTGAACTCTGATTTTCTGGTCAGAATTGGAAAAAAATTTGGCCATTTTTTCTCCATTCTGACCAGAAAATCAGAGTTCAAACTTTTTACGACTGCTCTTTCATCTTCACCTAATACTTTATTTATAATGGCTGTTTCATAAAAATGAAAGCCATCAGTCCATCAGAAGAAAATGATCGATTCCAAAGGTATAATCTTTCATTTGGTGCCCTTGACTCTGGCGCCCAGACACATGCTCCCTCTGCTCCCCTTTAGTTTCGGCCCTGATGTTACAGGTCAAATTTTATTTTTCAACGATTAAATTTGCAACATATTCAATTTGAAGATTGATAAAAATTATATGAAAGGTCTATTTACCTCTATAAGACAAATAATTTTACGGGTCCTGTTTTGGGATAAAAACTTTTGTGAAAATTTTGGTTTAAGCTATAATTTTTGTGAAGGGTCCTAAAATTTTCTCGAACAGATCGCTGCCTTTATATTAATATTTTTAATCATTTGTCATTTCTATGTTTTTTTAATCTTTTTTTTTTTCTTCAGGCCATATTTGTGAAAAGACCCATGGGCCTCTTAAATCTTTCCATCATTAGTGTCTGTTTTATTTATTTATTTATTTATTTTTTTTTTTGAGAAAAACTAATGAATGATTAGGCTAGGGACGTTGGATAACGCCATCAAAACTCAATAGGTTATTCTTTATGCATACACACTTTATAGTAATTGAGTTATCACATGCCAATTTGTATAATTTGGCTAAATTAGTCGACGGGATAACTAACTAGTACCCTTTTTCTTTACATCAAAATAATCGGTACTTTTGGTTAGCCAGGTGCCAGTGTTATATATACATATTTATATACTTACATACATGTAAATATATTACGTATATTGTATATATAGGGAAGACCGGGGTACAGTGGACCACTTTTGCAGTTAACATTTTTTTTCTCTTTAACGGAGAGAAAAATCTACCTGAAAATATTTTTGAATGTTCTTTAAACCTTTCTACATGCCTTATAATTTTCAAAGAACATAGTTCCCAATACATTTTTCAAAAAAAAAAAAAATTATATACACCCGTAATATGGGCCAGTGTGCCCAGGAAGCGCAGTAAACTGGGGCACATCGGTCCACTATTAGTTATTGTCTAAAATACAATATAAATCTATTTATAATTAATCTAATTCTTTTTTATTTCCCCTTTACCTCCAAAATAATATAATAATACAAATTTGCAAGTAGCATTATGAAACATAAAACTAAAGAATTATCAAAAAAATTATTATATTTTGAAAATAACAATATAAGATACAGAAGTGATTGCAAATAAATTATTAATTAAAAAATCAGCAAACATTAAGACAAATATGATGATGAAAAATTTATTAGAAGCTCAAAATAGTTCATTATCAGCTAACCATGTGCTCTGAAGCTATAAATAACCAATCCAGTGAGGCCATCTATTACTTATTAGGCTACAGTTATATTTTTCAAAGGCGGTAAATACAAAAAAAAATATTTCATACTATGTTAACTCTACAATGCATGATTTTCATTTCTTTCCTTTCCCCTCCCCCCCACCCACCCCCCAAAAAAAAACTGCTATAGTGAACAAGAAAACTTATTTTAAAAGTCACACATGAACTGTTATCCATAATTTAGGAGAAATTTAAAGTGTCAGATGGCTACATTATAATCCGAACAACACATAACATGAAATTTAAAGTGTGCCAAATGGCTACTACTCTATGCATCGTAGGGTTAAATAGTCATTTTTCTTTGTTTACTCTATTTTTATAGTTAAATAACTATTTTAAAACAATATTTCTTTATAGAGAATAAGCAATTATTAACCTCTTAATCGTCGCGCCCGTGACTGTCACTAGGCTTCTTTTCTTTTATTCAGATTGTTCTATTCCCACCTCTTTTTTTAAATAATGCAATTGGCTTTATTCTCTCATTATTTTATCAGCCATTAAAATGAAGAGAATATTTCAAATTGAAAAAAGTGGTGGCAATCAAACAATCTGAATTTTAAAAAAGTACTAAACACTTATCAGGCGCAACGACTAAGGGGTTAAATATTTTGAAAATTCTTCATTACATGAGCATTACAGGATTGATTCCGGACCACTGTACCCCAGCAGTGGACAGTCCACTGTGCCCCATGTTAAGTTCAATACATACGCACAAACATATTATTATTAAAAGTTTTCTTTTAAGCATATAAACTTTTAAATTAAATAAAGACCAATGTCTTAACTTTTCAAAAAAGTTGTTTTGTCTTATTTATCCATAACTTTTAATTACTCAATAAAGAAAAGTATGATGATAAAAAATTTTACTTTTAGGAGCTCAAGACAACCAGTCAGGATAACAGGGTTCATTCTGAACTATCAATGTGTTCTGAAGGCTATAAGTAATCAATTCAGTGCTGTTATCAATTAGTCTAAAAGAAAATCTTTAAAAATAAACAAAATATAAGGGGTGGTCCTCTGTCCACTGTACCCTGCTCTCCCTTACATACATTTATATATATGTATATATAACACTTGCGTTTGGCTAACCGAAAAGTACCAAATAATCTTTCTTTAGTACCTATGTAATCTGTTTTTATGAAAATACAAAGTTATTATTAATGCCAATAAATGAATAGAATATGATCATTTTATTCTAAAATATGGAATCCCCCAAACATTCTGTTGCCCAATTGTTCTGCCATATGCGTTTAAAAAAAGTAAGGTGTTGCTGGTGGGAAAAGGGATACTTTTAAGATTCTTTAGGGTAGTTTTTATTTATTGTAAATGCACTTTTAGATTACTAATTCCTATAGGCACTTTTTTAGTCTTAGTGGTACATTATTTTTAAAGGCGACTTTAAAAAGTCAGAGAACACTTTTCAAGACATAATGAGTCACATTTTGCTATGTAAGCAAATTTTTCATACAAAAGACAGTTAGGGCAAAATTTTTTGATTGATGAGCAAGAAAGATTTCATTTTTTTTTACTAAAAGGCAAGAAGGTTTAAAAATACCTTAAAGCTATCAAAGCATTTTTTATACTTAAATTGTAGATCTTGACTTCTGAATAAAATGAATTATGTACAATTCATAATATGATTAAATAATAGAAAGCTCACAGGGTACCCTTAAAACAAACCTCTGTATAATGTAAACCTGCCAAAAACAAAATGATTTACACATTAAATTCGTTAATTAAAATTCATAAGATACAGGTTTAAATGTAAATACATTACTTAGCCCTTCACTGCACGATGTGCCACATTTGGCACATATCTAAAAACATTATAATTCTTATTATGTGCCATGAATTTGACCAATATGATCTCCTATCCCTGTTCAAGAACAGTCCAAAGAATGGAATAATACTTATTTTGCCCATGTCAGATTTGAGCATTTGAAAAAAAAAAAAAAATAGAATTTGTTCTTCTGAAGCAAAAAAAAATTCGATCAAGCTGTTAAGGTAAATTTTACTTTTATTATTTTTAGTGAATACTTAAAAATATTAATATAAAAAAAAGTTGCAGAGTGTTAAGCAGATAAAATTAATTAATTTAAGATCATTTAGTTGTAAAATATAGCAATACAATATTTTAAAATCCTAATTGTGTAGGTATATAGGGTACACACCATAAAATATCAAATTGTAGCTGAAAATTTGATATTTAATATTTTTTTATTATTTTTCCCATTATCAGACCGATATACAGATTTCAGATAATTTTTTTCATAAAAATTGAAAAAAAATCGTGCAGTGAAGGGTTAAAGGTGCGTCAAGTACAATAAAATCATATTTTCCAAATTTCTATTCCACCTTATATTCCATACCACCCGTTGAAGTAAAATGGTTTGTTCCGGGCAAAGATAGAGGGCACAGAGAGAAAACAGCTATTAGTTTTCCACTGATGAAGGCCGAGTAAGTTTCGGTTGGAAATGTTTTGATATTTTAAAATGACTTTAATGTGTTTTTAAAGAATTTTATTGTATTTGACGCACTTTTAAGCAAAGTTTTTACATTTATTTGTATCTTATGAATTTTAATTATTAATCAAGGTGAATTTTGCACTGAAATTTTGACTTTTTATTAAACATAACTGCTAGTTAGAAATAAGTGAATTTTAAATAGAAATACTGTTTATTAAAAAAATTATAATGAAACTCTGCCTATAATTTTAAATGAATGAAATGGAAAAATAAAATGAAAGCTTTTTGACAGTTTTCTACTTGCACATTTGTTTTGTTTCATTTTAGCTGTGCTGGAATATGCAGGGATTTTAACGACACAGAAAGAGGGACATTGTGCTCTAGAATCCATGTCTATACCCCAACTCTCTGCAGCCAGATGTCAAAAAAAGGTTTTTTTTTTTTATTCATTGTTTCTTTTTTTTTTTTGTTTAATTTACTATATTTTTGTGGAAAATAAAATTTTATATTTAAAAATTTTTAAAACCAAGGTTTTTTTAATAACAATTTTTTTTAAACTTTTTCTGCTGAAATTTTCTATCTGGTAAACTTGTTTTGTTTGCAAATTTTACATTTTGAGATACAAATTATGAATAGTTTGTCTTTATGGAATTAAATTTTGTAAAGGCGCCTATTTTATTTAGAGTAATTTTGTAAAGAGGCCTATTTTATTTTTAAATATTTTGTGAAAGGGCCTGTTTTATTAAAAGGAATTTTGTTAAAAGGCTTTAAGTAATCTCCATTTAATACTTGAATCCTGTACAGATACATTATATAAAAAGTTGTTGAAATTTGCGCTTTTAGGTTCATTTTTTAAAATTTAAGTCATTTTTAGGGTTCCGTACTTAAAAAGTGCGGAACCTATGTGAAAAATCACTTTATTACACCATATGTCCATTTATGACCATAGAAGAGGGGTGGATTGTGTAAAATGACCCAAACCTCATCCTACGTCTTCATTTTTAAGTGTTTTATACTTTTATGCAAGTTTTCATGCAGAGCTAAGTGCTATAATTTCATGTTACAGTAAAATCATGCAAATTTTCTTGTGGGTGAGTGATATATTAAATTAACAAAATTGCTCATACTAAAATAAATGTTTATTCTATGTATTCCCAAGCATTTTTTTTTTCACATTTAAAAGTATTTTTCGTTTTTTCTGAAACACTTCACATTTTCATGTGTCACTTATCGAATAATGGTGCGATGCGATCAACTGTGTATTTTAACTATCCGTTAACAGCATCCAATAACATTATGTAATATAAAAAATAATTTAATAAAATCTTTTAAACCTAATTAGGTTTAAGGCAAAATTTGTTAATTAAATATTTCACTATCGTGATATTTCCACTTATATGAATGAATAGTTTTTAAAATGCCGCACGGTGGTCCCAAATCGCGATCAAGTGGCCAAAAATCATTTCTGGCTTTCCTAATAGTTGTATATGATTCATTTTTAATTTTATAATATTCTAAGTGATATTACATTGTGAATTTAAACTAAATGTAATTGGGGTTCCGGGGGGGGGGAAATAAAGGGGGGCATGTTTTTTAAAACATAAAATTTCTTTTTTTACAGGAAGGAGAATTTTCTACTTTTGATTATAGTGAATAATTTCACTTTTTAAAGACATCAGCCAATTCAGTCTCCCGGAAATTTTAACCCCCCCCCCCCTCACCCTCCTTTCCTAGAAATATACAGGTTAAAATCTTATTTTTTTCTCTATTTGATGTTATTGAAAAGTAACAATAAAGAGTATAAGCAATCAATAAAATTCATAAATAATATGATATGATATCATAAGATATGAATAAGTATGATTGCCATTAATAAGAAATCTGAACGTAAATTTGATTCGCAAAAATACAAACTTCATATTATTCAATATATTCCAAGCTTTTTTGAGAAATTAAAATATAGCCTTAAACGTTTCAATATCTGCTTAGTAGCAAAACCACCTCCAAAATTGATGATCATTTGCGCTAAAATTGACCCAATCAGTTTTGAGAATTACTCTGGGGTATATAAAATACCATTTATTAGAGCAGACGGATCAAAGAATTTCTATATCTGTATGACTGGCAGGGAATTTAAGTATAGAAAAAGGAGCATATAGTTGATATTAAATATAATAGAAAAACCACAGCCCTAGCAAGATTTTATCAAGAAGAAACCATCCAAGTAAATTTCAATAAAAGAAAAATAATTTTCCCGTCCAGTCTATGCTATCCATGAATTATAAGAGAAACCATAGAGGTAACGCGCAAAAACTTAATATGTAATGATGCAGCATCATTTCACTTACCAAAGATATGGCTTGAGCTACTCAATGAGTATGAAAATAAAATAAAAATATAGCATTTTTAAAATTTTTACAAATGTTCCTGTAAAATAAGAATCTTATTGCTTTAGTAAAATTAATTCCAAGAAAAATGTTTTCTAGCAGTCATAGTTATGACAAAAAGTACAATAAATGAATAGCTTTACTGAATCCATACGTAGCAACAAGACATATCATTCAACAGGCAATCGAAAAAATATTTTACTTCACTTTAAAATATCCCCCCCCCCCGACACACACACAAGAAAAGTGTGGTGGATTGTATAAGAGTTGGATTGTGTTGGAAATACAGAAATGTGTATGTTAGAGGATTGAGTTTATGTCGCATATAGAGTGATGTGATTTTAAAATGTGTGTAAATTTTACATTGTAAATATGAAAATGAATAAATTGTTTTAGATGTTAATCTTTGACTCGGAGTACACTGGAACTGAAATATTGAAAGAGAAAACATTACAGTACAGGGGGATAGTCCCCATCCATATGAGTAATAATTACCATAGAACATGGGGTTGCAAACCACTTATTGAGTCACAAATACAGGGTGTTTCACCCTAACTGCAGTCGGTCATAATTTTGCGAAAAATAAAAATATTGCAATAAAAATGTAACTGTATGTACCTTATTTTGTATGAAATGTGATAACATCACAAAAAAAAGTGATAGAAGTTTACATTATATGCACTAGCAGTATGCATTTGAAGCTCCACATTTGGACTGTGATTATCACTTCATATGGTATCATCGATTGTCCAGTCAGTACCCTGTTTTTCCAGAACTTTTTGTGATGTTCTCCATTTCATACAAAATAAGGTACATATCGTTACATTTTATTGCAATATTGTTATTTTTCGCAAAATTATTACCGACTTCAGTTAAGGTGAAACGCCCTGTATTTGTGACTTAGTGAGTGGTTTGCGACCCCATTTTCTATGGTGATTATTACTCGTCTGGATGAGTATTATCACCCCTCTTATTTTGAAAGAACAATTTAGAATCACCCTGTATATTATATGGTTATGTGGGATTCTTGCTGCACCCTTCCCATTTGCATCAAAATGCTTCATTGTGGGTAAAAAACTATCAAAATAGCGAGAACTTTTTTATTATTCTGTGTATATGTAGGAAATATTTTCATTCATATTATTGAATGATTGAGGTTACTTATAACATTCAGCTGTACTGTACCATTTACATCACTTTCTTCTTCTTTTTTATAGGGTTGAAAATTGCTTGTGATCCAGGATTATTGAATTTCTTTTCTCATTATCAACATGGCCTTATTGTAGTCGGGAATCTTACAGTTTTCAACGATATCACAGAAAGTGGTGTGCATGAAGAGTATAACTAATATTTTATTATAAAACTGTGGAAGACTGTAGCAACCATTTTGTATCTTGCACAAGGAGTTCTTAAAATTTTATTAATATTTTTATTATTGTAGTTTAATGTAATAAAAACTTATTTCAAGTGGTTAAGCAGTTTTAGGTCTTATTTTAGTCGTTCTAACACCTATTTTTTTGTTTTAAAATTTAAAAAAATAATAAAGTTATTGAGAATATTTGGGACCTGCATTTTTATAGATTTGTTTAATGTATTAATGATGTATTGTAAAACAACCACTTGCTAATTTAATCCTATGGGACATATTTTTAAAAATATTGTTTGTATTTTAATATTTTGAAATGGTTTTTTGTATTGAATAACTGAGGTCAATCTCTACAAAACCTTATTTTAATTCTTTGATTTTGTTTGCAGGTTTTTTTTTTTTTATGAGGATATTTTCTTTTCAGAATCTGTTTTGAAAATAAAAGTGTCCTCATAAAAAACAAACCTGTAACCAAAATCAAAAAGGTAAAAAACGTTATTGTACACACTGCTTTGTAGATTGAATGACCATCCTTTTGCCAGACACATCTCCCCTTTCATGGTAAATGGAGATTTTAACTTGATTTAGATATGAGTTGGAAGGCAGGGAGTAGAAAATGGCTTTTTTCTTTGTTAGTACAGTTGTCATATGAATATATTCTAGGTGTTTATACTTCAAAAATAGAATGTATATTAATAAACATTCATGGTTAAAAAATATTATAAATTTCAAAAAATGGAAACAATATGGAATATGTGGGTGCAAAAACACCCATATAGTTAATTCAAAGTTAACCAGTAGAAATTTAGATTCAGACAGTCGATCATACACTGGCATTAAACAGTTTTTTCAGTTTATTTTATCACAGAAAATTGTATGTGACTGGCATTTTTGCACACTTTTTAATTTCTCATTTCATTTCCCATTCCATCATTATGACGGCCGATTATCAACACAAGGGATATAGGCCCTAAGGGGGGGGGAGTGCCCTTCGTGGGGGTCTTTCTAAGGGAACCTACCCATATTAACGCTTGGAAATCCAAGGTTTGAAGAAAACTCCGAACAATTAGGCCTAGTTCAAAGAAAGCTTTTTTGCTAGCAATACAATGATTTAACTTAAAAAATAATAAGCTGTATGTATTATGATTATGCTAAATACACAGGTTTGTATTCATTTTGTGTTTCATTATTTCTCATCTTTTACCATTAAATAAGTAATTGCACATTTCGTAATAAAAGTTTAAATAAAAAATTTTAGTTTTAGAAGAATAACAAAATTAATAGAAATGTTGTACCTATATGAATATATAATATGAAATTCTTTATAAAATTCATTACTGAGATTATAATCTGAGTAATGAATTTTATAAAGAATTTCATTTCAAAGAATTTGTATACATTATAAAAATCTTATGTGAAGTTATTTTCATGATTTCAGGAAGTTTATTCTAATGGAATTTCGCTGTCTTTTCAGTATTACACTATTAACAAATTGGAACATTAATTCATTATTTCTGTGTTTAAAAAAATCTTATTTTAGAAAGTATGTTAAATGTGTTAATATAGTGTTCTATTTATAGTGTTCTATTTATAGTGTTCTAAATTGTGTGTGATGCTTGAAAAGTGTTCTTAATTTGGGGACAATGCGTTGTACAGTACAACACTATTGTAAGAACACATTTTAACACAACACTATTTACAACACTATTTTTAGAACACATTTTAATCACAACACTATTTACAACACTATTTTTAGAACGCATTTCTGGATCGCAACACATTTCAGAACACTATCACAACACAATAAAGTGTTGTTTATGAAGTGTTCTAACTGACAACACTATAAAGTGTTCTTAATTTGAGGACAAATTGTGTTCTTAAATGCGTTTTTTTTGTGTTTATTTTTGTGTATGAGCTTTTGCAGTGATATATATGTTCATATATTGCAATCAACTTTTTAGAAAATTTCTGGTACTAAAATACATAAAATCCTCAGAATTCCTCGATTCGTACGAACCCTGTTTATGAAATTCAGATTCCTTGATTCCCCCAACATTCTTGAAATAATAAACACCTTATTTAATCTGACATTAAATGAGGGGGATGTATATAATTCAAATTACTGCAGACACTGTAAAAAAAAAATCTTCTTAACATAAGAAAATATAATATGACTTCTTTCAAGTTAGCCATTATTCCGAAAAGCGTCCCTTTATTATTAAAAACCTTAGAAACCAAAACATTTCCGATATTTAAAGAGATTCTTATAAAAACGAAATTCCTTTTGTTGCCCATAATTTTCAAAAGCGTTTCTGATTAGCTTTTACAGTGCAATGATTAGTTTTCCCAACATTAACAATCGATTTTTTGAATGTTTTTCAATTCTGCAATAAACATACTCGATACGCAAAGAAATTTATACCGACAAGAATAACAAACTAATATCAATTTTAATGTTAATACCATTGCTGTTAATTTACCTCGTCTGTCTGTTAATCATGTTTGTTGAACATAAAAATGTGTACTTGAGAATTGGCAGCATCCGGAAAGCCTATGTTCCTGGAGAGGAAAAACGATTATTAGTAAAATCTACACGGAAACGTTTCTGAAAATCACGGGCAGCAATATAAATTCTCTTTCTACAAATATTTCTTTAAATCTCGACCATCTATTAATTTCTGAAGATACCTGAACACTCTTCAGATTGGTGGGTAACTCGGAAGAAGTTATATATTTTCCTATGTGAATATATGATATTTTCATAGATTAAATAAATTCGTCTTTTTTACAGTGAATGAAGTACGATTTCCTCTGAAATTATTTAAGATCATTCTTAATGTTGTAAAAATGTGTTTAATTATTTTAAATGAGTAAATGCATACAAGGTTACGTTGAGCAACTGAGCCATGATTTTACAATGTGACTTTAGAGATTCTGGCAATTCAGCTTCAAAAAGCTAATGTTCATTTCAATTAAAATCTGAACTTTTGTAAATGTGTTCAGTTAGGTTCTCTTTATCTGATAGAAATGCTCAAAATTACATTTTAATACTTAAAAATAAAAAATATACATATTTCATTTTTCTTTCCTCATGGGTCCAGTTGCCCCATGAAAATAGGGTAAAAAGTAAGAGAAAAAAAATATTTATAACTATTGGGGTAACTGGATCTAGCATGGTACAGTTACCCCTGATATACAGGGATGTAGTGGAGGGTATACGATGGTATACGCCACGTACCTTCTGTATTTTCTTAGGGAACACCGTATAGCCCCTGTTTCTCAAAAAAGCTATACTATATACACTGTACCCTCTGCCTTGAGCGTACACCCTCTGCTTATAGCGCATGCCCTCTGATTTTTCTACGACTACACTACTGCTGATATATGACCTAGTTACCCCATTCTTGAAAAATTTATGGGGTAACTGTAACACCGGGCTTACGATTGAAAAACGAAGTAAATATGTATAGATACCTAATAATATTAATGTAGTTATATGCCTAATCTTTAAAAAGAAGATTTTTAATAAAAGTACTTACAGTATTTTAATAAAAAGCCGAGGAAGTTCAAACAAATTGACGTTGTTTTTAATAAAAGGAACGTAAATTTTCGACAACCTACCACAGCAAAGAGAGAGTTATGATTGAGTTGACACAGGTTGTCTTAGGAAGTAGTGATTAAGGTGCATTGTTCACAAAAGCTAAAGCTAAAAATACATCAACGGTTTTTTATAAAATAGCCTATGCGCCAATTACCTCGTATGTCCAGTTACCCCAACTAACCCTACTGAAAACAATAATGGAATGATTCATTCTCGTTTTTTTTTTTGGGGGGGGGGGGGTTTCGTTCATCTAACGAAATCATATTCGCCTCACTCCTCTGTCTGTCTGTCCGTCCATCGGTCACAGTGCCCGTTCTTAGAAACTATATATGTTGGAGACTAGAAATTTTGCATACTTATAGCTGAATATATCATATCAAATGAAAAATCATAAAATTTTGAAAAAGCCTTATCTTCAACACTCTGGGCTCTAACTTGTGTATTTTAAGCTTTTTTTCCAATAACTCAGCCCCTAATTAAGTTGAAGACTTGAAATTTTGCATAATTACAGCTAAAAACTTGCGATCACACGACAAATCATAAAAAAATTTTAAAAAAATTATATTTACCCGTCCAGTTTCTAACTTGTGTGTTTTAAGCAATTTTTCTAACTGGGCCCCCTAATTAAGTTGGAGGTTTGAAATTTTGCATATTTATAGCTGAACACTTACAATCACACGACGAATCATAAAAATTTCAAATAGTCTTATATTTGCCCAACAACAATTCCCCGACCAATGGCAACAAGATTATTTTAATAAAATTTTGCTTTTACAATGAAAATTTAGGTAAACAAGCTCTTATTTTCTAAGAAATTCGTTTGTAAATTCTGGTTTCAGTTAATCATTTCATCATTTTACTAGGATAATTTTTCTCCGCCTGAAAGGGTTAAAAAATTCTCATTTTAAGATAAAGCACTTAAAGTAAGGATATTTTATTTTAAATAACACAATTTGAAATTTCTATTATTCTAGTATGGGTCTAATGAATCATTTGTGACTCATCTGTAAGTATGTTCTTTTTGAAACATATTCCTTATCAAGTATTAAGATATTCCATTGATATTTTACACAAATTACTGTGTATTGGCAATTTTCTGCGAAAATAATAGAATTCCTGCCCTCTTCTTTAAACATTAAAAACTGAGATTTTTCAGGTTTAGCATTTTGAATAAAAATGTCCCGTGATTCCTATTTAATTACAATTTGCTAAAAGTCAAGTAACATACTGTCAAATATATGATAAATATACATATGTTTTCTCCCAAAAGATTACAAATTTTTTATGCAAGAAAAAATACACAGGTGGCGTTTGTTTGAGCAATAGTTTTCGCAAGTACAATAGCATAAAGAATCATAGTCGTAGATATCGATGTCTCAATTTGATATCGAGATGTAACGATGTGATCAGATTGGGCAGTTAAGAAAAATTCGCATTTTGTATTTTTAAACCATAAATGGGCGTGGCATTGACGTTCTTGATAACATAAGTGATTCAGGTACTGATTACCGCCGGGCAAACTTCCACCAGTAAATTTTAACAGATTTTTTTGTTTTAATTAAATGCCTGATTCATGGAAAGTTTGCGTCATAAATAAGATAAGTATTTCTATTATTTTTTTTTTACTCCTGGGAGTTTGCCCCGTTGGTAATCACGTCCTGCAAGAAGTGAGAGTTTATTCAAGATTCTTTTAACCCTTAAATTCCCACTGTGTCATTTATGATACCACAGTGTCCCCGATTTATTGGATATTTTTATTCACATATTCCGTATACCCACCAGAAATTTAAAAGAGAAATTTTCACATTAGTTTAATAGCAGCCTGTTAAATAAACCGAAATTAACTATTTAGATTTTCTGGTATGAATTCCGATACTCTGAATTACGCAATTCGTGAACGCATTCCACCTTGGGCATTAAAGTGTTAAAACACTTCACTATGTCGTCCGATTATGGATTCAAACGTTTCGTTTGAGATTTCTGTCAAAGCATTTTTTGGGTAGAAGTTAATATAATCCTTCAAAAATCACAGTAGTAAATTCATTCCTTCTTGTAATACATCGAAGGGAGTGCAAAATCACGTCACACATGGTTGTGTTATCTCCATTACAGGGCAGCCACAGGCGGCTATTTTCGTATGCTATTCGCACCACTATTTAAAAGAAAAAAACAGAATTTTTAGTATATATTTCTTGCAAATGTTCCCGAACAGCATGACAATAATTTTTGTTTTGGAAAAGTGGTGTGAAGTAGAATTAAAAAATGGTCGCCTGTGGCAGCCCTGTCATTATTGTTTTTATTCTATTGGTTGATTTTATGTTTTTTACTTGTTTAGTAATTTGTATATTTAGAATAAATTGTTTTGTGAGTTCCAAAATAGGGATTGTAGTGACTGGGACATGCCAGACTTAGAAGGGGGTAATATAACAAATGTCTCACTCTTTTCTCTTACGTGGAAGGGACTCCATAATATTTCAATTCCTTCATGGATCGTTGGAATGTGTACTTCTTATTAGAAGTTTCAAATGCCGAACATTTTTTTAAAGCACAGTGCACGGCTCTGCTTTCCTACCGGCATCATACCATCTAGAACGCCGACACTAGTGCAAGGGTTATTTATGTGAAAGGGATATTAATCCAGGGGTAGCATTATATAGAGAATTTTATTGTTCCTACCAGAATCCTTAACCCCTTGGGGACGAGCGACCGGTATTGGTGCCGCTTGAGGTGCTCAGAATCAGTGATTATTCTCACCAGTAAATTTTTATTGGAAATTTTGCCTTTTTTAATCCAAGCATTTTCTCGATTCAATAAGACAAAATTTTCTGTTTTAAAAAAACGGTGATTAAAGATAAAAAATTCTGTAAAAGACGCTCGTCTCGAAGGGGTTAACCTGTAATTTTCATGTTTATTTTATTTAAGATATGCTATAAAAAAGTATGACGAAGATGTTATTTTAAAAATAGTGGTAGGAACAATAAAATTTTCCTTATAGAATGCGACCCCTGTTAACTCCTTGAAGGGCGGTTTGGATATAATATATCCCACCTTAATTTAAATCCGAAATGCCACATTGACACGATAATTTTGAAAGTAAAATTTCAAATTTATTAAGTACGCTAAAGAAAGCTTTTACCCATTTTGAAATAAATCTGCTTTTAAATTCTGATGTCATTCAATTATTTCAGCATTTTACAAATAGAAGTGCTTTGCCCCTCAAAGGGTTAATCCTATGACTAAGGGGTTGGGACATACATCGTCCCAGCCACATTTTGTATTTTATTCGCACCTATTTTTTCAAAAATAATTTCTGCCATACACTTACACAAGTGTGCATTCAAAAAAAATTTTCCACAAATATTTTTTTTTTGTAAGTCTTGTCGGGAGAGAATATAAAAATCTTTGCCAGTCCTTGCTCGCGGTCAAGACGTCAATATGAAATATTCGCAATTTCGTAATTGTGTTTAAAATGACGTATTCAATAGGATGCAGGGAGAGTAGGATTGAATCAGTTGTGAATGACCATAAAAAAAGGCTACTCTGGTCTCGCGTTTTGAATTTATTTTAGGTTACTGCTAGAAATTTCTATTGCAGTGAGTCATTCTTTACCATCAGAAAGGACTTTTATATAAGTATATTTTCACATGTTTCAGATTGTGTAGATGTTTATTTCAAACTTTTAATGTCTGTTTTGAATATTATTCTGATATTTTATAGCGTTTTATCGGTATGATTATAACTGAACCATCGATGAAAGATTAACGCTTGAAGCTATTTATATGCATTTATCCTTGCGATTTCCTGATCGTCTGGAATATTCGTAAAATTAATAGAGTATTACGTTCAAAGGAATGTTTCTTTCATATCTATCTACAGGAACCCGAATTACAAAACAACAAGTATACAGTTATTTTTATAGAAATTTTGAAACGGAATATTGCTTAATTAGGGATTGAATAATAGAATATTCCACTCTCACAACGAATTGAAACATTAATACCATATTTACCTTTTCTAAAATAACAATATTCAAAAGCAACAATTTTCTTTTCTTTACCTAATAACAGAATAATATTACAATCTAATTAATAGCAGAATGATTCCAAATCTGAAGAAAAAATATTAGGCAAACATTTCAAGTCTAAATTATTGTTTCCATACTCCTCGAGAATTGCAAGCACTGTTTTCAGCCGTATATGTAGAACGTTTTAGCCAGAAAATTATAGCTAAAATCCTCGCTCTAATTCCACTATAATTTTGTTGAAATTTTAATTTACCTTATTTTCATAATAAATAAGTTAATTATTTTGGTAAAAAATTATACTTTTAGGCTCGATAACAGTAAAATCCCAAATAATCAATTGAATAGTTGTGGGTTCTTATATATTCCAATTAATTTTAATCCCGAATGCCACAATGACTTAAAATTTTGGAATTGTATTTTGTTTTTGCAATGTAAGTGAAGAAAAGATTTTGCTTATTTTTAAATACACTTGTTAGCAAAACTCAGTATTATCCAATCATTTCAACAAATTACAAGCAGTACTTTTTCTTCGAAAGGGTTGACCTTGATAAGGTTGCCAAGAGCATCTAGCAGAACATCAGCAACTGCGACGATCATCTAACTAGCTTCAACATTTTCTTACAAATTGACATTATAACTTAAAAAAATGCTTATCTTATCTTATACATATATAAATTGTTGATTATTAATAAAGTGTTTGCTAGTTTTTTAATTTTTAATTTCAGAAAATTTTGCCCTTTTTTCAGATGCATTTTTTAAAAAGATATATTTTACTGACACCGGTGAATTATAAACGCAAGTTTCTATATAAAAAATAAATATGTATCTTATCTAGTTCCAACGTCCTTCCGTTCAAACGTCTCACGAAATCACATTGTCTTGCATGACTGTGTACGTCTTACCAAGCTTTCGTCCCCTTAGGTATATACTACATTTCAACAGTATTTTTTTTTTAAATTTAAACTGATGTTAATTTATATATATATTAATTGGCCTTTGGTAATTTAAATATGTCTGCATTAAATAAATCGATTATTGTTGTTTAATGTTAGTGGTGTCGTAAAACTTTTAGAATCGAAACAAGCAAACTCTTCTTGCAAGTATGGTGTCAGTGTTGCCAGTAGACTACTTTTTTTTTATTCCGTTTTCTGGACTGGCACCACTTTTTTTTAATTATAAAATTCGCCTTGTTTAATGACATTTAACGCAAATACAAGGGGAATTTCACCAATTCAAAAAAGTGGCGCCAATCAAGAAATATGAATTAAAAAATGTAGCCCACTGGCCACTGTATGGTGTCATTACCGTCTATGTTGTAACAGGTGCGAATGCTAATTCGCACCTGTTACAATAGCCGTCAATTGTTACAATTTGACGTCAGTAAAGAAGATGACTCGTTGGCTTATACTGCAGTAGCTTAAAGATAGTCTACACAGTTTTCAGTAAAATATTGAATCGATAACTTCGTGATCGAGCTTTTGATTAATTTCGTAAAGTTTTATGAAGTTTACGAGATAACATAAATATGATTTTATTCTATGAGGTGCTATTTTGAATATTAGAATACTTTAACCCTTTACCGCCGAAACTATAACATTGGGATATTCAACTTTTTTGCAGAAAAACGTTTGCCACCACAAATCCCACGAAAATCTTCGTTTTATTTAATGATCAAAGTTTCTGTTATTAACTAAGGCAAATTTTTTAATTCAGAGATAGCGGTAGCTTGATAGTAAATTTAAGCATGGGCAGTATAATTTTTACGTTGCGTCAACGCAACACCAGCGGGTAATGGGTTAACAGCATTTTAGCAAATAAAAAATCAAACGTAAAAATCTTTTTTACTTTTATGAAATATCATGTTTATAGCGTAATATGTCCTTTAAAATAAACAGACAATCCTCGTAATAGTTTTATGAGTGAATATTGGGGAGAAAACATATACAGTTAGTAATCTTCATTTTTTTTTTGTCACAAAACCAATTGTTGGTCCTTGACAATAGAGACGATAATGATGGTGTAAGGGCAAACCTGTTAAGGAGTTAAAAAGCTGGTTGTTAAAACTGATTTTTGTAATAACAATTTATGTCATTTTTTCTCTCATTTAAATTGTTTGTCTGTTTTTATTTATTTTTTATCAAACTATTTTGATCCACAATAATTGTTTTCAAGATTTGCCGTTTAAAAATATTTTTATAACTCTTAAATCTTCAAAATATTCCTTTTTTTCGATGAATGCGCAAACATTAACAGTTTTCGAAGATTTTAAAGCAAATTGCATAAAACAATTCACCTAGATGTGATTAGAAACATATCAGGTGATCAATTTGCGAGCAATTCTTAAAAGTTCAGTTTAATATTGATTATCTCAATTTTAAAGATATTGTTTTATTTAATGTAGCGTAAGATGGCTCTTGAACCACTTAATATTGTTACATGCAATCTTTAAAAGTTCTGTTTAATCTTGATTATCTCAAATTTTGAAGATATTGTTTTATTTAACCCGAGAGTAGTCGCGACATTTTTTAGAACGTTAGTAGTCGCGTTCGGTCCATTTGCCGCCGTTACCAGCAGGCCGAAAACGAAGGGGAAACTTGCCGGTGTTATCAGATGATCGAAAACGGATAACGTAGGGTGAAAATATTGACTGAACTTTAAAAGATTACAGCAATTATTCATTTTACAACCTTTTACAGCAAATTATTTATTTCGCTTAAGTATATATTCAGTTGGCATCTAGATAAATGTTTTTAATAACTCTTTCTTCGTTTTGCATAAATACTTAAAAGTAAATAGTAAATGATTTGATTGACTTTCTGATGTTACTATGAATCAATAATTAGTAGGAAAACATTTACGAATATGAATCTAAATTCGTGATAGGGGTATTTTTAATTTTTTGGAAGGACAGAATCAGAGTCAGGTAGATTTTTGTGATAATCCGGCACTCTATATCCATTTAATAAAATAAAATTAATAAATTTAGCATCAATATATTACACTGACATTAAATTGAACAATTAAACTGAAAATAAAAATGGAACCTATGACATGCAACAGCAAATCAAATACAATACCACTAATTCACCAGCATATTATATATATATATAATAAAGAAAAAAGGTAAAAAGTACTTAATTTCGAAATTATAAATGTAAATGTTGTAACTACGTTTTATTTATTTATTTTGTGGTGTGACTATGTGTGTATGAGGGGGGAGAGGAGGGGGGGGCTCTCGAGATTTTATGATTAAATCCATTTTTCAAATGAAAATGCACGATTTGTAGTTTTTCTACTTATTTCAGGATGGGAGCAGCGCCCCTGAATAAAAACTCTGGATACGAACTTCGCTTATATAAAGCAAATAATAAATAAGTCGTCGAAATTATATATTTAATTTAAATACATTTGAAATTGTACATTTAAATCCTAAGATGGATAAATTATTTTAATTAATAGAATCACTGAAAGGTTCATCTTAATAGGGATGTATTTTACAGCAACTATTTAAATAAAATAAATATTCAATTGTACATTTCATAATAAGGTATTAATGTTATAATTTATTGTTTTATAATAACATTCATTAAAATAATAAACACAATAATAAAATTTTCTCCGAAATTTTAAATATGCAGCAATAATATAATTTAAATGAATTTTCTCTCATATTCTGGAAAACATTATTCTGAAAAATAGTTTGAACAATTGATGAAGGACAACGAATTTAAATTTGTCAGATACCGTCCCCAAGCCTCTATTGGATTTCAATAATAATAATAATAATAATAATAATAAAAACATTTTCTGCGGCATTATTTAAAAAAAATATGTTTTTACTTACAGTATGAAAATTTAACAATAGATAAATTTTAGAAAAATACTTAAAGTATTTTTTAAAATCATAGTATGTACATTCACTGAATTATCCAAAAGAGATTTTTATTTGCGTAATTTCTAACCTACATTAAAAATTCTCATTATATTTTTATTGTACAGTTAAATTATATGTATGTTCTTCACAGATATACATACTACATTTCTGAGAAAATTGTTTTATCTTTCGAATTTGTTTTATTGTACAAAAACGATACTTTTCAGATTTTGGAGATACGGCAATTTTTTTACTGATTCCCACAAAATTCTCTTCTCTCTTTTTTAATGGTTTGGCAGTGGTATTGTCTGTTTTCTTTCATTTATATGTTCCGGTAATAAATGAAAAGCAAGTTCTTTCAAATAATGATGATGAATTTCCCTTTTTTTTCCATATTTAAACGATTATCAATTTGAGAATTTATTCGCGCAATATTTGACAATGAAAAAAAAAATGTAAGTGACCATCCATCAGTTTTTTGTGCGAACTGACTTCACAACTGATATAATAAAACAATTTTAAGTCACATTCTAAAAGTAAAAAATAGCAGAAAGAAAGACGAAATAACAACAGGGAGAGAGTCCGTACTTCGAAGAAACTTTCCTCCACAGATTTCGCGGAAATGGGAAAGGATGAACACGAGGAGGAAAAATTCAACTAACGCAAGTGGTCGCAACGCGGTCATTTAGACCGATTGAAACTTAAGAATGCGATAAAATGCTAAGAAATAGCAGGAATGACTTGCAATTTTACTACACAAGAGTGTGAACACTCAAGGTCAGCTACACGGAATTTCGCTATCGTAACTTTAACGGGAAATGAGTTACAGGAAGATAACGAATTTCGGGCGGGGAAAAGACCAACGTGCGACTACTAACGGGTTAATGTAGTGTAAGATGGCTCTTGATCCACTTAATATTGTTACATGCAATCTTTTTTTAAAGTTCAGATTAATCTTGATTATCTCAAATTTTGAAGATATTGTTTTATTTAATGTAGCGTAAGATGTCTCTTGAACCACTTAATATTGTTACATGCAATCTTTAAGGATTTGAAAATTATATCTAGAGGGTGGGCCTCAACTTATGGTCCGAACTGTAAAAGAAAGCAAAGTACAGATAAAGAAGCACACTTTGTATAGCACTGAAATTATATCACTGAATTTGTATTGGTCGGAAATTAAAACTGTTGGCGAAATAAGATATGCGGAGGAAACAAAATAAAGCATTTCACTGACATAACAATTGCGGCAAGTGCTTAAATGTGTTACCACCAACATGGGGTTCTGACAGCATCAACCAAGTGACAGCGTTGCCAATGGGACACTTTTTTAAAATTTAGTTTTCTTGATTGGCACCACTTTCTTGAATGGTAAAATTCCCCATGTTTTCGCCTTAATTGATATGTTATGAAATAAGGCGAATTTTACTATTTCAAAAAAGTGGTGCCAAACAAAAAATCTGAATTAAAAAAATAGCCCAAAACAAGAAATCTGAATTTAAAAAAAGTAGCCCACTGGCAACACTGCCAAGTAATTACCGTACCCTTTCAAAGATGTTTCATTAACAATTGCAGCAGCGATTGATAATCTTTAAATGAAGTCATCATCAGAATTAATTGGTGTCTCATGGGATCATCGACAATGACGCCAATCACTTGCTAGACTCTGCCAGGCCTGTATCGATGTTGGTGGTGGCATATTGGAGCACTTAATGTTATTTTTATGTCAATAAAACTATTTCAAATCCTCCGCATTTCTTGTTTTTCGCAAAGACTTTTAATTTCCAATGCCACATTGCTACACCAGAATTACCTTTCTTTTGAACTTGACTTTCCCTTGCAGTTTGGCCCATGAGTTCAGATACACCTATATGTCTTTTTGATGAACCTAAGCATGTGTATATTTTATCAAAATGTATTCTTTTTAAATAAAGTTAAAAGTATTGCATATTGCTTTGTCATAACTTGTCTATGTAAATTTTATTTTGTTTTTGAAACAAGAGACCCGTTTAATTTCCGCCTTACGAAGTAGATATAATCTATAACATCTAAAAATATCATGTAACAATATCAAGTAAATGCAGGGATACCTTGCACATATATCTGAATAAACCTCACTTTGAGATAAACTACTTTAAAGTATTTTATTCAAATTTCAAAAATTCTATCCTAGATGCAATGGATCATTTTTGAGCCAATTTTAAATACCGTAAAATCCAGAGGAAAACGAGCATCGATGTATAACGCGCACCTACGATTTGAGATTGTGTATTCTATCTTTCGGTATATTCGCCGTATAACGCACGCTCTTTTCTTTACAAAGAAACATGAAATTTACGTATACATGCGATGCTCTTTTCTTTTGAAGTCATTCATTCCAAACATTTTCATAGGCTTTCGAACAATGGTATACTGAAGGGACAAGCAATACGCTTAATGGCAAGCTTATTTTGAGCGGTAGCGGCAATTTCTTGTGACACTTCGGATTTAAATCCACAACCAAGGAGCAATTTTTGATAGTGCCATTTGTCACACTGTCCCAAGACACTTTAATGTGATACATTGCATTCAGTGGACTGACAGATTTTGTTACGGAGCTTACAGATGAATCACATACTTCGATTTCTGTTACTGCTTTTTTGGTCAATTCTTCCGTATAATAACATTTAAAAGCTTTTATAATTAAATAATCATGTTGCTATATAACACTGGTTGTGTTAGGTGTAAACAACACTATTTTTATGTGATTCAAGGTTAAATCCAGAAGATGTGCAACGGTGTTCTCCATAACCAGGACAATATTTACCTTAAGGTTTTTGTCTCATTGCTCATGAAAATCGGTGAAAATTGAAGATGGCACCCAGGATTTGTTATTGTTTGGATAGCCCACAGGAAAACTGTTAACTCCTTTAAAAAAGACCGGTTTCTTACTTTCTCAAGTCACTGAAGTTGTTTCCTTGATGGCCCCCGTCATGTTGCACGTAAGATGAACAATTACACATTGTTTAAATCTCTTGCATTCTTCACTGGTTTCTGTTTCGAACATATGAGTGTGCTCTGGTCAAGCCCGATAAAGCAGTCCTGTTTCATCAGTATTTAAAATTTGAGAAGAATCATTGTCTTTCAACAAATCGAGAAGCATGTTTGCTTTCCAGTAATCTGCAGCGTGCAACTCCGCGTTCGCCATTTCGCCCTACAGTTTGCGGTAAACGATACTTTTTAGTTCTTTCCATTATGACAACCAGCCATCGATGGCTCTGAAGTTTCTAACACTCATAATTTGCACGAACTGTTCGGCTTTCAAATTTCCACGATTTCACAAATTTCCGCGAGTAAACGGAACTTTTTGGAACTCGCCATTTTTAAAACCATTCTAAATGTGATGCCCCGACGTCTCCCGCTTCTATTTGTTTCCTTCTTGTTTCCGTCTGTGGCTCAAATTTTCGTTTGTTACAATTTCAGACTTTATACTGTGCCTGTTATTAAGCAAATTTGATACACACATTTCGAACACAAAACAGAGTGGAAAATCCCACGCTTTGAAGCCGCTTCCCTTTGGCTACATTTTGATGAATTATTATAAATCTCTAAAATTCCACTCTTTTTTTTTCAAGCTTAAATGCTTTCGCTTTGACATCTTACTCGTTAGACGTCTCAAATGAAACAAAACTAAATCAAAGTAAATTAAATTCGCTTTTAAAATTTACAAACAGATCGAAAAGAAACCACGTGGTCATTGGAATAACAAACAATATTTGAAACTTACCACTGCGCTAATAACAGTGTTCGTACGGGTACCGTTATTTTCAAGACCAAATATCAGTATTTTTAAATAGAAAAATAAATCTAGTTTAAACGCGCAACATTTCGCCTTATTTAAGGAGAGATTTTTTATAAGAAAATACTAATACGGAAGAATTTCTTAGTCGGGAAATTCAAGGACCCGTATGAACCCTGTGATAAACTTTGACTGCATTCGTTTATCCTATCGCGTATGCACCTTACCCCCTTCCTCTTTAATCTCACTTTTCTTTCCATAATAATTTTCTACGAAATCTAAGGGGGGGATTTGGATGTTATTACACGTGATGGGGGTGTTTGTGGCTAACCAGATGCGAAACTCCGGGATATCGGCTGTAATTTTTTTGCCATGTTTTGTTTACGTATAATGTGAAAAATAAAGCTAAAACAAAATTTTTCAGCAGTAATTAACCCTTTAACCTACAATGACGGGCATAGCCCGCGTACGATGATCGAGCCAAATGTAAATTTATCTTACCACTAAAATTTCACAGTAAATATACCGGGTGTCCCAAAAAGGACTGACTGATTTTAAAATTCAATAACTTGCAAACGGTGACAGATATTTAAAAAATTCTTGCAGGAGGGTTATGCATAAGGTCAAAAGTTTTATTACAGTGATTTTCAATTTTAGTTCGATTTACAAACAATAGATGGCGCTGTAAGCAACAGTCGCTAAATACAGGCTCGATTTTTGGTCCTTTATCTTGTTCCATGAAGAAAAAGGAGATGGAAATGTATTATCCGGGCCACGAAGTACCAAAAATCGAGCCTGAATTTAGCTACTATTGCTTACAGCGCCATATATTGTTTGTAAATCGAACTAAAATTGAAAATCACTGTAATAAAACTTTTGACCTTATGCATAACCCTCCTGCAAGAATTTTTTAAATATCTGTCACCGTTTGCAAGTTATTGAATTTTAAAATCAGTCAGTCCTTTTTGGGACACCCGGTAGTTTAATTTAATCGTCGAAATTCCATGATTAAACAAGGCGAAAATCTCTATTACATTTTAGTGGTAGCTGTGGATTAAACCGTGGAGCTGTTGAGACGTAAATCGTAGGTTAAGGGGTTAAAATGATTGTTTTGCTTGCACATATCTACAACGTTTTGCTGCTGAATTTGTTTTTGAGTTTATTAATCGGCGATGCTGATTTTATTAAACGGCAGTTTTATCAGAAGTTTGTATTGATTTGATTCCGGTCCTCGCAATTTTACCTCACGGTAGGCTGTCCACGAGTGGGCGATTTCGGTCCTCGCAATTTTATCAGATTAAGCGTCTAATTTTATTAACGAGTGATTTTATAAGTGGCCGATACTGTGTTTCATTGTATGATGTCAGTTTAATTTTTCTGTAAAAAGAATAAAGTACAATATTCATTTAAACTTTCACACCAGATTAATTTCAGAGTAAATATTTATCGGGTGTATTGATTTTTTATTGCGTTATACAACATCAGGTCAGATATTCGGCATAAATTCCAGAAAACGGTCTTTGCTTTTACGAAGACCGTGATTCAGAACATTCATACCAGTACGTGACTGGGTCCGCCCACTTTTTACATGCGAAAATTGGAACGAGACAATCCAGATTTCTGTTTCTCCGAGCTAGGGTTTCATCCTTCTTATAAGTGAGCCGAGCCCGGCCCAAAAAGTTTTGCAAAGATATATAAATATGTTTAAATCGCCGTTGTTATAAAATTATTTTTTTTACGGAATAGGTGACAGTAAAAATATCTGAGACGAAACCTTTCTATGACTGAATCCTGTCTTAAACGGAAAATGTCTTGATCTTTGAGAAAAAAAATGTAATACATTTCCAATATACAATGTCCCTGCTAAGAAGGGAATCTGTCTAAAAAAACTCTTCTACGCGAATCCGTCATAGAAGATTTTAATTTATGGAATTTCGATTTACTAAGCATAAGAAATATAGGTTTTTTCTTATTTACAAATAAATCGTTTGCAAATTCAAGTGCCAATCTTTTATTTCAGCACTTTGGAATTGAAAATGCTTTGCTCCCGAAAGGGTTAAAAAAAACTATTTTTCTTTTAGGTTTCGATCTTGTTAGTAGTCCTTTATTAAAAAGCAGAAAAACCAACGTTTAAAATGCACAAATAATATATGAAAAGCAGCAAACAGCTGTTTCGAATCTACTAGCGAGATTCTTCTTCAGTGCAAAAGGAACAGCGTGCTAGAAAAAGCAAGGCTGAGCAAAATCATAGACAGAGACGCGCTGGCTTTTATACCCTATGCGGGTGGCGAAGGCGCCGAAACAACCAATGAGAGAGAAGCAGTGAAAACGACTGGGTGGACAAGTAGCGACATCTACCGGAGAAGTAGAGAAAAGAAACCAAAAAAGGGGGAATTAAATTAACGCTTTCCAAATACTTGGAAAATCTGGAGTACTAGATAAGTCATTGACTAAAGAGTGAGAATTTTTAATGATATGGTAAGCTTCCCAAAAATCAAGATCAAGGTTAGAAGAACATTTTTGGATAATGATGGCTGAGGAAAAATCGAACCTATGTTGAGAAGACCAAGAATGTTGAGCAATAGAAGAACGTTTGAGCTCCTGATTTTTAACATAACCTTCATGCTCTTTTAAACGAAATCTAAGAGCACGTTTAGTCTGACCAATATAAGAAAGACCACACTGACAAGAGATCTGGTAAATGCCCCAATTATCTAGGCGATCAACGGGGTGTTTGAGATTTGAAAAAGGGATTTTATTAACAAGAGAAAAAATAACTTTAAAATCAAACCTTCTTAGGACTTTAGCAACTTGCTGACTGATTTTAGGAAAAAATGGTAATACAACTGAAGTATTAGAGTTGGAATTAGAATGCTTTTCAGAATGGTCGGATTTCGTCAATTTCTTATAAATAGAATCGATAATATTAGAGGAATAACCACGATCGACAGCAATAGCTTTGAGGTAATTAAGTTCAGCACTAAGTAACTGAGGAGTGGAACAAATATTAGTAGCCCGAAAAACAAAAGTATTGAAAGCAGCGAATTTCTGGTTAGGGGGATGAGAAGAATACCTGTGAGGTGGGAAACTGACAGCAAAAGGTTTACGAAAGACGGTAGTCTGAAAGCCATTTTCACAACGAATAACAAGGACATCCAGGAAAGAAAGACAGTTATTGGTCTCAATTTCAGAGGTAAATTGAATGCAGGGATCAATGGAATTCATAATAGGGAGAATATGATTAATATCCGAATTCATTTCAATCAGGACATAAACATCATCAACATAACGAACATAGAACGGAAATTTTAAGATTTCAAAAAGCTTGACCTCAAAATAGTGCATATAAATATCGCATAAAATTGGACTAAGAGGATTACCCATAGCCAAACTGTCAATCATACGGAAGAAATTACCATTGAAAACAAAAGTATTTTGCGACAAGCAAGCGCGAGTGAGAAGTATAAGTTCCTCGATTTCAAAATAAGAGAAATGGAATTCACAAAGCCTTTTCTTGAGGCAATCTAAAGCCCCCTCAACCGGAACGTTTGTAAATAATGATTTAACATCAAAAGAAACCATCATGTGACCCTGCAGCTTAAAATTATGAAGTTTTTTAACAAAATCAAAAGAATTCTTAACAGTGAAACAGTTACTGCTCAAAAGTGGGGAAAAAACAGAAACTAAATATTTGGCAAGCTTATAAGAAGCTGTACCGATACTAGAGACAATAGGTCTAAAAAGAATGTCAGGTTTATGGACCTTAGGTAAAGCATAAAACCTGGCACAATGCGCAATAGACGGAATAAGGGACTTCTTAAAGTTAGCAGGAATAATGGAAGAAGACTTAATGGCAGACTTAATAGAGTTAATTTCACTAGTGGAAGGGTCTTTGCGGATATCCACATACGGACCATCATTAATTAATTTATGGATTTTTTCCAAATACGTAGATTTGTCGAGAAAAACAATCTGACCACCTTTGTCGGCCTTAGTAATAATTAAGTTTGGATCAGAACGCAAATTTTTCAGACATTGTTTAACACGATGTTTAAGATTGGGTTTATAAACATTAGAATTGAAATCAACAGTATTGGCAATGAGATGCCTAATAGACTCTTTTTGAGAAGAAGATAGAGCGCTATTCTTAAAGGCTCTTTCAATAGGAGCAATAAGATTAGGTAAAGAAGGAATAGCAGAGACAGAAAAATTGTTATTCAATTTGAGAGCATCGAGCTGATTGTTACTTAATGGAACACTAGAAAGATTGACAACAGCATTTTGGTTAACAAGAGGCAAATTACTGCAGTTATTAGCGACAGAACTTCCACAAAGCGCATTAAATTTCTTCTTTAAAACCGAACAATGAACAGAAGAAGCTGTGAGAACTCTGCTCCATGACCTTCTGTCAATGGACTGAAAATCAGGAGTAGAATTAGCGAGGCTGATATGTAAAGAATATAACTCGCGCTCTATATGAGCAATTTTGTGGCGAGTCTCTTTATATGCACTATTTTGAGGTCAAGCTTTTTGAAATCTTAAAATTTCCGTTCTATGTTCGTTATGTTGATGATGTTTATGTCCTGATTGAAATGAATTCGGATATTAATCATATTCTCTCTATTATGAATTCCATTGATCCCTGCATTCAATTTACCTCTGAAATTGAGACCAATAACTGTCTTTCTTTCCTGGATGTCCTTGTTATTCGTTGTGAAAATGGCTTTCAGACTGCCGTCTTTCGTAAACCTTTTGCTGTCAGTCTCCCACCTCACAGGTATTCTTCTCATCCCCCTAACCAGAAATTCGCTGCTTTCAATACTTTTGTTTTTCGGGCTACTAATATTTGTTCCACTCCTCAGTTACTTAGTGCTGAACTTAATTACCTCAAAGCTATTGCTGTCGATCGTGGCTATTCCTCTAATATTATCGATTCTATTTATAAGAAATTGACGAAATCCGACCATTCTGAAAAGCATTCTAATTCCAACTCTAATACTTCAGTTGTATTACCATTTTTTCCTAAAATCAGACAGCAAGTTGCTAAAATCCTAAGAAGGTTTGATTTTAAAGTTATTTTTTCTCCTGTTAATAAAATCCCTTTTTCAAATCTCAAACACCCCGTTGATCGCCTAGATAATTGGGGCATTTACCAGATCTCTTGTCAGTGTGGTCTTTCTTATATTGTTCAGACTAAACGTGCTCTTAGATTTCGTTTAAAAGAGCATGAAGGTTATGTTAAAAATCAGGAGCTCAAACGTTCTTCTATTGCTCAATATTCTTGGTCTTCTCAACATAGGTTCGATTTTTTCTCAGCCATCATTATCCAAAAATGTTTTTGTAACCTTGATCTTGATTTTTGGGAAGCTTACCATATCATTAAAAATTCTCACTCTTTAGTCAATGACTTATCTAGTACTCCAGATTTTCCAAGTATTTGGAAAGCGTTAATTTAATTCCCATTTTTTGGTTTCTTTTCCTTACTTCTCCGGGAGATGTCGCTACTTGTCCACCCAGTCGTTTTCACTGCTTCTCTCTCATTGGTTGTTTCGGCGCCTTCGCCACCCGCATAGGGTATAAAAGCCAGCGCGTCTCTGTCTATGATTTTGCTCAGCCTTGCTTTTTCTAGCACGCTGTTCCTTTTGCACTGAAGAAGAATCTCGCTAGTAGATTCGAAACAGCTGTTTGCTGCTTTTCATATATTATTTGTGCATTTTAAACGTTGGTTTTTCTGCTTTTTAATATTGTTGCACAAAGGCTTTATTAGCTATTTTTAGTAGTCCTTTAGTTATGCGACATCAGTATTCCAGGGACAACATGTTCTCTCTCATCTCCACATATGCAATATATGAATTTACATATGCCATTTCTAGCAAAGCAAAAACGAGCAAGTGCTGCAAATTTTTCGTTCCCTATAAAAAATAACAGTGGAACAGAAAAGAAATATCATGGAAATCATTACTACACTACATTTTAGTAATTACATTTTAAAGCAGATGAAAACAATGGATAACTACACAGACGAAAAGTGAACAAGAAGTTTTTCTCCTACACCCAGTGTACTGAAGGTACTTAGTACCACCGAGTAATTCAACAGTTAAATTAAATACATACACCGTTCACCTACAATGGCTAGTCATACTGTATTCTAATATCATAATGAACACATAAAAAAAAATCCTACACTTATCTGATATCCTTTCCTGTGTTTGCAGCAATAAAAAGACGAGCGTGACAATCTGTACAAAATGTCGGCACAAAACAAATCGACTGTTTCAAACATAGCCTCCTTCCTAGCTAAAATAACAAACCTAGAACTACTGCTGCCATGTATTCGGATAAAGTGGAGTTAAAAGAGCGTTTTTTGAAAAGTTCCATTATAATATTAGCAATATTCACAATGGTATGAAAGTTTAAAGTGAGTGGTAGTTATAAGTACCGTCAGTAGATAAAGGGTTAAACACACAAGAATGGCATCAAGTTGTATATCATAAGTTAAAATGTGTATATTGCTTGCTGATAGTCTAATACTGAGAGATAGAGTGTACATAACAGTTGAATGAAGGGTGCAGCTTCTTTGGTCCAATGCTAACATTAAATCTCATCTTGAATAATAAGAAAAGTAAAATTTTTCCTGAAATCCAACAAAACGATAGCTTTTTATGGGCCAAAGTTTGCTTTAGTTTACTTGAGGAAATTAGATTTAGCTTTCGTTATAAAAGAGTGGAATAACATTTTCCAAATATTTTACTAAGCTTGTCACAAATTCATTTAAAGGAACAGTGCTGCTAATACTGGATTAAATAAGAGTTATAATCCTCAAGTTTTTCGTAAATTCCTGTTTAAAAACAGAATACAACTCATGTAGATATACGCAATATCAATCCCTACATTCTTAGCAATGCTAACTACATATTTTTCCAACCATGATTTTTCAATATTCATTACAATTATAAAACTTTTCAATTAGTTCAATTGTTTTTGGACCTGTGGCTGTCTGTGGCTCTACCTTTTCTTATTTCTGGCATTGACAAGATTCACCTTTCTCTCGGAAGTTGTTATGACTGTCTTGCAGCATAATCAGTTACTTGAAATTTATCTATTACTCTATTCTTTTTTTTTCACCCCAAGGAAAATTAGATCACCCTTCTATTATAAGAAACAGCAGACTAATAATAATTTGATTAACAGATTCGGAAACACCTGCCTTTACTAAAAAAAATTATCCTGCCTTTGTCAGAATGTGTTTATACAAGGCAGGTGTAAAAACATGTTTCATCCTGCGCAAATGAACTTAGCTTTGTTAAATATAAGGTATTTAAACTATACAAAACATATTTAAAATGATTAAAATAATCGAAGATAATAAAATAGAATTTTTTTTTTAATTCAAATAAAGTATTTTAATTCAAACACATACACACAGAGAGAGAGAGAGAGAGAAAAAAAGACATATTGAAAATGCGATTGGTAAAAAGTCATGCTTGTATTGTCTTATTCGATATCAACAAAAGATTTTTTGCTTACAGTTATAGTGTAAAAACAAAATTAAGATATTGTTTAAATTTAAAAAAAGGCTTATAATAAAGAAAATATATGAATGAATAAATAAATGAAACATAAGGATTATGCTCAAAATTTAAATATCGACTGCAGTCATAGACTTTTTTCTCCTTTTACTCAGAAGAAAAAAACAAAGCAAAAACTTTACAAAAGAAAGGAAGAAAGAAACATTGAATAATATATTCAACAAGTCATAGGAACCACAGTAGTTACTTATGTACCACAGCTAAAATTAGGCAGAGATTTTTTTTTCTTGATTGGTGCAGTTTCCCTAAACAGGACAAAATTTTTTCATAAGTCATGGGGAAGACATCACTTTTATTTCATAACTAGAAAGCCCAAAGTATAAACTGTTATTTAAAACAAAAAGAAATTGGAAATTTTATTTGCTTTTTTGTGTAGATCTTTTTTCGTAAAGTCACAAAAATTTGGAAAAATAATCACAACTTACAACTTTGGTTTAATTTTTTGTCCCCAAATATTTAAAATTAATTTTTTAAATACTTTTCTATTAAAATCTGCGTTTTTTGATGTACTTACAGTGATATTTTAAAGATGATTCGCATTTCAGATCCAGCGAAACAATTTTTTGAATATGGTACTGCAGTCTAAAAATACAAACTCAGAAATGTGCGATGTGAGAAAAATCCGAAAATTTGACACCCTCATATCTCACAAACTAAGAGGTCTAGGAAGGAAAAATTTCTGATGTATTCATATCAAGATAGAATTAGTATGTACACAAAGTTTCACCCAAATCCCTGTCGATCGAGTTACAAACCATGAAAAAAATGGTTGAATTGACATGGAATGACCGTACTATAAAATACGAGTATGTACCTTCAGAATTTCTCGTATGAATCTTGAATTTCTGAATAAAAAAATAGACTAAACTGACAACTCTGTTTCTACTTTCTGAGGCGTCTTGCACCGCTTTTTTATTATAAGAAAATTTCTCTTTAATACTGAAATCTCAGAATTTGAAATCGCAGAGTGTACTTGTGGAATTTGTAGAGCTTTTCTGCGATAAAATAAGGGGAAATTTTTTTTCAACATTGTGGTAGAAATGTATAGTGTCCTGGGGATACCAAGAAAAAATTGCACTTATTTCCAATATGATAATTCTTTTAATATGAATTTTTTAAAATAATTCTGATTTTTCAATTAAAAATTCTTAATATATTTATAAACCAGTTTACTCCAGAAACAAAAAAAATCTTCCTTACTTAACCCCTTAATTCTCGCTCCCGTGATATTTACAGGCTGTGCATTTTATTCAAATTGTCTGATTCCCACCAATTTTATAAAATAGTGTAATTGGCTTTATAATGGTATAATTTTACATGTATTAAGTAAGGGGAATATTTCTTTTTCAAAAAAATGGTGCACTTAAGCAATTTGCATTTTTAAACCGTAATTTAATGGGTCCGCTAAGGGGTTAAAAAAAAGTTTTTTACTGTTGCAGCCGATTTCATGTTCAATGATGTAATATTGTAATGTTGCATGTTCAATGATTGTAAGTAAATGCACTATGTATCGTCGTTAGATTCAGAAATAGCAAAAAAAAAAAAGTATTGTTTCTTTAATACAGTTTTATGCAGTGATATGCGAAATTTGAAACAATCTTTCACTTTTGATACATTTTATCATATAATATTGGCAATGAATTTTAAAGTACCATTTGCTGAAGCTCCATCTACAATGAAAATCAACAATTCTTACATTAAAATTTCAATACGTATATATGCGTTAATTTGATAGAAAAATGATTCAATTTGTGATACAAAATTTTACAATAGATTATAAATATAGCTAAAGATACATTGTTAAAAAAACCATTATCATGATAGGCTCTAGTTTTACTGATCTATATTTAGAAGATTCATAGACTAAAAACAATTTTAACAATTTCTAAAATAGAGTTTATGAAGATTTCTAGAAGAATTGTAATTGAAAAAAATATTATTGATAAATAACAGAATGCACAAAAATAGTTTTACAAAATGCAATAGGTACGAAATTTAAACTTTCATTTACGAACCAGAAACTTTAAATCAGATTTTGTTAATACCAATAAAACGTAAAGTTGTTGATGTTGTAGCTCATTATTTCGAGAAGCAGTTCAGGCAATCGCAGCCCGATCTCTTTGGTTGCGAAGTTTAAAGAAGGTTGTAGGGTGGGTAATCGGGATCGCTCACCTTCAAATTTTCGGAACCGTCAAGACTCTGGGTACATTTTTCGGACGCGAATCGGGTTTGCATACTTGCCAACATTCCCTTAAACTTCCGTAAAATATGAGTTAAGTTGATCCAGGTTAAACACGTTTCGAACCAGAAATTTACTAAAGAAATTAAATCAAACAGATTTCATAGAGAAACATGATTTTAAATATATAATGATACATCAAATAAATTTTCTGGTTAGTAACGCGTATAACCTGGGTCAACTTAACTCACATTGTACGGAAGTTTAGTTGAATGTTGGCAACTATGGGTTTGAGAGTTTGGTCTCCTTTTTTATTCTGTGAATTTGACTTCATGCCGGATTTTCCTAAAGTAGAATGTTTACTATTAAATAAATCAAAAAATGCTTCTTTTATTATCTGGTATGAACTCGGAATTTCAGTAAAAAAAATAGAGGCCAAACAGGCAAAAGTGACAAGAATGCCGGTTTGGCATTCGTTTTATACAGAATTTTGGAATATATACTAGAAATTCAGAATAGTAATTTTTAGTTTATTTAATGGCAGACATTTAGTGATAGCTTAAAGTAAAATTTCTTCTGTCGGAATTTCTGTATAAAAAAAGGATCCAAATTTGTAACCCTGTTTACAAGACTCAACAAAGAAAAAGAAAAATTCATTGAAGTTAAAACTAAGAAACAAAACGCAGAATTAAAAGAAGAAAACTATAAAATTCTCTGTCTAAAAGGTTAAATTAACATCTAAGCGGTTAAATCATTATTAAACTTTCATTCGGAATGAGTTACATTAAATATTTTCATGTCATTTTATTGATTTTTTTTGGTGTATTCAATAAACAAAATAAAAGCTCATGTTGATGTATTTATGTGATAGCTTCTGCTGGTCGAAAAGACCTAAAATACAATTGGTAAGAAGTCTGACTTAGAGTCCCATAATCGAGTCGGGTAATCCGATTATACTTGAGTCCGATCGACGGGCCGCGTCCAATCGGGTTCGATCTATATTTTACGTGGTGGGTTGGGTTGGCTGTGTTTCGCTTTCTAGTTAGTTTCCCAAGTTTCCCTGTGTGTGTAAACCAGTAAAAAAGTGTCCATGCGGAATGCAGCTGGCTCATCAGTGATGACCAACCACAGGCCAGCATTGGTATGCCATCACAATACTTCAATCCGGCACTTTTCCTGCAGTGCTAGCACCTATCCTACTGCTATTACTTTGCTGGCCTAGCACTTACAAAAATTTCTTATAGAATTCTATAAAAAAACTTATAGAAATATTATCTATAAAAAAAACTTATAGAAAAAGTATTAATGACGGCCCGTTTTTCTATGAGCTAGTATAGCCAGCAGCAATAGAAGTGTCTATAATAGAAATGTCTATAGAAATATTTGAACTTGCAGCTATTTCCGTGTGGTCACCCTCCCAAGTACTAACCACGCTCGTGCTGTTTGGTTTTCGTGATCGGACATGAACAAGTACTTTCAGCTTATTCTATTACGGCTCGTTGTTTTCCCGCTCTCGCTACACTATTTCAAGTTTGTTTCTTTTGTGATTTGCGTTCCCAGTCATTAAACTTGTATAGAAATTATTGTATTTTATAGAAATTCTATATACTTTATACGTTGGTTGATTCTCAAATGTGTAAATTACGAAAACCGAAATCATTTGTAACTTAGTGAAACCAGATTTAAAAAGAATAACATCTGTGCTGAAATGAAGAATTTATTTCTTGGTTCATTTACTTATTTATTTTGTTGGTGGCAGTGGTGCTATATTATTTACAGTTTAAAAAAATAGTTTGACAGCTTAAATTGTGTTAAGATATCCATTTCAGATTTGTGTTAAAATTCATTAATTTTCGTCGGGGTGATATAAATAACTCTTAATTAAATATTGACTTGACAAAATATTTAAAAGTTTAATAAATTGTTATTCGTTGAACTTGAAACGTAGTTGTTTAAATATTTTTACACTTCAGATTAAAATATTTGAGTAAAAATTACAATCAGTGATTTTTTTTAAACTTAGATAAATTACGCCACTTAGCGTAACGGCTCCCAGCAATAATACTGCAAAAGTTCGTGCACTTCCATGGTGTGGTGGACCAGCGCAAGAGATAAAACGGAGGCCCCTCAGAATTTTATCTGATGATTTCCAACAGCAAAGTAGACTGAAGCTGTCCAGCAGTGGTCAAGCAGTGGCAGACCATTAGCCAGCACTTCTCCGTCATTGCCAGCACCTATCTTGCTGCTGGCCAGCAATTTCTTCTTTACTGGGATATATCTAGCATACTGAGTTTCAATTTTGAAGATACTTTCAGGAGAAACACAATTGAAGCATAATAATTAAGGACCTTTACGATGTGAAATCGAATACGAAACAAAACAGAGGTTGCTATCCAACATACACTTTATTCACGAATTTAAAGATGATGTAAAAATAAAAACAGATCAATAAAGTAAAACTCCACGTTTCAGTTAATCTTCAAAACCATCTTGAAGAGTAAAAATCCTCAAAAATAAAATAGGCATGAACAATCTACATGCTACATTGTCAATAATTTAAACTTGAAGATTCAATGGAAACATATTTTTTTTTAACAATTCAGTTGCGCCATATGTTATTCAAAGATAATAAAAGAAGGCTGGACTGGAAAAAGATGGAAACATCACAGTTCTTGCAAAATGTTAACCAAGATTTCTGGAATAAGAAATGAAGTACTATCGTTACATATTTCATGGTTCCTTAAACGAATTTCCTTAGATTAACGAATAACTGCTTTATACAGAATATGTTGTTTCGAAATATTCTTTGTTTTGTCGAAGTCCATAAAGGAAATATGTCCTTTAACCTTTTCCGGCGGGGAGTAAGTCTGTTTGTAAAATGATGAAGTGATGGACTGACACCAGAATTCACAAACGAATTTATTAGAAATTTAAAACTTTCTTATTTTCCGCTACTTTATAAAAGGAAAATTTTAATTAAATATTATTGGTACCGTTTGTCAGTTTTGGAATTAAAATTAGGTGTCTTTTTTCTTGACACCGCCCGCTAAAGGGTTAAGGAAATTCCTTGAGAAATTCCCTGTTGGAAGTCTATTAAACTTCAAGTCATTAATACGTTCTTTTAATCTTTAAAGAAATCTTCGTTTAGTCTTACCAATAAATGAGGAATCTGACTCGTCTGTAACTTAACCCTCTGTCTACCAGAAGGGTCCAATGGACCCGATATGTACATTCAAAATATTTATTCAAACCAGAAATTTCTTCAAAACAAACTAAATGTATAAATCAGACAATAATAAGTTAAATAAACAAATTAAATAGTTTTAAGTAAAAATTCTGGTGTAGAATGTACTAACTTGAGTAAAATTTCCGGTAGTTCTAGGGTTAAAGGGGATCTCTTAAACACAGAAGAAAAATGTACATGGAACTGGATCTATATTCTTACACATTAAATTAAATAAATTCTTTGAATTAGATGATACTAGTTGAATGTTGTATTTCTTGAAGAATTATTTTTGTTTTATTTTGATAATTTTTATGTTTCCTTTCAATCTTCCACTTTAAATTTTTGACAGTGTACCATGTAGATTATTTCCTGCTGATTTTATTTTTGAAATGTTTTACTCCTCATGATGTCTTTAAAATTAAACCGAAACGTTGAATTTTATTTTATTCATGTGTTTTTATTTTTACATCATCTTTAAATTTGTGAATAAAGTGTAATTTTGATAGCAACCTCTATTTTGTTTAGTTATGCTTCAATAGTTATCAATTGAAACATTTTTGAAAATACAGTTTTTGTAACATTTCAAGAAATATTGCAAAAAGAAAGATTTTTGTATAAAAAATGGGATGGTAAAAAATTTTTGTATAAAGTGCCAAATATGGGATTTTTTTTTCCTGGATAGTACCAAATATATTAAGCAGTATTTCCATGTTTTAAAAGAAACAATACACCTTAAATAACAATTGATGCGGATATACATTGTTATATGCTCATGGAATCATACTCACTCTGCCTTTACTGCGACGCGAGTAAAGAAGTCGTAAGTTTTTTGTGATAATGGGTTTAACCCCTTGAAGGGCAGCGATGCCATCACGGCATCACGCAATTTTAACGCCTAATTGCCACATTAGCACCGGAATTTTATAATGAAAATTTCACCTTTGTTAATTAGGCGAAAATATGCTTTTACTTCTTTACAAATAAATTCTCTTGTAAATACTGGTGTCAATAAATTATTTCAACATTTTATGAATACAAGTACCTTGCCCCTCAAAGGGTTAATGTGCAGGCTTTGTGGCAAGTGATCTCATCGAAAATTATCCTATCCCAATCAATGCTTCCCGTTCAAAATGCTTTAAGTTATTTATAACTCCAGGTTATAATTCCAAGTCTCATTTTTGACAATAGGAATTTCCTCATGAAAATTTTCGTTTTAGATTTCTCTTGGAAAAATCATGGATACTCGCTAGTGTTGCCAGATTGGGGACTTCTTTATTTCAGATTCTTTGACTTCCACCACTTTTTTAATATAGTATAGTTCTCCTTATTTTTCAGAATTATTAATCTATTTTTAAATAGGACAAATATTTCTATTAAAAAAAAACGGTGACAATCAACAATCTGGGGACAAAAACGTCCCTAATCTGGCAACTCTGATACTCGCCCTGTAATAAATAATTTCATTAGCAATTGCTGTAATAATAAATAAAAGGAAAACTTAATTTTTTTTTTTTTTTTTCAAACAACGGAAAATTAATACGAGTGGGATAGTTTTCTTTAGTTCTTTTTTTAGTTCTTTTCACAAAATTTTAAAGATATTCTCCATCATTTATTATTCCGGCGTACTTTTTATCATTCTGCTGTTAACTATCCTTATGTTTAGCATAATTTTAAACATTCAGAGAGAAATGTTATCGTAAAAATTTAGTTTTCACTACAATTTAATTTTTTTTTCTTAAAACAAAGATGAATGCTGAGACGAGAAAGGGAAATTCTCCTTGAATTAATTATCGTGGAAATAATTTGGTTAATAGCTAAAACATTTTATTTACTCATAACAAATTGGCGTGACCTTATCACTGTGTATTTTTAATATGTCCAATGTAAATGTGCTGCAGTTACTTTAAAGCAAAAGCAATGTGTTTGTACAAGTTACTTCTAGTCCAGGCAATAGAGACCGTATAGGGACTCAACCTAGCGAAATTAATGGTAGTACTAGAAATTGGCTTTCTAGATGTTTTTGGGCCGCTGAATCCGAATTTGTAACTTCCCACCAAACTTTCCCCCGGCAACCCCCCCAAATTTTGCTAAAAAGCCCCCCAAAAAAGGTTTTTATTAAAAAATTCCATTTTTTTATTGTTTTAGGGTAAAAGTAGCCAGAATTTCAGAAAGTAGACAAAATTTGCAACAAATTACATATATGACATTATGACTTAGGATGAAGGGGAAAAGGGGATTTGCCTCGGAACATGCGCCGCAATGCTGCATAGACTAAGTTGCGCAATTCCACTTAACAACTCACACGTTTACATTAGCCCTCCCATCTTCCCTACGAACTTTCTCTATAAGGTTTACTTTAAGTTTTTTGGGTCGCTGAATCCGAATTTTTAACTTACCCCCAAAATTTTCTTCCCAAAATAGTAGTTTTTAACTTAAATTTCTTATTGCTTTAGGGGAAAACCATTACAAAATTCAGAAACTAGACAAAATTTGCAACAAATAGGATATATGACATTATGACGTAGGATAAACGGGGAGAGAGGGGGCTGCCTCGGAACATTCTTCGCGCGCTTTTCTCAAAAACCAATTTTTTGGGAGGTTGCCGGGTGAAATTTTGGTGGGAAGTTATAAATTCGAATTCAGCGACCCCAAAAACATAAAGTGAGTCGAAATCCAAAACTAGTATTAATTTTGCCAGATAAAATCCCCTATTGCCTGGACTTCATAATTTGGTGCACATATCGCCGCAGTGCATGTTCAGAGGCAGCCCTTGCCCTCCCCGTTGATCCTAATTCATAATGTCATATATCCTATTTGTTGCAAATTTTGTCTAGTTTCTGAATTTCGTAATGCTTTCCCCCTAAAACAATAATAAATTTAAGTTAAAAACAACTATTGGGGGGGGATTTTGGGGGGAAAGTTAAAAATTCGGATTCAGCGACCCAAAAATCTTAAAGTAAACCTTATAGAGAAGTTCGGAGGGGAGATGGGAGGGCGAATGTAAACGTGTGAATGGTTAAGTGGAATTGAGCAATTTAGTTTACGCAGCACCGCGCGCATGTTCCGAGACAGATCCCCCCTTCCCCTTCATCCTAAGTCATAATGCCATATATCTAATTTGTTGGAAATTTAGTCTACTTTCTGAATTTCAAAATACTTTTTCTCTAAAACAATAAAAAAATTGATTTTTAAATTGATTTTATTAATAAAAACCTTTTTGGGGGGGGCTTTTTACCAAAATTTGGGTAGGTTGACGGGGGAAATTTTGGTGGGAAGTTACAAAATCGGATTCAGCGGCCCAAAAAACATCTATTAATTTTTCTAGGTAAAATTCCCTATTGCCTGGACTATTCTACCTTCACGTCTAACTCGTCTTAACTAATTGTTAACCAATCACGATTTATGTAATGACAGAAATTCTGCCATTAAATTAAGTAGCAATCAGCGGACCACTTTTTTGGCTACAAGTATTTCCAAACAATAATCTTCCTGATAGTTTTCCCCAACACTTTCAAGTAATGTTTAGTATGTTTATTAATTTTTGGAAATAGTGCAAAATAAAAACTTCAGCACCAACCACTGATAAATTATATTATTATTAGGAAACAGTGGTTCTGTAAACACTGTAGGTTTAAAGGAAACCTTAACTTAAAGTATGTAAGAAGTACTACTAAAAAATTAATATTTCGTTAAAAACTTCATAATTAAATCGAAAAAAGTAAGTAAATGTAGTAAATTAAACAAAAGTTTCGAAAACTTTTAAATTTATGTTAGACGAAATTGCTTGATTTTTTATAATCTGTGTTATTACTGAATTTTTCATGTATTGACGAAAATTATTATTTTGTTGTTCTAACCTAGATAGGATAGTTAGACAGTAAATAACACGAATAACGTGTACAAAACATTAAAAGATAATTTTCTTTTTTAAGATGTTGAAAACAGACATTTTCAGTTTTATTTCAATACTTTCTCTAAAAAAACCGGTTTAAATGTAAATAAGATTTCGAACGGTGCTGTTGGTGTAACTTGAAATGAGTGCTCGTACCTTAAGATAGAAAAAGCGTCTATAGAAATCAAAAGAGTGTCAACAAAATAATAAATAAATATGTATTTTAGGATAAAAAGTACCGTTTTCCCATTTATCTGAAACTTCTGCCTTCTTAAAGCTAGGCTAACCACTGCAAGATCAATCTGAAAATACCTCAAAATATCATTTAATTGCGACCGATGTTAATGATGAATTCAGTATATAGAAAATTTAGTACCCCTCAAAATATCTCCCTAGCATATTTAAAATTTTTTGTTTATGGTTGTCTTGCAGCCCGGCTCGAAGCTGTTTATGTTAAACCTGGTTATAATTCCTGAATTCAGCATTGATTTGTACATATATTTAAATGCGGAAAAGAAAATCAGCCTAATGTTTTAAATCTAGAAATTTTCCATTAAATACCTAATTAGTCAGAAATTTTTAATTATTGTATTTGTCGAGTTTAATGTAGTATGACCTCAGTAATCTTCCGATAATCCGGAATTGTTGATCCATCAGCCCAATAACACGATATGTTTATGTGATCTATTTTCAAGCAGGATCCAAGGCACGTACACGCTTTGGAATTTCTGTCATTTGGACTCCGTTTTAGGTGCGTTCGTAATTATATAAATACGTAGCACCTATAGTCGTCGTTCAGTCCGTCTGTCCGTCTTCATATAACAGAGCAAAAACTACCCAACAGAATGGTCTGAAATTTTAAATGTATGATTTTTGTCAAAATTTTGTTGAGCTATTTCCAATTTTATGAAAATCGGATGTATAGTTTAACTACAGGGACAGTCAAAAGTTCTCCATTACATTAAGGCCAATAGGAAAAAATTATTGCAAGTGCATTTTAATGTTTCAGACTATGCACTTATGAAGTGCAAAAAAATATACATTCAGTACAATATGGGGTGTAAAAATAATTATAAAACTAGTTATAGTACGAACGCACCTCATTTGCTACGTTTGACGAACAATTTCCAACTTGTTTAATTAAAAATTACGAGTTCAGAGCAAAAATTGTTAATAAATAATTTTTCTTTATTTATATCTAAAATCAGCCTCTAAAATAATATCCAAATAATCAGTTCTAAATAGTATCTAAAATCAATCTAATGTTTTAAATAATTTTTGCTTTTTTTAATTCTAAAGTCAGTCTCTAAATTAATATCTATATAATCATTTCTAAATAGTATCTAAAATCAACCTAATGTTTTAAGTATAGCAATTTTCCATTAAATATTTAATTAGTCAGAAATTTGGAATTAGTGTATTTGTCGAGTTTAATGTAGTAACCTCAGTAATCTTCCGAAAATCCGGAATTGTTGATCCATCAGCCCAATAAGCTGATATGTTTATGTGATCTATTTACAAGCAGGATCCAAGGCACGTACACGTTTTCGAATTTCCGCTATTTGGCCTCCCTTTTTAATTTGAAATTCCGAGCTCAGAGCAAAAGTTTCCCTTTATTTAGTTACTAGCCTTACGTAAATTAAAAAAACCTTCATTCCTTCATCGAGAATTTCTGGCATAAATTTGGAATTTCTGAATTTAAAAAGTGGCAAAATTGACAACCGTGTTTCTGAGGCTTTTGCATCGCTATTTTATTTAAAACAGTTTCTATTTAACATTTCAATCGTAGAATTCGCTATCACCTTGTGTAATTGTAGAATTTGCAGCGTTTTTCTGTTATGAGATGAGGTGAAAATTTTCTTTAAAATTTTTGGTTAAAATGTGCGCACTTAGAGGATCGTGAGAATAAGTTAAACCTATTTTCTAAATTGCAAAAGATTGAGTTTTAAAAAATAACCTTTAATTGTTCATATAAGAAATTGAACGAATTTCTAATACACATTACAAGGAAAAAGAAAACTAATTCGCTTTCTAAGTTGAAAACGTTTCTTACTATCATATTGCAGTCAATTTCACGTTTGTCGATCAATCACATTATGCACATGACTAAACGCAAAATGCATCTTCGTCTGTTTCTGAAACACTAAGAAAAAAAGTATTGTTTCCTACCCTTCATGTATAATACAGTAATAATCTAATAGTGTGTGGGCTCGTACAAAACTTTGAAAAAAATCTTTCAATTGTTATAGATTTAGCATGGGATATTGAAAGCATATTTTATGACACGAAAAGTTTCAGGTCCAACTAGAATGAAAGTGAATGTTTCTTACATTTAGTCCTTTGTAAATGAAGAAAAACATTACCATAAATATTTAAATTTCAAACGTATTATAAGCAACAAAAATAAACAAAGTAACCGTCTATTAATGTTAAAGGAAAATGCTTTAATTTCTCATACAAAATTTTACGAGAAAATATTGCTAGAGATATTACTTTCAAAAAGTAAGGAAGTTTAATTTTACTTCATCAATAAAAATAATTTTAAATATTTCTAAAACAGAGTGTATGCAGATTTATTCAAGTATTATTTAAAAAAAACATAACTAAATACAAATATATTAAATTCAATTTTTCCTTTTATTACCAGAAATATTTAGTAGTATTTACTTTAGGTATTTGAAACATGAAACGTTAATGTTATCCCACACAACACACACGTCCAGATTATATTCAGTTTTCATCTACTATTTCCGAAATACGTCTATATATGTAATTTGGATTGGACGTATACAGCCAGCTAGAATACGTTCAAAATTTGTTGAATGTTTGACATAGACGTAACTACGAAATAACTACAAAATATGGACATCAGTTTAAGAACATAGATTGGATGAAAACTCAACTAATCCAATTTTCGTCAACTCCCAAACTAAACCTTCACCTGTTTGTCCAATTTTCTGTTTTAATAACTTAAACTGGATGGAAACAGTACTAATCTAATTTTCGTTAATTCCGGGACAAAAACTTGACCTCGCCATGTATGGACATAATCTGGACAAAAACTTAACCTATCAACCGCCATCTTAAAATGGCGGCATATACAGACTTAGGCCTGATTGACCGAAACTTGTATTATTTATTTTTGTTTGTTTTATTAATTTTTTATACAGCTTTCAACAAGTAAAGAATTTAATGCATTATTTATTTTTACAAGAATATCACATTGTGGAGTTACGCTCCGCATCAATCAATCAACGTGAGGAAGATTTGTGCTCATATCTCATCGCGGAAATGAAAGCCATGCGGAAATAGTGAAAATGAGTGTGAATGCTGGTAAGTAAATTGACTTTGTTTTCTATATTTATTGTGTTTGTGTGCATACTTTACATAAAACATTTCTGTCACGATTCTGTGTTTTGTTATTTATTTGATTTATCAATAGTTTTGACTTTAGTCTGGACTTTTTGATAGGAGAAATCAGCGTTTGATTACGTAAATAAGAATGCTTTGTTTACATGATTTTTCTCGGTCATAATGCAATTTCATAAAAAGTAAACGAACATTTATTGGGTTGAAACGAATTTTACATTGATTTAGGGGCATATTAAAAAAAAAAAAATTCTTTGACAATTAATATATTAGTATGTGTTGCAAGTACGCAATTGCTAAAAACTTCGCATTTGATAGCAACTTCTTTTTTTGACTGATTTAAATTTATGTAATATCCAGTTCTTACCAAGACATCAAACTTTTTATATTTTAAATTTTCTAGTGCTCTAATGAAAGATCATTACTCAAATGTTATTCATTCATTATCATATTGTAATGTGAACTTATTTACTTAATACTTATAAAAAAGTCTGAATTATTTTGCCGAACAACATGAATTGTTATATTATTGTGGGCATGAAAAATGTATAAGGAAAATTTTTACTAGTATGTTCTAGATACAACTGGAGATTCATTTCACAATTTTTAAAAAGGACAGGATGCATTTTGTCAATTTTAGAATAAGCAGGATGCTGCGCCCTTTAATGATGGCCTAAGAGAAACAGTACTACTAATGCTCATATATATGTGCCTCATATGTATCATTATATGCATATTATTTACTTCTTGGATGCCATTTATACATTCTTATATCATATTTATATTATATAGGGCTGAAACAAGGGGGGGGGGGGTACAGAGAAGCAGAGGGGGTATGTGCTCCGGGTGCCAGAATGAAAGGCGAAGAGGGCCACCAAATGAAGATTTTGTTTGTCGTTTCATACAAAAATGTATACCCCAAAGCAGAATACTTTGCAATGTTCTGCAATGAACTTCATCTGAACAAAAATGTTCTGTGGGAATTTAAAAAAAGAAAGTTGCAGGGAGATTTTCTTAATAGTACATGAAGAAGTGCAATGGCATCTTTTATAGGAATGCAAAATACATTTTGTAAAACGCTGACATACTCAACCGAAAGAAACTATTGGCAAATTTTGTGATTTTACTGTGGTCAAATGATGAATTTCACTGTTTTTTCCGACAATCAATTGATTTTCGCAATATTTCAGAATTTTCCCTCTGTCAACTGGTGAATTTGACGTTTTTTTCTCGGACCCAATCATCGAATTGTGCGACTTTTTTTCCCGCAACTGGTTGAAGAATTTCGAGATATTTTCTACAATTCACTGACAAATTTTGCGTTTTTTAACTGCGACCGGTGGGTGAGTTTTGCGATATTTTTCTTTGACCGTTTGGTGAAAATCGTATTTTTTTTCACATGACTGATCCATGAATTTCATGTTTTTTACCAACAACAAATACCAGCAAATGTTTCAACTTTTTCTTGCTACAGATTGGAAACAATCATTGTTTTTTTCATGACTGATCAAAGAATTTTGTGATTTTTCTGACAATTTTTTTTTTACACGTGACTGATTCGAATTAAATTATTTTCTTTTTATCGATTGGCAATTTTTTTCTCTTTTCTTGCGACTGATTGAATCAACGATTTTCCGATTTGTTTAAAAGATCAACAAAAGGATTTTGCAATTTTTTAGCCGCAAACGATTGGCAAATTTTGCGATATTTACTTTCTACTTATTGGCAAACTTTGACGGGTTTTTTGCGACCGATTGGCAAAAATTGTGGATTTTTCCATGATTGGTCGATGAATTTCCAATTTTTGACGATTTTCACAGGCCGTTTTCACGACAGATTTGGGAATTTTGAAAATTTTTCCTTGTACCAATAAGCAAATTTTGCAGCAGCTTCTTGCGACCAATTTTAGAAAATCGTACATTTTCCCTGCAACTTATCAACGAATTTTGCAGCTTTTATGACGAGACACTGATGAATTTCACAATAGTTTCTTTCTACTGATTAGCAATTTTTTTTCGCTTTTTCTTGCGAACGATTGGTTCATCACGTTTTATTTATTTATTTTTTTTTTGTGAGTGCAACTGATCGACTAATTTTGCATTCTACCCACGACAGATCAGTGAATTCTGCAATATTTTCTTTCAGTCGATTGGAAAACTTTGTCGCTGTTTTGCGACTCATCGGCCAAATCTCGAGGGGGAGGGGGGGGGGGGGTTGCACGACTGATCAATGAATTTCCGATTTTTCTTGACAGTCCGCTGACGATTTTTACCTGTGACCAATTTTTAAATTTCGCAATATTTTTCTTGAGCCAATAGGCAAATTTTTGTGGCTTTTTCTTGAGACCACTTACAGAAAATCATGAGTTTTTCCCGCTACTGATCTATGAATTTCGCAGTTTCTTCCAACGATCTACTGATGAATTTTGCAATTTTTTAAACCGCGACCGATTTGTAAATTTCACGATTTTTTTCCTTGTATCATAGGCAAATTTTGAGGCTTTTTCTTGAGATCGATTAGAGAAAATCGTGGTTTTCTTCACAGTTTTCTTCCTTGGTGCACTGACAAATTTCACGGTTTTTTTTCCTTGTATCATAGGCAAATTTTGAGGCTTTTTCTTGAGATCGATTAGAGAAAATCGTGGTTTTCTTCACAGTTTTCTTCCTTGGTGCACTGACAAATTTCACGGTTTTTTATCTGTAACTAACTGAAAATCGTGGATTTTTTTCCCGCAACTGTTTGTTGAATTTTATGTTTTCCCACAACAGGCTGAAGAATTTCGTGATTTGTTTTCCATGATAAACTGACGAATTGCACGAGTTTTTCATGTGACCAGTTGTCATTTCACAATCTTTTTAAATGAACAATTAAAGAATTTTGCGATTTTTTTTTTTTTTTTTTTTTTTTTTTTTCAGCCATTGAGTGCAAATTTGACTGAATGGTGAATTTTCTTGAAAATGAGGATTTGAAATGTTTTGCGATGTAGATCACATCTATAAGCATATTCTGCTTTGATGCAGGGTTGCAAAAAAGCCGGCTAAAATTTAAAAAAGCCAGGCCGGTGGCTTTTATTGGTTTTAACCGGCTTTTTTTGGCCAAAATTGGCTTTTTTTGGCCATAATTGGCTTTTATAAAGTGAAGCATTGTAATTATAAACTACGCATTTTAAAGTGTTTTTAATTAGTTTTAATGACATTTAATTGATCTAGAGTTTAATAAGTAACCCAATTTCTGAATAATGAAGACATTAATACTGGAATAAAACTTAGATGTTTTTGCTAGTGATTTGTAGTCAGAATTGCAAATATGTCAGCTAAATTTTAAAAGGTCCATACCAACTGCTTTATCTGGTTTACACTGACCTTTAACTCCACTCCCCCCCTCCCCCAATTTTTTTCATTTTTACTGCTTTATAAAATTGAAGAGGACAATGGTTACTTAGTTACATGTTTTATTACTTAATTAATTTTAAGAGCTATTAATATACAAGCCTTATTTTATTTCTAGTAAACATTCAAAATTATACATAGTCATGTAATAAAAACACCATTTCTAACTATTAAAAATATTATAAATAGCATATGCATGAAAATGCTTGGGGGAAGAGTCCCATAACCTGTGCCGGAAGATTTGTTTGGCGATAAATGTTTCGATCTGGTTTAAATTTGTTTGTCGGATTTCGGATCGTTGGAACGGCTTTAGGGTTGCTTTTTTTCGGAAATGCCTTTTAAAACCGGACAACTGGTTGACGTGAGATCTTGAAGCTTCTTGGTTTACTAGTATCACCGGAACCGTTAGTCAGCAAATTTTGAATTCGGTTAGATAAGAATTTGCTCCGACGCCACACTGACACTCACCTCACATCTCACCTTACTCTCTGTGCTGGTCGATGTAAGTCTCATTAATTTTTCCAAGATTGCGGAAAAACATCATTTTTAAATCTTTATATTATTTATAAATCAATGATTTTACACCATTTTTAAAAAGAGAAAATGGTGAATTAGACAAATTAATCTAATGTTGTTATTTTTTTATGTGTGTGTGTATGAGTTAAAGTAATCACAATATTTGCAAAATTCATGCATTTTAAAATTGCTTTAAAATAAGATTATACTGGATCCACTCATTTTTTCCCTTCTTTTTCTCCCAGTAGATACAAGCTTCCTGTCTTTGGAAAAACAACTGTTTTGTAGATAGATATCATTTGATTGAATAAAAGTTGGATTCAGCAGGACTCAACTCTTTTCAAGCAGGATTTAACTTTGAGTAAGGTAAATTTTCAGATTTAAAGTCCATAAATGCTGTTATTAAATAAAATTTTCAATTTATATGTCTGTGGATATTTGATTTTATAATTGTCAGCTTGCATAAAAATGAATAATGTGGTACTTTTATGTTAGCCAGGTGCAAATTATGTTAACAGAATTTTTTTTTTCTTTGCCAGTAGCAACTTTTTTTTCCACATAGTAAATATTAGAAACAACGATTAGAAATTTAAATAAAATGTTTTGGTTTCTGTTATTGTTTCCTATTAAACCTTTGTACTTCAACTGTAATGATGAGTGAAAAAAAAAATCTTTTGTTTTATTTTATTTATTATTTACAACTCTATTTACAACTATTTTTTCTATCCCTAATCTCTTTTCTTACTTTCTGTTATTATATAACACCATCTGTGTGTGAATGTGTCTATCTATCTACTATCAATTCTAATGTGATATTATGTTTAAATTTTTTGATTTGAGATACTTAAAGAAAGAACTATTTAAATTCAAATTATTCAATTTTGTGGTGGGCAGCATCACCCGCTTACAGCACAGTGTATAATCTCAGTTTCGGAAAATATATATTTATAACTTATAAAAATTTCTGTTTGGAGAATAAACAGTATATTTTTTTAAGGTTAAATTGAAATATATTGAGAGGTAGTATATATAAAAAAAAAATTGCAAGCATTTCCATTTTTAAATAATATTTTAATGCCAATATTTTATGTAGTCCTTGGATACGTAAATTTAAAAACATAAAACAATTTTACATGCCTGGGGTTTGGGATTTCAGCAGGTGTAGCGTGCCTGAATTTTAAGGTTTAGCCCACAAACTAATAAAAATATTGATATTAAAAATAATTGTTTAAAATTGTGAGAGTGAATAGTTAAATGTAATGCAATTATAAATAATGAATAGTTCAGGGATGGCAAACCTTTTCGCATTTGCATGCCAAAGGTTTCCAAAAATATATTTTATGTAAGTGTAACATGCCAACACCCCCCCCCCTCCCCCTCCTTTTGCCTTATCAAAAAATAATCAATAAACAGTAATGAATCAAAGTTACTTGTAATTAGGATGGGACAAATAGTGATTTGGCCAAATAACCGAATACCAAGTTTTTTTTTCCAATAAAGAAAATAACTTTTGATTATATATGCATACATAGTTTAAAATTTTAAAATGGAAAAAAGAATTAAAAACAAATTTATGTTCTATTTAATAATCTGTTTAAATTTCTTTATTACTTGATTTAGGGTGAAACCCCCAGAAACTGACACATTAAAAATTATTGTTCAAATCACTATTACAAAATTTTAAATCCATTCTACAATCCATTCTACGCTTTTTTTTTTTTTTTTTTTTTTTTTTTTTTGAATGGGTGGTAGAGATACATTTAAAAATTACTGTTGACAAAATTTTGAAAAATCATATATTGTATTATTAAAAATAAATGTTTTTCATAAATATGGTGAATAACTTCAGTAACTGACACAACCCCATTTTGAAAAATCAATAACTGACACAAAATGAACCAGTGTTTGACACTTTACTTGCAACGAAAAAAAAAATACTTTAAAAATACTTTAAATATTTATTATAAAAACAAATTACTTAAACCTTATTTATATATTTATAAAGGCAAAGTTCTTTAATCCGCACAAGTTGGGACCAAAGGTTGTGCAGATTATGGAATATTGCGGATTATGGAGTATTATGGATTATATGTCATTTTCTTATTTCTGGACACTATTTTAATTTCATATTGAATATAGTATGAAAAGAAAAATATGAAATATAATAATTAAATATGCTATCTCAAAAATGCATTTTTCAAATTCTTTAAGTAAAAAATTGATTATATTTACTTTTATATTTAATTTTTAAAATATTACTTTTAAAAATTCATTTTTGGATCAAGAATTTGTTTAATTGTTTACATTCATTAAACAATGCGAATTATAAAAAAATTGCGGATTATAGATCTTTGACGGTATATGATACCATACTACAGATGTGTCTCTCTTTTCATGTTTTAGATTATTAATAATGCAAGTATTCAATAATTGACATTTATGAACCAGTAAACTGACAAATGTTGTTAGGCTCTGATATAACAACTTAAAATGTAATGGTGTTGATTACAAGATAAATTTATTTTATTTATTTATTTATTTTTTTAAACAGTTCAAAAAGATTTCAATTTTCTTTAATATTACCATTAATTAACTACTCTGTCAGAGACTGGTGAAAAGAAATTGATTCACTAACCGGCCTTCCCAGTTCAGAGGTGAAATGTTTCAATGCTGCAGAATTGCCGTTCATAGTAGCATAAATAATCAGCAAACATGCAACACAATTTACTTTTGCATTCATAGAGACCACTACCAGTGGAAAATTGGATAACCAAATTTAAGTAAATTTGAATTTTTTGTTTATATTATGGATTTTAGTAACATCACAAATTGTGATGCAATACCTTATATATCCAACCCTAATTATAACATCTTCTATTAATTTTGTAATGAGTTCCTCTGAATTGCAGTAGTTATAAAACTTGACATATTAAAAAAAAAAAAACACAATTTTCAGAACAACAACAACAACAAAAAAACCACACGCGTATTTCATGCATTGTATAGTAGGGTGGAGCGCTCGCCTATGGGAAAAAAAAAAGTTCTTCAAATCAAAATTGGCCGGTGTGGGAAAGTTGCTCTATCAGATCCTCATTCTGAATATAAAATATCTTTGAAAAATATTAATATTAAATACTGCCCCAAGGTCATTGAATATTGAGAAAAAACGTAAAAGCGCTCGGCTATGGAAAATATTTTTTTTTTTCAAATCAAAATGAGGCGGTGTGGGAAAGTTGCTCTATCATATCCTAATTCTGAATAAAAAATATCTTTGAAAAATATTAATATTAAATACTGCCCCAAGGTCATTGAATATTGAGAAAAAACGTAAAAGTTGTGCATTTTCCTATTTTTTTCCTCAAATATACAAACTATTTTATTAATTTAAATTAAAAGGATGATCATCGAATTATCATTGTTGTTATTATAAATTTTTAGTAAAATTATGTAATATTTATATCAAATTCGCTTTTATTATGCTTACTCAACGACTATACTTTTTTTAATATATGAAATTTGGGTAATTGTAATTGTTTTATATTTTTTACTTAACCTGTGTAAAAAATATAATTTGAAATTATTCTTAATGAACTATAGTAATAAGATAAAATAATTTACTATTGCAATTTACAAGCAACGAAGTTACCATTTTATAGTAGTCCATACTGTTTTTTGGTTTTAAAAACTGCCTTTTTTTCCGAGACTCTAGACAAGTTTTAATGAACTCAACGCGTCTCAAAGGACCACAAACAGCAGAAGAAGCCTCCGTAACAAGTTTCACACATCTTTCAGTGGCTTGATTGTGACAAGGGAATAGTTTAATCTTAGGTAAGATGTCTTCATCTATTGCCTTTGGATTTAGGATACACTTTGTAAGAATGTTATGGTCTAAGAACTTAGTTAATGGTGGTTGTATCACGGTCACTTCAGCCCAATTTATAGAATCTATATAGACTTTGGCTTCCAAATTTATCCGTATGTAAAGAATTTCTTGACTTTCGAGATTTTATTGTTCTGCGTAGTGCCAAAGCTCTTACATAGTATGTAAATGTGTTGGCACTACGCATAATAATAAAATCTTGAAAGTGAAGGCAATCTTTAGGTACGTTCAAGTTACCTGAGATCACGTATGTAAAGAATTTTTTGACTTTCGAGATTTTATTATTCTGCGCAGTACCACACTTATATAGTATGAATGAGAATAATAATGCTATGCAGAATAATAAAAGTTTCATGAAAACAAACGATCAAGTTACCTGAGAGACCAAAGACTATATCGATTTCATAAATTAGGCTGAAGTGACCGTGACATAACCACCATTAACTAAGTTCTTAGATCATAACATTCTTACAAAGTGTATCCTAAATCCAAAGGCAATAGATGAAGACATCTTACCTAAGATTAAACTATTCCCTTGACACAATCAAGCCACTGAAAGATGTGTGAGACTTGTTACGGAGGCTTCTTCTGCTGTTTGTGATCCTTTGAGACGCCATGGATTCATTGAAACGTCTGGAATCTCGGAAAAAAATGCCAGTTTTTGAAACCAAAAAACAGTATGGACTACTATAAAATGGTAACTTCACTGCTTATAAATAAAACAGTTAATTATTTTTACCTTATTACTATAGTTCTTTAAGAATAATTTCAAATTATATTTTCTTACACAGGTTAAGTAAAATATGTAAAACATTTACAATTACCCAAATTTCATATATTTAAAAAAAATATAGTCGTTGAGTTAGTATAATAATAGCGAATTTGATATAAATATTACATAATTTTACTATAAATATATAATAATTATAATAATAATTCGATGATCATCCTTTTAAATTAAGTTTATAAAATAGTTTGAATATTTGAGGGAAAAAAAATAGGAAAATGCACAATTTTTACGTTTTTTCTCAATATTCAATGACCTTGGGGCAGTATTTAATATTAATATTTTTAAAAGATATTTGTTATTCAGAATGAGGATATGATAGAGCAACTTTCCCACTCCGCCCCATTTTGATTAGGAAAAGAATTTTTTTTGTTTCCACAGGCGAGCGCTTTTACGTTTTTTCTCAATATTCAATGACCTTGGGGCAGTATTTAATATTAATATTTTTCAAAAATATTTTATATTCAAAATGAGGATCTGATAGAGCACCTTTCCCACCCCGGCCAATTTTGATTTGAAGAAAAAAAAAATTTCGCTCCACCCTATTGTATAGTCCCAAGAAGGGATAGATATTAGAATTTTTCTTCAGCTGCTTCTACAGTAAATGTTAAAGTTTTGCTACAAATAGGTTTAAACCAATTGATCTTAAAGAAATAAAAATAAAATTCGAACAATATGATACTTAAACTAATCTAAAAACTTACATTCCATTTGAATGAAATGGAAGCTGAGACTTTTTTAAAGGTTTGCATTTACCATGTATTTTTGTAATTTAAGTTTTTAGGGTAGTTTAAGTATCCTATTGTTTGAATTTTATTTTTTAAAATTCATTTGGTTTAAACATATTTTTTGCAAGACTTTAACATTAACTGTAGAAGCAGCTGAAGAAAAATTATAATACAGGACTCCCTCAAATCTGCAACCGCCTAAAATCCACACATCATCGCATATGTAAACAATGAAAATTTCAGTTAAGCTGTAGAGGTAAAGTAACAGGATTTTCTAGTTTTATATCATTTCATATGTATTTTAATATGTAATTCTCAATAATATGATGAGACTAAACTCGTTGTTTTTCATGAAGGAAATATAAATTTATTACTGAAAAAAAAGGATATTGCTGATATCGCTGCTAATCAGCCTTTTTACCAAATATATTATGTATTAATCAATTTTTTTCTATAGTTATTAACACTGGCAAACCTGAGATAAAACTTCCTTACTTTTTGATTTTCATGTGATTTAATAGGGTACCTTTATGAGGGAAGTGTCATTGAATGATTCAAGGAAAATGTATCTCATTTTTATTATGCATATTTAATTATACATTATTAATTATTTATTTGACCTTTACTTTTAATAATTTTATCATTTTTTAAATTATCTTACTTTTTATCATTTTAGTTTATTACTTTACTTAATTATTTTAATATTTTGCTGTATTGCAAACATTCATTATACATTTGATTGCATTATTACATTCAGATTATTGTCTAAAAAATGTAAACAAACCAGAAATCCACAAAATTCTAAAATTTACACAACCTCTGGTCCCAAGCTGCGTGGATTTGAGCGAATCTGCTGTATCTATCCTTTCTCAAGCATAAACAATGTGTAAAATAATTTTTTTTTTGTTCTGCAAATTATGTTTTTGTTTAATGATATATATGACTGATATATGATATAAATATTACATATATGGCTCATATATGAGCATTTGGCTTATACATATTGTGCATGATGTTTGTATGATGCATATAAAAGCTTGGTGTTGATCTTTAGCAAATTTGAAACTGCTACCTTGACATAATTATAATTGAGGAGGCTGCTATAACGAGAAAGCACCAAATTTGATTTGATTTTTCTTTTTTTATCCTTACTTTATATAAATATAGATCTTTAAATAATCAAAATAAAGGACACAATTGAACATTATAAAGTACTTGACTTTTATATATTTTTAAACATTGCATCAGTAGTTGTTTGTTTAAAAATAATAATAATAATTTGATAAATAAATTAAACACGGGCTAGTAATTTTTAAAAATATATAAATGTTTTTTTATATCATTCAAAGCTGGATGAAAAAACTTTATTTTATTATGAAATAATACAAGATGTCTGGTGATCTTTAAGCAAAAATTAAAACTAAAATTAAATTATTTTTAATTTGGATCTAACATTATGAATTATTGATATGTGCTATTTAATGAATTATTATTCTTTTTATTTATAGGCTTTGAAGCTGCTGTCTGTTAAATATAATGAAAATAAGTCTGAAAAGAATTAATGTAGAACAGAGTTTTCCCCAAACAGTTTCCGCAGGATCATCCTGCCTACTTTATAGTAATGAAATATAGCTCCCTTTTTGCCTTCCAGTGAAAAATATATTTTATATATGAATTGTAAAAAGAAAATATTGTTGTCAACAAGAGCCAGATTGGAAAATAAATAAATAAAACTTCATTTTTGAAAGTATTTCTTGCATCTTTATTGTATATTCCTTTATAACAATGATAATATATGTACCCTGTTCACTAAAGATTTTGAATAATTTTAAACTACAAGTTTGTACATAATTTTTAACCATATTTTATGCATGAAAATATTTGATAAATTTCATTTTTAATGCTTAAGCAATGTTTAAATAAACTTTGATTTCAAAACATTACTTAAATACACTGAATGTATTATTTTTGTTATTTTATAATATACTACAAATAATCAGGTTAATCTGAAATACATTTGATAATTTACATACTTAATTGTACAAAATGTAAATTCATTTATAAATGATTATTCAATATTTAATTGAATATATGATATTTAATTAAGAGCACAGATTAATTTTTTAAGACTTAGTTTGGTGATAACATAAATAAAAATCAGTATTTAAATGAATAAGTTTTGATGATATACTAAATTTTGTACTAGTACTCTTATCTTTGCTTTACAATAATATATAGTGTATAACAATATGGAATAATATTTTAATTTTACTCCCCCCCCCCCCTCCCAATGGCTTTTCAAAAAGAATTTTACTTTTAGTGAGTCTTGTAAACACTAACACCCTAACACTATTTCACAAAATTAGCTTAAACTGATTGATATACTTGAAAAAATATTTTTTGAAAGCTATTTATCATGTATACGAATCCATTTTACTGATATTGTATTCTGGCATGTAACACATACGTATACTTTTAGATTTAATTTTTGTATTTTTTATTATAATTGCCATATGTTGCGCAGATTGTTGTTTGATCGTTTGCAAAAACTTTCACGAGATACATAGTGAAAAATAAGATGTAAATTATTTTAAAATACAATGCTATTATTTTTCATATACTTTAATAGCAACATTTAAAAAATATAAATTACATGTTTATTAAATCAAAAGTCTTAGTTCTTATGATCAATTTTTTTATAATTTATTTTTAAAACTGATTCATAATATGCACCTATAAATTTTGATAATTTTTCTTCTATCAAAAATTATTGTTACATACCAGAATATATAGTATGTATTTTTATATTAATAAGTGAAAAGTCAATTACTAAAATGAATAAAATGGAACTTTTTTTTTTTATAATCCATGCATGAGTAATGGAAGGTTAATTTTACAGTCCAGGTATATATATATATTTTTTACATATTATGATAGTGCAGTAGGGAGTAGGTCTGCATATGAAAAACAAAGTTCACGCTCGTATTACATTTTAAATTTCTTTAATGATATTTCAAAATATTGTTTGTTATTATTATTAAAAATGTAAAATAATTTTTTTGCACACCTGGCAACAAAGGCAAATTTCAGTGTGTAAAATTTTATTCACAATACATAAAAGTTGTTAGGGAATATCACATTTTCTTCCATGAATTAGCAGCATTTGAAAAACTCAAAATTTTCAATTTCTTTGATACATTCCATTCTTAAGTGTAACCATCCTTAAAAGGAAAATCATATTCCCTGTTAGAGCTATTTTAATTCAAGTGAAAAAAAAAAGTGGAGTAGTTGAATAACACTGATTTTACAAAGAATTTAAAAGAAAAAATCCATTGTTCACAAAATGTAAAACTTCGCAGTTGACGATATGTATGCTAATGAATAATATAATAAAATTTCTAAATACAACGGCAAAATTCTACAAGTTCTAGCCATCACTAATTTCTTTTAAAAATCTTCATCTGATTTAATTATAGATATATGTTATTAAATAAAGCGAAGATTTCCATTAAAAATTAGTGCTAGCTAAAAATTGTAGCAGTTGGCAGCTATGCAAATATGGGACCTTTTTAGAAGCATTATCATCACCAATGATAATATAAACGAAAACCAAGAAATATAAATATATTTTTGCAGGAGAAATAGTATATAAAATGTGAAGAATAGCAGAAATGCATAGATTTCTAGAATCTAGCAATGCACAAAACATAATTCTTTTCATTGAGTGTTGTTGAATTCATAGAGTGTTATCTTAATGATTAGTTTTGTTATTACCTCCATGTAGTAATGATAGTATACCAATCCTAATAATATTATAAATGTGGAAGCTTGAAAATGTTTGGCTGTACTTAACGTCAAAACAAATGATTAAATGTCCTTGTATTCATTATTCATTTCTTTCCAGTAGTGCAAAATTTTCATTTAAGTTTAAAAAATTTACGGCTTATGTTAAAGCATTCTGATGTAGCATTTAATTGTATTATGAATTAAAAACTGTATTACTAAAAATTTTCTTCTTTTTTCGTGAAAGAACATAGTTGTGTTTGGGCCGAATGTAGCGAATTAAAGTCTCGTATAGCCTCTGTTTTTCAAATCAAGCTATAGCATATACTTTAGGAATTAATGTATTTTCTTTAAAGATCTTAGAAAATTAAAAGTATCATAAAAAAAGTTTATTAGCAATATGTATAAAATATATATGCTTTTACTGATTTATATGAATGAGTCCTGGCAAGGAATTAATTTAAAATATTTAAGTATTTAATATGATTTTGGGAGGAAAAAATTCTAGGTAAATTTCTATCAAAATTATTTATATTAAAAGTTTTTGTTATTTCAGTTTTTTAATGTAACGTCATCCTTGCCTAGGGGAGATAACAGATTCGTCTCATTTTGGTCCAAACTACGTATTTTGGATCAATAAACACATTCATATTAGGGCTAAAATGGGTCTATATTTCGTCCAAATGTGGGTGGTGTTTTCGGATGTAATATGGAAAAATTTTGGACGCCTATATTACAGCCAAAATTCGTGTGTATTTCGTCCGGATGGAGGTATATTTTGGACGTAATACGGACAAATTTTGGCCGATCCAAATTTCGTTCATTTTATGTTCATTTTATGCTCATTTCATAGCCAAAAAGACGTACTTCTTACGTAAAGGGGGGTGACATTTGGACGTAATTTGACGAAATTTAGGTGAAGTCCGGAGGACTTTTAGACTTCAATTGGACACGTCCATTCATCCAAATTACGTACTTTAGGCGAAAATTGGACGAATCTGTGTTGTGTGGGATTAAGCTAAGTTCATTTTCAATAAATTGTCAGGCCATCGCAGTCCCTTATGATTGACTGCGAAGGGGGCGAAAAAAAGAAGAGCACATAAAACCCCTGTCCCCAACGCGGCTTTCAAGAAGCCATTAACCCTTAAGGGGACCGGGTAAGCAAAATTCAACCAAAAAATCGATTTTTTCTTTTTTATATCATTCAATAGTTTAAACTTTTATCTTTTCAATGATGTATTACACATGTTTATACATAAAAAAATGTGTTGGACTTTTTTCATTCTTTCTAAGAGCACTTCACAGCAGTGGGCTACTTTTTTTAAAATCCGATTTCTTGATTGGCACCACTTTTCTGAACTGGTAAAATTCCGATAGTTTTCGCCTTAATTAATATGTTATTAAATAAGGGGAATTTTACTAGTTAAAAAAAATGGTGCCAATCAAGAAATCAGAATTTAAAAAAAGTAGCCCACTGACAACACTACTTCACAGCTTTAATTGAGTTTTCTCAAAACTTCGGTTTTTCAGGTTTGTGTTCCTTTTTTCAATATCTATTAAACTCAAGAACTCAAATTTTTCTAAATACTTATATTATGTCATAGTGCATACTTTTAACACATGGATTTAATGATTTGTTCAGATTATTTATTTTATGCAGTGAAATCTTACCAAAAATTCTAATTTAAAAATGTCTTTCAATAAATAATTAATAATTAATTTTCAGTTTCACTTAGAATAAAAATATTCTGTTAAAATACGTAAAACATGTTATTCAAACTATTCTAAAAAATCTACAAATCTATCTTTCACATTTCTGAGAAAAAGGTACATACATTTGGTGTATTTTAACATGGACGAAATAGAGTTTACACTGTCCCCTTAAATGAATAATTTTCTATTTTGTTTCAAAAAAATTATATATGATACTCCGTAAGGTTTTAACGTGGAAAAAAACAGAGATATATTTTTCTTACAATATGTCAACCTTTTCTTATGTTGCACATCTGCAATACAAGTAAAAACTGCTGTCATAGCTAAAATATGACAAATAGGAAATATTTTATAATAAGTATGAATCTAAATACCTTATTTTATATAAATATTTATTTTGTAAAACTTAACCCTTAAATGCATGAATTATTCTTTTGGAATTGTGTTTTTTATCTTTATATTAAGGATTAAACACCAGAAGTTTTAAGACAGATTTTTAACTTTATGTAGTAGCATATTTTAGTAATTTTTTCACAATTAATATTTCTTTATAAATATAGTGGTTGCAAAGAGCTTGATTTTATGTGACGTATATATGCCTCGCTATGCATTTAAGGGTTAAAGGCTCCAAATAAATAATTCAAGCAGAGTTGCCACTTCGACCTACTTTTTACAGTGCCAGCAGAAAAAACCTTGACACTCGTTGAAAAATGTGACTTTGTAAGATTTTATTGCTATAACTAATATTTCTTCATATTTCCCTTGGCTTTTAAGACACTTTGTAGTCTATTAAAAATAGATCTACCAACATTTCAAAATAGTTTTTGCCCATATGAACCATCAGCTGTTTTAATACCTCCTGTAGGTAGATGGGTGTGCCTCTTGAACTTTATTTTTCCTTGTGGTTCGAAGCATTTTCTATTGGATTAAGGTCAAGTGGGTTTCTTGGCCACTCAAGAACTGCAGTATTAATATCATATAACCATTTTTGCACATGTTTTACCCTATGAATTTCTAAGTATTTACTAGAATTCATAGTCATATTTTTGGGAAGGAAATATAGTACATCTCTACCTTTTTCGACGCTAAAAGCATCCCATACCACGACACTATCTGGATGCTTTACAATTTTCACAGTAAACTTTGCGTCATATCGTGCAGAAGCTTTAGGTCGTCTCACCTCATCTCATCTCCTCTCATTAACCTGAAAACACTTTTATCAGAAAACATTACTTTTTCCTATCTTATGCTGTCCTATTTGAATATTTCTTACAAACATTTAATTTAAAATTTTTCTTTGACATCAGTAAGCAGATGTTTTTTCGCAGCCCCTCGGGCTAGTAGCTCAAAGTCTTTTTGAAGTTTCTGAAGGATGATCCTTCCTGGTACATTCATTATTAAATATCATTTTTTTTTCATTTCTGTAGTTGTTATAGTTGGTTTTAAGAGTACCTAACGTTTTAATAAACTATCAGACCAGACCGAAGTCTTTCTTGATCTTCCTGAACCGATTTTTCGTTTTGATGTACTGCCACGTGGTAAATTGGCCTTGCCTTTTTTAGGGCATAGATAGTTTGCACCTGATGCTTGTAAATCTAAGGCTATACGACTTACAGAAACATTTTGTGCTAATAAAGTCAAAGCACGAAATTTTTCGACAATTATAAGCATTTTACGCTGGGATGGAAGCGCTACGCCACAAATGTCTGATTTTCACCGCTAAATTTTAATAGTATTCTTCGCCTTATTAAATCTCAGAAATTCTGTCTTTAAATGAGGTAAGGAATGTTATAAAAATTTAGTGTTAGCATTCAGCCATTTGTTGCGCTGCGCTTTCATCCCTGTTACGTCACATTATGAGCATCGGAAGAGTTTCTTTTTGCAAAGAAAGTAATTTAAAAAACCCTCTTTACAAACCACTAAAAGAACTAAAAAAAATAAAGGGAGAACTCTAAGTCATCTTAAGCTGTAAAGATCACCACTTCACGTGACCAACAGGTGATAGAAACTACGAACCACCTCTTTTTTTAACTGGAAAAAATAAAATGAAGTATATGAATATTGAGATTGTGGCTTGAGTGTCATTTTTTTTCCTTGCTGGCGCTGTACATGCTTTCTTTTAACCCTTTTAGGCGCGGAGTAATTCCGTAAAAAACTCATCAAATATTGGACTGACACCAGAATTTATAAGCGAATTTATTAGAAAATAGAATTTATTCATTTTGAGGTACGTTATAAAAAGAAAAATTTAATTAAATATTCTGGGTACCACTAAAATAAAGATTAGATGTTCTTTTTTAAAGAAACCGCGCTCGAAAGGGTTAACTTACAACTAATATCTTAGTGGAATAACATGTTGTGATACGTTTTCTCAAAAATTGTTTTATTTTATGGATTAAAGTGTTATGAGGTATTATATCATATGGTAAAACTAAAATCCTAAAATTCTATTTAATATTGAAGATATGACACTATCTTTTAATATTTAATATTTTTATATTTAATAATTTAAAAGGGGAAAACAATTTTAATATTTAAAAAATAAATGCAAATATTTTTTTGTAGAAGAGTTTAGTATCACTAATTATCATTCAAATATATGCTACTAAGAAGGAATTGAATAAATAACTAAATTACAACAAAAAACTTTCACTTCAATTTTCTCTAATTTAAATTTTTGTTACATATGATATCTTCTTCCATTCAGGTCTTCAATTCTGTTTGTATGTGGCAGTCAAATCCTGTTACTCGTTTTTCATTCACTTCCTGTTCACATAGAGCTTTGAAATTTGGACTATATCCGTATTCCTGAAGGCAATGCACGAATCAGACATTGTTTTTTTCTTAATTTGATCTCTGAGTGTGACAAATAATAAAAAAAAATTAATAATCCTTTCTCATAAACCATTGAAAATAAAATTTTGAAGCTTGACATGCCTATGGCATAAATATAATTTGTAAACTTGTGTTTCGGAATTTTTCAAAATTCAAACCCAAAGGGGGGGGGGGGGGGGTTGGTTCCTGCCGAAAAGCGTCCTTTATTTTCGAAAGACACCACAAAAAAGAAACTAAAACAAAAGAAACTAAAACTTCATAGCTACTCAATATCGTTCGATTTCCTACAAAGAAATCAGCATCAGCTTCAATATATGGAGAATAGTACCAATAGCAAGGCACTCGAGTGCAAAGGATTAATTAGAAATTCCGAGTTATCAGCAAAAAATTAGCTGCTGGCATTGCGCAAAGTTTAAAAAACCTTCATTTCTTCACTAAGAATTTCTAGCATGAATTTGGAATATCTGAGTAAAAAAGGTGGCAAAATTGACAACCGTGTTTCTGAGCCGTCTTGCATCGCTATTTCATATAAGATAATTTCTATTTAATATTTCAATTGCTGAATTGAAAATCACCTTGTGTATTTGTAGAATTTGTAGCGTGTTTCTGCGATGAAATAAGGCGGAAAATTTCTTTTAAAATTTTGGTTAAAATGTGCGCAACTGGAGATACGTGAGAACAAGCCACACTTATTTTCCAACTTGCAAAAGATTGAATTTCAAAAAATAACCGTTAATTTTTCATATAAGAAATTGAATTAATTTCTAATAAACATTACAAAAAAAAAAAAATAAAAAAAATAAAAATAAAAATAAGAAAACAAGAAAACAGAGAAAAGGAATTCTGCTTTTTCAGAATTTAGTGTGACCCCCAATGAAAAGAAAAAAAAATATATATATAAATATAGATAGTACAAAGCATAATTCAATTCGAAGATATAAAACACACGCTTTTATTTTATGTAAAATGACGTCATTCGCATCCGCTGAAAATCGCTTCCATATTTACGATCGAGTCTTAAACAACATCCTCAGAAAAGTATGCTTAGGACTTCACTATCGCAGAATAATACACAAATCCAGCAAAAAAGCGATGTCATTCAAAAAAAACTCAACTAAAAAAAAGGATCTAATGATTCACGTGTTTGTAACATTAATATGGATAGATAAAATTAAATATAGTTTAAAATAGCTTCAGGTTTTATCAGAATCAGAAGTTTATATTTTTTCAGCATAGCACGTATTTTAATTACAATTTGTTGCAGTTGTTATGGGAAAATATTAAACAAAAGATATAATAATCAGGGTTCGTACGCATAAGAAATTCAAAAAACATTTTAGACATTTTTGTACAAGAAATTTCGTATAGTAGTTGTTGATGTATCGGAAGTTAGGAATGATTTTCATTAAATAAGGCAAATAATACTTAAAAAAAAATCCTGGTACTAAAATGTCTAAATGTTTGTTTTAATTCCTTATCCGTACGATCCCTGAATTATCTACTATTTTGCATTTACTTGCTACAGAAATGGAGTACCTGAGTTGTCAAAATTAAAAAATGGCGCTAAAAACTCAAAAAAAAAAAGTAATACCTCACAAATTAATTGAGATGCAGTTTTCAAACAAATTGCATTTGAAAGTACTGTTTTCCCTATACGACGGTATAAAAATTGACAATGTGCGATGATTAGAAGTTCAAAAAATTGCAATAGAGATTATCAGTATTTAACAGTACAAAGTACTTTACAGTACAGTACTTTATTTTACGGCTGTCTTCTGTAACGTAACTTTTTTTTAGAGATGACACTTTAATTGCTTGTCGGAAGAAATAGCATACCGGTGATTGAAAAAAAAAGAAAGAAACTGCTTTCTAAGTTGAAAACGTTTCTTGCTATTGCAGTCATTTTGAACTTTGTCGATCGATCACATTATGTGCATGAGTAAACGCAAAATGCATCTTCGTATGTTTCTGAAACACCTAGAAAAAAGTATTGCTTCTCATCCTTCGTGTATAATGCAGTAATAATCTAATATTGTGTGGGCTTGTACAAAACTTTGAAAAAAAAATTCATTTCTTATAGATTTAGCATGTGATATTGAAATCACATTTTATGACACGATAAGTTTCAGGTCCAACTAGAATGAAAGTGAATGTTTTTTTTTTACATTTAGTCCTTTATAAATGTAGAAAAACAATACCATAAATATTTAAAGTTTAAATTCACTATAAGCCATGAAAATAAGTAAAATAACCGGCTGTTAATGCTAAAGAAAAATGCTTTAATTTCTGATATAAAATTTTACGATTAAATATTGCTAGAGATATATCTTTGAAAAAGTAAGGATGTTTAATTTTACTTCATCAATAAAAATAATTTTAAATATTTCTAAAACAGAGTGTATGCAGATTTATTGAAGTATTATAAAAAGAAAAAGATAAATAAATACAAGAATATTAAATTTAATCTTTCATTCTGTTACCAGAAATATTTAACAGTACTCTGTTTATGTATTTAAAACATGCGAAAATAGCTTATTTGAATTTTTGGATTGTAATTCCATTCAAGTCATCGCAGTCGCTTATGATTGACTGCGAAAAGAGAAAAAAAAGGTGAGTTTTTAAAACTCCTGTTCCCAACGCGTCTTCCAAGAATCCAATAAGTCAAACCCTTGAATGCGCGATTTTTTATTTTGTTTTGAAAAAATTACGTATGATTCTCTGAAAGGTTCACGCAGGAAAAATAATGAAAAAAAAAGTCACAGATACTTTTTTCTTATAATACGCCAATCTTTTTGTCTGTTGCACACTGCAATACAATGTAAAAACTACTGGCGTGCGGCTGCTTTACGCTAAAATATTGCAAATTAGTAAATATTTTAATAAGTATGTCTCCAAATACCTTATTTTACATAATTATTTATTTTATAAAACTTAACCTTTAACTCCCATGATAGAATACGTTCTAGAAAGTAAGCAATTCAGAGAATCTGACTTTACACCCGAAAATTCCAATAGTTAATTTCGCTTTATTTACATACGCAATGTCTGTTATTAATTAAAATAAATATTGCTATTTTATTTTTCTGGTGTGAATTAGGTGCATAAGAATAAAAAAAAATATCTATTAAGTTCAAAACAGTGTTGTTTGCATATATGCAAAGCTGCGCACTAAAGGGTTTAATACTTGATTTTTTATTTTGTTCCGAAAACATTATATATGATTCTCTGAAAGTTTTATTACACATGAAATATAATGAAAAAAGATCAGAGATACATTTTTCTTACAATATGTCAACCTTTTCTTATGTTTCACATCTGCAATACAAGTAAAAACAACTGTCATAACTAAAATATGGCAAATAGAAAATATTTTAATAAGTATGAATCTAAATACCTTATTTTAAATAAATTTTTATTTTGTAAATTTAACCCTTAATTGCATGAATTATTCTTTTAGAATTGTGTTTTTTATTCTTTTATTAAGGATTAGACATCAGAAATTTTAAGATAGATTTTTAACTTTACTTAGTAACATATTTTTGTAAATTTTACAGGATTAATATTTCTGTGTAAATATAGTGGTTGCTAAGAACATAATTTTAAGTGTTGCAGGTATGCATCACTATGCATTTAAGGGTTAAACGCTCCAATTAAATAATTCAGGCAGAGTTGCCACTTTGACCTTCATTTACAGTGCCAACAAAACAAATCTTGACACTCGTTGAAAAATGTGAAAAAAAATAAAAACACCCCCATTATAAGATTTTATCGCCAAAACTAATATTTTGTCATATTTCCCTTGACTTTTAACCCTCTCGCTGAGCAATTGTTTTATTAAAATAGCTTCAAAAATTGTGTATTTAAGAATTATTATTCTTTTGCCACCGGTTTTTCAAAACAATTTTTTTTTCTAATTTAATCTGGAAAATGCTCCGATTAAATAAGGCAAAATTTACAATAAAAAATAACTGGTGGGAATAATAAAGGAGGATTAATTATACGGAAAAATGCATCCCCGAGAAAATCTTGGGTTCCGCAGCGAGAGGGTTAATACACTTTGTAGTCTATTAGACATAGAAATTACTAACTTTTCGAAATAGGCTTTGTCCCTATGAACCAAAAACTGTTTTAATACCTCTTGCAGTTCCTTGATGCTGGATGGGTGTGCCTCTTACACTTTATTTTTTCTTGTGTTTCCAAGCATTTTCTATTGGATTAAGGTCAAGTGGGTTGCTTGGCCATTCAAGAACTGCTGTATTAACAACATGTAACCATCTTTGCACAAGTTTTGTCCTATGAATTTCTAAATATATACTACCATTCATATATTTTTGTGAAGGAAATATAGATCATTTCTACCTTTTTCGACACTAAAAGCATTCCATACCACGGCACTATCTGGATGATTAATGTTTTCCCAATAAATTTTGCGTCATATCATGTGGAAAATTTAGGTCGTCTCACCGTTATCTGACCTCCTCTGATTACCGTGAACGCACTTTTATGAGAAAACATTATTTTTTTCCCTCTCTTATGCTGTCCAATTTGAATATTTCTTACTAAAATTTAATTTTAAAATTTTCCATGACATCAGTAAGCAGAGGTTTTTTTCGCTGCCCTTCGGGCTAGTAGCTCCAAGTTTTTCTGAAGTTTCAGACAGATGATCCTTACTGATACATTCATTAGTAAATATGACTTTTTTTATTTCTGCCGTTGTTATTGTTGGTTTTAAGAGTACCTGACGCTTTTATAAACTATCAGACTCGGCTGAAGTTTTTCTTGCTCTTTGAACCGATTTTTCATTCTGGTTTACTGCCACGTGGTAAATTGGCCTTGCTTTTTTAGGGCCTAGATAGTTTGTCCTGATGCTTACATATCTAAGGCTATATGACTTACAGAAACATTTTGTTCTAATAATGTCAAAGCACGAAGTTGTTCGACAATTCTAAGCTTTTACTGCAGAGATGCAAGCGCTGCGCCACAAACGTCTGATTTTCACCACTAAATTTTAATAGTATTCTTCGCCTTATTAAATATCAGAAATTCTGCCATTAAATAAGGTGAGGTACTATAAAAATTTAGTGTTAGCAATCAGCCATTTGTGATTTGTCAATTCACGCCTTTTTATTTACACAGTCTAACCCAGTTTTACGACCAACCTTGCCTTAGCTGCATCTCTTGCAATGTCAGAGCACTTCACAAAACCTCCGCATATAGAAACGACATCATCCACTGCGTTAAATATGTTAATACCGCTTTTGCTGGCTTCTAATAATTTCAATTCCAACAGTTCTTCATGAATTTCAAATGCTTCGTTTTTTGTTCTGACAAAGATAAGGAGCTGGCTGGTGCCAGCTATATCTGTGCTCTCATCTAGATATAGAAAGTAAAATGCCTTTGAGAGAACCTGAAACTCCACCACCCATATCATAAATTCTTCTACTTACTGTCTGATGAGACAAGGAAACTGTTTCAAATCTTTTAGCCATATTATTATCTCCAAATGAAGATGCCATTTGTACAGCACATCTCTTAATGAGCTCACCATCCTTAAAAGATTTTAAATTTTAGCTAGCTCTAAACATACCTCATAAGATGTATTTAAACAGCATTGTTTGATTGTTGCAAGATATTCTTGTGTCTAGTTATTTTCAGATTCAAATCATTAAACACTCAACATCTGGTTGATCCCTAATATTGATTGTTCGTAGCAGTGCTGATGTAGCGACCCCCCCCCCCCCAAAAAAAAAAAAAAAACTCCTTCGAAACATATATGACTTCAAGACAGATGTGGTTTTCCACACTGATAAACACTGTGGTGATAACACTGTGGTTTTCCATTATGGTCAACATAAAAGTAACTTTCCTGCTACTTTGACTGAAATTGTCGTTTCTCATCTTCAAAACGCCGTTTCTTAATTTCCGCCATTTTAGGTACGCTCTCGCAACAACAACGACAACAATCTTTTGTCGTACTAAATCTCTGAAACAACTTCTTTCGTCAAAATAACCACTTCGATTTGCCCAGCGCTCCGAAACCTTCCAAAAAACCCTCCACAGCACACGAACGATCGCTAATCTATTGGCAAACAATCCCCGGTGACCACCCGTCGCTTGGAGGCGGGGCCGATTCTCGTCTTTACCACCTGCTTCCTTCGTAGCAGTGCTGAATGAAAGTGACAATTGAAGTAGGCACGCCACGGATTATAACGGTCGAAAAATGAAGCTTTAATATGGCCTTTATAAGGTAAATGAAAACTGTAAGATGCAGTTGACATAAACTTAAAAAAAAATTATAATAGTATTGCTTGAAAACTTAAAGCACTAAGAAGGGTAAACGATTATTTGTCCAAATGTAAATTTAAAATACTTTTTATTAACAAGGGCAAGCGCACACAAAAATGAATAGGTTGGCTGCATGTGGTGCGTAGGCCGCGGTTTGGACCACACTGTGTTAGGTAGAACAGTAAAAGTTTGTGATTTAGGTTTAATATCGGGATGCGACTGCATGCGAAATATTGTGATGAGAGAGCAATCAATTGCAATCCAATAATTTGTACATTTATTGAAAATTAAATAACGCTTTTAGATTAAATATAATTTCAATAGCCATGTCTTCACGTTTAACACATTAATGGTATAATCCACTACTTACGAAATGTAATGGGATATTTCATTGCTTTTACTCTTAATAAATGTTAAACCAACTATATATATATATATATATATATATATATATATATACATTAAAGCCAATAAACTTCTATTAAAAATTCTTAATCAATTATATTTACTTACTACAAACAAGATAATACACATTGTATAAAAAATAACTATCAACTGGTAAATATTTTTAAAAATCTTCATTGTGTATATAAAATAACGACATATGACTTCAAAGATCTTTTTAATAATATAGATTTATTAGATTTACATAATATTATAAATGCATTATTTAAAAAGTATTATAAAAAACTGGAATTACCATCTAATATAGATATCACTTATTTAAAATTTTTAACAAACTTCATTATCTATAATAATTACATCTTGCAAGATTACACATTATATTTACAGCACGTCGGTATACCACAAGGTGGTTGTACATCCAGTTTATTATCAGACTTATACTTATATCACTATGAACGTACTTTTACTAATCATAATCTACATTTATATCGTTATATTGATGACATAATTTTAATTGCCACTGATCAATCTAAAATTTCTCAATTTCCAGTTGATTATCCCACTAATTTGGAATTAGCGGAAAACCACTTATCTAACAATAGAATTAACTTCTTAGATCTTAAAATTACAATAAAAGACAACAAAACAATAACAGATTTATATGATAAACTTAAAGAATTTATATTCAAAGTTAATACATTTACAAATTTTAATCTTGTTTTCCTCATTCTGTATATCGAAATACAGTAGCGCTCAAAAGTATTTTGACAACCTTATATTACCTCTTATTTTATTTAATATGAAAATGTAAATGAAAATATATTCCCTATAATTGAGAACATTATGACTGCAGTTATTCAAATGCATCAAGTTTCAACTTGACATACTACATTCGGCGCCACCCAAGAAATATGACTCCTCCTTAGCTCAAAAGTATTTTGACAATTAGTTTACATTTAATTGTTGAAGGTGTCAGTGTCGCTATAGCTTCGATTAGTATTTGTATCGACTTATTGTGATTATTTTTAAATGCCGAAATGTAAAAAATATTGAAGTGATTCTAGAAAAGCCGCTGTAAATGCACTTAAGAAAGGTAGACTGCAAGCAGAATAAGCTCGTTCTTTTAATATGTCTAGGCAACTTGTTATTACATGGAATAAAGTTTTTAATAAACAGAAATACATCGAAAATAAGCCTCAAAGTGGCCATCCGAAAAAAACAACTTGCAATGTTGACTGTATTATAAAAATGATATCGACAAGTGATTGTCGTAAGTTCGTTGTAATAAAGTAAAAGGAATTGAAAGAAAATTACGGCATAGAAATGCACGTTTCATCAGTCAAACGACGGCTAAACCTTTATGGTTTACATGGCAGAAGACCAGCAAAAACACGTTTGTTATCTACTAAGAATAGGTAGGCTAGAGTTGCATTTGTAAAACGGCATAACCCTTTCAGGGGCAAAACAATTCCATTGCTAAAGTGTTGAATTTAATGGCTGACGCCGGAATTTGAAAACAAATTTATTTGTAAATAAGAAAAAGCTATATTTCACACTATACACTATATAATAAACCGATTTTTATTAAACCAAAATTCCGGTGTCAATCATTAATTTCAACACATTAGCAATGGAATTGTTTTGATCCTGAAAGGGTTATGCCGTTTTACAAATTCAACTCTAGCCTTCCTATTCTTAGTAGATAACGAACGTATTTTTGCTGGTCTTCTGCCATGTAAACCATAGAGGTTTAGGCGTCGTTTGACTGATGAAACGTGTATTTCTATGCCGTAATTTTCTTTCAATTCATTTTTTATTATTACAGCGGACTACGACAATCACTTGTAGATATTATTTTTTATAATACAGTCAACACTGCAAGTTGTTTTTTTCGGATGGTCACTTTGAGGCTTATTTTCGATGTATTTCTGTTTATTAAAAACTTTTCCATGTAATAACACGTTGCCTAGACCCATTAAAAGAACGAGCTAATTCTGCTTGCAGTCTACCTTTCTTAAGTGAATTTACAGCGGCTTTTCTAGAATCACTTCAATATTTTTTACATTTTGGCATTTAAAAATAATCACAATAAGTCGATATAAACACTAATCGAAGCTATAGCGCCACTGACACCTTCAACAATTCAATGCAAACTAATTGTCAAAATACTTTTAAGCTAAGGAGAAGTCATATTTCTTCGGTGGCGCCGAATGTAAACAACAAGTTGAAACATGATACATTTGAATAACTGCAGTCATTGTGTTCTCAATTATAGGGAATATATTTTCTTTTACATTTTTATATTAAATAAAATAAGAGAGAATATAAGGTTGTCAAAATACTTTTGAGCGCTACTGTATAATACAGAATAAAATGTCTATGTTCTTCTCATCTAATTAACAATAATATTAAAAAACTAATTTATGATCCATTAAATCATGGTTTTCCAAAAAAATTCATATTTTCATTAATATACAATTAGTACTTACATGATGTTTAAAAAATCAAATTAACACATGCGTAAACAAAATTACAAAAAAAATTTATAAAATAAAAAAATATTTATATAAAAAATTAAAAATTGTAAAATAATAACAAACAATTACTATAGGATGGTGGGGTGGGTAGATGTTAGAGTACGGCAGAGGGTGGTGTTGTCTGGATAATACGCAATGGTTAATTTAAAAAAAATGATGGGGCTTTTGTATTATAACTACATTTCTAATACGTATTTTATATGGATGTTGATTTTATGCTTTATATGTAATTGGTGACATTTTATTTTAATTCATATTAAATTTAGCTTATTTAATACTTAATCAAATTCAAAATTAACTTGATTTTTTAATTTCTGTCAAATCAGGACAATATCATATTAATTAATAATAGTATGCTATCTTTATAGTGATTAATATGCATATAAGTTTATTTGATATAACTAATGTTATATTGTATGTATTAAAAATGGGTAATTTGTTTTTATTATTATTCCTCTATACTTTTTAATATTGTTTTATTTTCAACTTTGTATTCCATGATTAATTATCGGTTCAATGTGTTTGATTGTCACAATCATATTTTTTAGCTTTTTTATGGCTAATATGAAGATAATCCAAATTAGTGATCTTTAGGCAATTGGGAATTTTAGAATTTGACAATCCTCTATAAACATCCATTTTTTTCCCTGTTCATTTTATTAATTTATTATTTTTTATAATGAACTAGCAGGCTATGCCCGCTGCGCTGGTCAATATTTCCAAATGAACCTTGGATTAAACTAAATGGGGAATTTGAACTTGTATTTTAAACAATATGGATCTTCAGCTTGACCTTGCACATTACTGAAAACGATGCGAACGCCATTGCGATGTAATGTTATCTTAAGCGTTGGACAAAATTTAGCAATTAAGAAGTAATTGTTTTAGTTGATTATAAACAGCGCACTTATGGTCGGGTAATGAGACCGTTATGACAACAGGAATTAATACCACTGTAACTAATCAACATATAATGAAATCGTATATACTACCCTCATAGCATGCATGGTCACGGTGACGTCGTTGTGACGTCACTGTAAGTCACTGTGGTCACGTCACATCTGTGACCAAAATGCCACCCCTCAGTGATGTCACATTGTGACTGAGATGTGAACTTCTTAGAAAACTTAAAAAAATTACGAAAATTCTTTAAAACATGTTATTTACTGTAAAATTATGTTTTCCTGGCAATTAAAAAAAAATTGTGAGGTCACTGTTATATCACTGCTATGTAACGTACGTCACGTCACATATGTGACAAAAAAACCACCATATTGTAAGTCACAGTGTGACAAAAATATGAACTTCAAAAATCTTTGAAAATGAAGAGAAATATTTTAAACAGTCACGAGTTACATGGCATAAGGAATAAAATATATTAGTGGATAGCAAATGGTAAATTCTCTCACTAAAGGGGAGAGGGGGGGGGGGCATAAAAAATAAAGTGCACGATACAATCATTAATAAACTAAATTTTCAGGCTATATTTTATCAATTTGATATCTAAGATAGTGAATGTATACTTTTTCATGATTTCAATTTTATCTAGCATTTGGATAATATAATTAGAATTAGGAATATTAAATTTATACACTTTACATATTTAGTTTGCTGGGAGGAAATTTATTTATTTATTTCTTTTTTTACCGACCAGGATTATTCGAAACACTTCTGTGGTTTCAAAATAAAAATTTTCTATTACAGTTAAATCTGCACCTTTTAATGAGCACGTAGAAAGAGTCTTCAGAGTTTAGTCATCTATGCATTTATTGCTTTAGAATATTTTTATAATTTGTATTCAAGTCATAAATTCTTCTTCTTTCAGACTTTTTAAATAAAATTAGCATTTTCCGAAAATAAAAGAAATATACAAAATTTGTGCAAAACAAACTTTACTTTAGAAAAAAAAAAAAAAAAAAAAAAAAAAAAAAAAAAAAAAAAAGGGGGGGGGGGGCTCGTTATTACCATTAAATTTATTTTTACACCTTTTGAAAATTTAAACAATGGTATATCTAATAAACTCTAATTATGAATATTATTATTATAATTATTTAGAAAAAATGAACTTTACAATACATTTTAACTTGTATTATTTGGTACGGATAAAAAGAAAAGGTTAAATACATTGGACATTTCTTCAAATACAAAATTTTAATTAACCATACTTTCAGAAAATTACTGCGCATTCAAGTTTCATATCTCTTGCATGCAAAAACAAATAATCTGTACCAGACCACCTGCTTGAAAATCGTCTGCCCACAAAAAAATAAACATGAGAAGACGCGGGAAATAAATAGTTCACTGTTTTTAGAACATCACCTTCACCACGTCTACAACACTTTAAGATAAGGAAATGACCATTTTTGGATACACGGATATTAATAGAACGTATATGTAAGTTTTATTTAATTTAAATATTTTATTCCTGATTTGTACATATGAGTTAAATAGTTTTATGTTATATTTGTAAGAGACTGATCTTTAAACTGTTAGAAGCGATATTTTAAAATTCGATAACTGTAAAGAAAAATATCTTAATCTGCCATCGCTTGAAAAAAAAAAACTGCGCAGAGACTGTGCATGCCTACATTCATACTGGAATTAATATAAACATTAATTTACTCTTACTTGAGATTGAAAATGTATGGAACGACAATGATTTGGAATTATTTTATCGGCTTCTTACTATTTTTTGATTACTAACACTTATAGTTATTATTATTTTGGGGTTAAATATGATGTTCGATTATCATAAGATTACGAAACTGTTTCAGATTAGAAATTAACATTATACTGGGAAAATGTATCTTTACATATTACAGTAGTGAAACATTTGAAAGAATTTTCTTTTAGTGCTAATAATATTTTAAATTATCTTTCAAAATCCTAAATCTTCAAACCAATGTTTTCAGATTTAACATTTGCCGAAATTATAAAATAATAGGAATTCCTTATACCATATCGAAATATTTTTGAGATATTGTTAAATCTAATAAGGCATTTAATTTATCTATTGAGTTTGCTGTTGTTTAATAGTACAATTATAAATCCTAATTATTATTTTTAGTATTTTTCAAATTGGTATATTTATTTTTTTAAATTGTATGTAAGCATTTTTTCTTTTCTGTTTGTGATTTTAATGAAACATTTAATTATAGACATTCTGAATCGGTTATTAAATTTTCTTCTATTGTAAATTCATTTTCTACGTTTATGATACGCGTAATTATTGGCACTAAAAAGCAAAATATGATACTTAAGCATTGAAAAAAAGTGTTTTTCATGCCTGATGGGAAGTTATAGATTAAACTGCTTTAGTATATATTTTTTAAAAGTTCATATAATACAGGATACATATTATAGGACACAAGTTGAAAAGTGCTTATGACTTCGGTTTGTCTGTCCGTCTAGCAGTCTGCCCGCACTCTAACTCTCGAAAATATACTCTGATTGCCATGAAATTTTTGGATGTTATTGAAGTTTACCATAGCACGGTACCTATTTGTAATGAAGTTTGTAGCATGCTTTGTTCATTTACAGGGACAGCCAAAAGTTTTCCGTTACATTACAGCCTATGGAAAAAAATCGTTTCAAATGATTTTTTATGATTTTACGCACGCTTTCAAACAGAATAAAATTTATATGCATTTATGAAGTGCACTAAAATATGCATTCTGTTGACTATGCGATGCAAAGAATAGTTATTGTTCATTTACAGGGCTAAAAAAGGAATTCAAATACATAATGATATAGGGGTGGAGGGAATTGTTTGCGGCATACTTTAATTATGTTAATCTATTTCATATATAATGAAATTGATATATGTCGCTGAGGTTTACATACTATAAATTATTTCATGTATAATACGAATAATACGTATATAGCATTTACAGGGACACACAAAATATTTCAGATACTATATTGTATCCGAAGTACTGTTCATTAGCGATGATTGCTGGAAATGTATTTTTAATTATGATATGCGCTTTTATGATTCACTATTTTTATGCATAGTATATGGTGTATATAAATGCTATAATTCCTGTACAAGGCTACACAAAAGTATTCGTAAGGATTACTGGGTATGGGCGCAAATTGCTTAAAGGTGGTTTTTAAATGAGTTATGCTCTTTTTTGCTGAACTGCATTTAATTTACCAAGAAATGTTTGTAGAATATAGATAAAACGATATACAGGATCACGTAAAGAATTGGATACATGACCGTCTATAAATTATAATTTCTGGAAATGTGATTTCAGCAGTTTTAAGAGTGTCTTAGTTTGAATTAAATTTTAACTAAATAGTGGCGTGTAATAAAGATTCTAGGTAAACTACAGGGTTGTACAAAAGTATTCAAGTATGTTTCCATACATTAGTATAAATTGCTGAAAAAGAATTTCAACCTGTTAGGCGTTTTCTTGCTAATACATAAATTTTCCCATTATATAGTATATATGCACTTAAAAAATGGGAAGTCAAAATTGAGTAAAAAGTACTCAAATTTAAATGCGTCACATACTCAAAATAGCTCCGATCCAAATGTACTCAAAGTTGAGAAACACATGTACTCATTTTTTATTCATTGGTTGTGATCAAATATGAATCATTATGTACTGCCCCCCTCCCCCCCCCCCAAAAAAAAGAAAAACCTAAAATTTAAAGTAAAAATGTACTGACATTTATTTCCCGTTCAAAGTTCTTAACAAGAAATGTTTAATTGATTATTTATTAAGAAAAATTGCAAAATTCTTAACAAGATACTAAAATCGAACATTTTTATGACAAGAGCATTATTTCCAAGCACTTTTAAATTATTTTTAAAATGCTGTGCATAATTTAATATTTACACTAATAAACATCATTTATGCCGCCATAAATGAAATGAACCATTACAGGGTACAAAACTATTCGTTTGTTTGGGTTTGATAACATGTGATGTTTCAAAATAGAGAAAGCATGGGTTCATTTTTGATCCAAAAATATTCAATTCGATATGAGTACGTCGGTTTACTTATTTTTGAGTACTTCATTTATCTCAGTGTATCAACCTACAGATCAAATACAGGGTTGTTCAAAAGAATTGGAAAACATATTTGGCTATGGACGGTAACTGCTGAAATCAATTTTTCAAATGTTTACTTAATTATCTTATTTACGTCATTTCCCTAAATTACGATGTCTTGTTAAAGCATTCAGAAAGTGTTGGAAAGTATTTTATAATCTATGATTAACGCATGATTTTTCTTACTCGTTTTTTTTCTATTTCCCAGATCAGTCTTTTCCTATAAAACATACCAAATCTGTTTAGCTCATATTCACAAAATACAATATACACGGGAATAAAAAATTTAAATAAATATCGCTTATCATGCCGCTCTATAAATAATAGTTGTATTAATATCCGTGAGTCTCCATGTTCGTATTTAATAAAGCAATGACAAATCACAACAAATTACAAAATTTACACATTCTAAATATCAAGCTTGAACTCAATATCAAGCATAGAACTTAATATCAAGCATAGAACTGAATAAAAAAATATGTCAGTTGATAAGCATTGATTTTTAAGTGGATAAATTTAAAATGATTTAGAAGAATAGGACTCCAAAATAGCGATATTTTGCTAAAAAGTACGGTAAAAAGATAAGATTTTATATTTACAGCAAAAGGTTATTTCAAAATTCATCGCTGTATTAATACTTAGAAATTTTTCCAGAGAGAATCCTTCGCCTTATATACAATATTTCAAATGAAAATCAAATATCAAATTAATTGCTTAAAAGGCGCAAATACTGAAAAAGATTCCAAGCCGGGACTCGAACCCGGGCCATCAGTATAGCACACTGATATTCTACCGACTAAACCACATGGAACGACGCCCAGTCTGTAAAATTTCTCACTATTACAGGTTGGCAAGGCTACAAACGCAGCACAAGATGGAATATTTATCGTGAGCCACCGACATGCGGTAAACACGAAACTTAATGAAATCCAGCATCGAAACTATATTAATAATTGGAAATTTTTCCAGGGAGAAACATTCGCCTTCCATACAACATTTCAAATTAAAATTGCCTTTCAAGCAATTAATTTGAAATTTGATTTTCATTTGAAATATTGTATGCAAGGCGGATGGTTCTCTGGAAAAATTTCCAAGTATTAATATAATTTCAATCGATACTGGATTTAATTAAGTTTCGTGTTTGCATCATGTTGGTGGCTCACGCTAAATATTCCATCTTGTGCTGAGTTTGTAGCCTCGCCATCATGTAATAGTGAGAAATTTTCCAGACTGGGTATCGTTCCATGTGATTTAGTCGGTAGAATGTCAGTGCGCTGTACTAATGGCCCGGGTTCGAGTCCCAGCATGGAATCTTTTTCACTATTTGCGTCTTTTAAGCAATTAATTTGAAATTTGATTTTCATTTGAAATCACAGTGTTTATGACAAGTTCGTCACAAATGACCCATATTTCACAAATTGGTCACAGTGTGACGTCAAAGCATTGTCGCTTTCGTCACAGGTTCGTCACAAAATTAATGCCAAAATAGTCACAAATGACACACTTTTCACAAATTTGTCACACCGTGACTTCACAGAGTGGTCACAATGTGACGTCACAAACGACCTCTAAAACGGCCATAACGACCTCGCATTCTAGTCACTGTGACGTCACATCGACGGTCACAAAATCACAGTGTGACTTCACAACGACGTCGCCGTGACGTCACCATGCCTTACGGGTAACACCATTCCTAAAAGTCATGCAACAGGGCCACTTGTAACAAAATATGTTCTGTAGATTTTTTTAAAAAGGCTAAACTTTCATAATCAGGTTCACTTAATTTTTGAACTTTTACTGTTGCTCTATAACTAAGTACCCTTGAACAATATGTATACACTAAAACCTTTCCAAAATTATTACCTAACTAATTGTGGTATATCCTACGAAAGTATTATAAACAATCGGAATGAAATACAAATTTCCGTTGTAAATATATAGTAGATGATGATGATGCGATATTGTGTAATAGAATTCATAGTAAAGTTTTCGCTTCAAACAAAAACGATGCTTTCAACATTAAAGTTAATACACCAATATGTGAAGTATCCGATTACGGAAGGTTAACTTGAATTCTCATGAGCAGCAACTACTCAAAGAAAAGTGAATATGTGGCTTTTGTGATACTTTTATGTCAGCCGGGCGCAGGTAATAAATCAATAAAGATTGTTTTCATAGCATATTCTTATTTTATTATTTTCATTTAAAACACAAACCTTTCACTCATTTCATTTAAAATGCATGCCTTATACTAATTTCATTTAAAAAACTGAAAAGATAAAGAATAACAGGAAATAATGCCATAATTAAAAGCAAAAAAAATTATTTTTAATTTACATACGCAAAATGTAACTACTGCTACTGGGAATTTTTAAAATGCTATCAGCGAAATGTGCGCACGGTTGTTATAAATGTACCCATCTTTTCTTCTTATCGAGGAGCAATTTATAAATCGCACAATATTATTCCAATTCCAATTTCTTTCATTGAGGAACCTATGACCGGAAAAAATGGAAAAAGACTCTTGTAGATTCTTCGGATGACGGCATCTGACGCCATAAACTGAGTTTATATATATGAAAATAATTTTTAAGTCATTACAAATATTGCTTTCATACTTAAATATTTTCATTGGTGCTACTTGTTATCCCGTCGACCAATTTCGCCAAATTATATAACTCGCCAAACCATTCGCCAAATTATATAAATTAACATAATCTTTATTTTAAATAACGAAATAACAAATAAATTAGTATAACATTAATAAAAATACAAATAAAACATCGAAATTAAAATCACTTGATGACGTAAACACGTGTAGTTTGTTTAAATTCAAGTGAATTTGATATTTACGATCAACCATTATTGGCATTTAATCTTATAGTTTGACGATAGATTTTATAGACGGAATATCTAAGTAGTACCTTTTCCATTTTTGTTTTATAACGCTAAATTCTCAGTAATTTTTTCCCTTTTATTTTACATAAAATCACTATTTTTTTAAAAAAATTAAGATGCTTGCATTTTTATTTCAAACTCATAGAGCCGTTTTTATTTTTTAGCCAAAAGGGTTGATTTGAATTTTTTCCGTTGCTAGAGTAACGGATGTAATGATAGATATTTTGAGGTTTAGATGCCAAAGACACCGCCAAATTAGAAAAATATGAAATGGTCATGAACTGTTGGACTTATAAAAATTTATTTGGTAGCATTCGATTCAGCATACAAAACTACATTAAAATATGCTATCATTTGACGCATAATTTTGATATTCGATTTTTTTTCCCTCCCCGTGGAAAAACCATTAGGGGTGACACTTTAGAAAATACTTTCTTAGCAGAAGTTTATGTCATAAGAAGTATTTTTACCACGATTTTCAAGATTTTAGGTTCAGTAGTTTGCGCTGTGCGTTAATTAGTCCCCTAATCCAGACTTTATTTTATATACTATATTAGATATGCGATTTTGCGGTGAATTGATGATCGAAAATTAGTCCAATATCATTTGAAATATTACATAACAGAGGAGAAAGTACGAAGAAAGACGAAGAAGAAATGACGATTCACAAAATATTTGTAATTTTTTTTTTTTCAAAATGTTGAATTTTTTCATAGTAATAACGTATTAAAACATAAATTTCCTTAAAAATTATCTGTATTTCCTAGATTTGAATTCTGTGAATTTTCCTATAAATGAAATTGGCGATATCACTTGAGAAAATAGATAATATTTGCTTAAATAAAATGGGTAATATTCGTTGATCTGAGTTCGAGTTTATAAATATCACATGCTTTCGGAATTCCGGCGAAAAACATTTTAATAAGTATGAAATTATTTTACAATATGTATGTGTGGCAGAAATTCACACTGAAATTTAAGTATTCGATTCCATTTTTAAAATATTAACTGATATCTATATAAGTTACAATTAAATATGAAAATGTACTCAAAGAATGATCTCTTTCACCTAAAAAAACACCATTTGTGAGAACATCCTCAAGTTAATGTCACGCTTATGCATTTTTGGCTTAAAATCACATTGTTTGGCGACAAAAGAAAAATAATAAATTGTAAAGAAACAAATAGTAATTACACATGTGACTCACAATTACATCTGCTTGTTTCTTCTATAAGTCACGTGATGGGACAGTTAGATATTAAAAAAAAGAAAAGAACAGAACAGAGAGAAAATGTCGTTAAAATTTCATCTAATCAAATTTTCAGATTCGTTTCCATATCTAACGCAAGCGATAAAGAGCCAAATATTGCATATCAAGTGTAATATTTCTTTTTAAATTAATTTTTAAGCATTACAAATATTTATTTCAGGTTTTGATTAAATGTTTCCGTTTTTTAATATTATCACTCATTAAAATGGATTTTCTTCTTCTTTTTTTCTTTTTTTTTTTCATTTAAATAAAATTATTAACAGTTTTTCTTTTATTTTTCGAGGTTTAATAGCCGTTTCAATTTTTTTTTTTATCAACGATGAATTTCGCCAAGAAATAAAATGGTAACCTTATCGCCCAAAATAACAGAATTTTCTGGCATAATTCTAAAACTAATATAGGTAGAATAATGTGTTATAGCTTAAAACCTTCCCTGAAACAATACCTATCTAACAGTATAGGTTCCGTAAAAATCCATGCAGTAGAACTCGAAATCTAGGCGTTCGGAACGAAATTTCAGTTTGGATTTTATATATATAATAGATAATAGAATAGATAATAGATTTTATATATATATAATAGAATAGATAATAGATTATGTGTTATAAACTATCTCAAAGTTTAAAACAGATCGCATTGTTAGATTTCCTAATTTTAACAATATCGCGTTATGTTAGTTCCAAATTCCACCACCAGGGAGCGCACTCTATTCTCAACGAAAGCGTATCTGAACGAAACTCCTTCATGCAACCTTTCCGTAGATACATGAATCGGGAGGGTGGCGGTCTTAACCAATAATTTAAGATAATTGCTGAAATTACTACGAAAAATATTTTAAAGGGGTCCTACGCGGTCCCCTAATAGAGTTAGAGGAAATCCGAAGACGGCAAAATAATCGCGGGGAAAAGTTTGCTTGGGTGCTTCGGAGCTACTTTTGGCGCGAGATCTAAGCTCTACGACCAATAGGAGCCCAGATATTTAAGGAAATATGAAGTAACAAAGTCCAAAATAATAGAATTTTCCGTACCAATTCTATAACCAATCTAGGTAGAATGATGTGTTATAGCTTAAAACCTTCCCTGGAACGATACCTATCTAACGGTATAAGTTCCGTAAAAATCCATGCGGTAGAACTCGAAATCTCGGCGTTCGGAACGAAATTTCCGTTTGGATTATATATATATAAGTAGCAGGCTATGCCCGCTGCGCTGGTCAATATTTCCAAATGAACCTTGGATTAAACTAAATGGTGAATTTGAACTTGTATTTTAAACAATATGGATCTTCAGCTTGACCTTGCACATTACTGAAAACGATGCGAATGCCATTGCGATATAATGTTATCTTAAGCGTTGGACAAAATTTAGCAATTAAGAAGTAATTGTTTTAGTTGATTATAAACAGCGCACTTATGGTCGGGTAATGAGACCGTTATGACAACAGGAATTAATACCTCTGTAACTAATCAACATATAATGAAATCGTATATACTAACACCATTCCTAAAAGTCATCCAACAGGGCCACTTGTAACAAAATATTTTCTGTAGATTTTTTTAAAAAGGCTAAACTTTCATAATCAGGTTCACTTAATTTTTGAACTTTTACTGTTGCTCTATAACTAAGTACCCTTGAACAATATGTATACACTAAAACCTTTCCAAAATTATTACCTAACTAACTGTGGTATATCCTACGAAAGTATTATAAACAATCGGAATGAAATACAAATTTCCGTTGTAAATATATAGTAGATGATGATGATGCGATTTTGTGTAACATAATTCATAGTAAAGTTTTCGCTTCAAACAAAAACAATGCTTTCAACATTAAAGCTAATACACCAATATGTGAAGTATCCGATTACGGAAGGTTAACTTGAATTCTCATGAGCAACTACTCAAAGAAAAGTGAATATGTGGCTTTTGTGATACTTTTATGTCAGCCGGGCGCAGGTAATAAATCAATAAAGATTGTTTTCATAGCATATTCTTATTTTATTATTTTCATTTAAAACCCAAACCTTTCACTCATTTAATTTAAAATGCATGTCTTATACTAATTTCATTTAAAAAAGTGAAAAGATAAACAATAACAGGAAATAATGCCATAATTAAAAGCAAAAAAATATTTTAAATTTACATACGCAAAATGTAACTACTGCTACTGGGAATTTTAAAAAGGCTATCAGCGAGATGTGCGCACGGTTGTTATAAATGTACCCATTTTTTTCTTCTTATCGAGGAGCAATTCATAAATCGCACAATATTATTCCAATTCCAATTTCTTTCATTGAGGAACCTATGACCGGAAAAAATGGAAAAAGACTCTTGTAGATTCTTCGGATGACGGCATCTGATGCCATAAACCGAGTTTATATATATGAAAATAATTTTTAAGTCGTTACAAACATTGCTTTCATACTTAAATATTTTCATTGGTACTACTTGTTATCCCGTCGACCAATTTCGCCAAATTATATAAATCGCCAAACCATTCGCCGAACTATATAAATTGACATAATCTTTATTTTAAATAACGAAATATCAAATAAATTAGTATAACATTAATAAAAATACAAATAAAACGTCGAAATTAAAATCACTTGATGACGTAAACACGTGTAGTTTGTTTAAATTCAAGTGAATTTGATATTTACGATCAACCATTATTGGCATTTAATCTTATAGTTTGACGATAGATTTTTGGTCGACTGAATATTTAAGTAGTACCTTTTCCATTTTTGTTTTATAACGCTAAATTCTCAGTAATTTTTTCCCTTTTATTTTACATAAAATCACTATTTTTTTTTTTAATTAAGATGCTTGCATTTTTATTTCAAACTCATAGAGCCGTTTTTATTTTTTAGCCTAAAGGGTTGATTTGAATTTTTTCCGTTGCTAGAGTAACGGATGTAATGATAGATATTTTGAGGTTTAGATGCCAAAGACACCGCCAAATTAGAAAAATATGAAATGTGCCATGAACTGTTGGACTTATAAAAATTTATTTGGTAGCATTCGATTCAGCATACAAAACTACATTAAAATATGCTATCATTTGACGCATAATTTTGATATTCGATTTTTTTTCCCCTCCCCGTGCAAAAACCATTAGGGGTGACACTTTAGAAAATCCTTTCTTAGCAGAAGTTTATGTCATAAGAAGTATTTTTACCACGATTTTCAAGATTTTAGATTCAGTAGTTTGCGCTGTGCGTTAATTAGTCCCCTAATCCAGACTTTATTTTATATACTATATTAGATATGCGATTTTGCGGTGAATCGATGATCGAAAATTAGTCCAATATCATTTGAAATATTACATAACAGAGGAGAAAGTACGAAGAAAGACGAAGAAGAAATGACGAATTACAAAAGACTTGTATTTTTTTTTTTTCAAAATGTTGAATTTTTCCATAGTAATAACGTATTAAAACATAAATTTCCTTAAAAATTATCTTTATTTCCTAGATTTCGAATCTGTGAATTTTCCTATAAATGAAATTGGCGATATGACTTGAGAAAATAGATAATATTTGCTTAAATAAAATGGGTAATATTCGTTGATCTGAGTTCGAGTTTATAAATATCACATGCTTTCGGAATTTCGGCGAAAAACATTTTAAAAAGTTTGAAATTATTTTACAATATGTATGTGTGGCAGAAATTCACACTGAAATTTAAGTAATCGATTCCATTTTTAAAATATTAACTGATATCTATATAAGTTAAAATTGAATATGAAAATGTACTCAAAAAATTATATCTTTCACCTAAAAAAACACCATTTGTGAGAACATCCTCAAGCTAATGTCACGCTTATGCATTTTTGGCTTAAAATCACATTGTTTGGCGACAAAAGAAAAATAAAAAATTGTAAAGAAACAAATAGTAATTACACATGTGACTCACAATTACATCTGCTTGTTTCTTTTATAAGTCACGTGATGGGACAATTAGTTATATAAAAAAAGAAAAGAACAGAACAGAAAGAAAATGTCGTTAAAATTTCATCTAATCAAATTTTCAGATTCGTTTCCATATCTAACACAAGCGATAAAGAGCCAAATATTGCGCATCAAGTGTAATATTTCTTATTAAATTAATTTTTAAGCATTACAAATATTTCTTTCAGGTTTTGATTAAATGTTTCCGTTTTTTAATATTATCACTCATTAAAACGGATTTTCTTCTTCTTTTTTTTTTTTCATTTAAATAAAATTAGTAACAGTTTTTCTTTTATTTTTCGAGGTTTAATAGCCGATTCAATTTTTTTTTTATCAACGATGAATTTCGCCAAGTAATAAAATGGTAACCTTATCGCCCAAAATAACAGAATTTTCCGTCATAATTCTAAAACTAATATAGGTAGAATAATGTGTTATAGATTAAAACCTTCCCTGAAACAATACCTATCTAACGGTATAGGTTCCGTAAAAATCCATGCAGTAGATCTCGAAATCTAGGCGTTCGGAACGAAATTTCCGTTTGGATTTTATATATATAATAGATAATAGAATAGATAATAGATTATATATATATATTATAGAATAGATAATAGATTATGTGTTATGAACTATCTCAAAGTTTAAAACAGATCGCATTGTTAGATTTCCTAATTTTAACAATATTGCGTTATGTTAGTTCCACATTCCACCACCAGGGAGCGCACTCTATTCTTAACGAAAGCGTATCTGAACGAAATTCCTTCATGCAACCTTTCCGTAGATACATGAATCGGGAGGGTGGCGGTCTTAACCAATAATTTAAGATAATTGCTGAAATTACTACGAAAAATATTTTAAAGGGGCTCTACGCGGGCCCCTAATAGAGTTAGAGGAAATCGGAAGACGTCAAAATAATCGCGGGGAAAAGTTTGCTTGGGTGCCTCGGAGCTACTTTTGGCGCGAGATCTAAGCTCTACGACCAATAGGACCCCAGATATTTAAGGAAATATGAAGTAACAAAGTCCAAAATAATAGAATTTTCCGTAATCATTCTATAACTAATCTAGGTAGAATGATGTGTTATAGCTTAAAACCTTCCCTGGAACGATACCTATCTAACGGTATAAGTTCCGTAAAAATCCATGCGGTAGAACTCGAAATCTCGGCGTTCGGAACGAAATTTCCGTTTGGATTTTATATATATAACTAGCAGGCTATGCCCGCTGCGCTGGTCAATATTTCCAAATGAACCTTGGATTAAACTAAATGGTGAATTTGAACTTGTATTTTAAACAATATGGATCTTCAGCTTGAACTTGCACATTACTGAAAACGATGCGAACGCCATTGCGATATAATGTTATCTTAAGCGTTGGACAAAATTTACAATTAAGAAGTAATTGTTTTAGTTGATTATGAACAGCGCACGTATGGTCGGGTAATGAGACCGGTATGACAACAGGAATTAATACCTCTGTAACTAATCAACGTATAATGAAATCGTATATACTAACACCATTCCTAAAATTCATGCAACAGGGCCACTTGTAACAAAATATGTTCTGTAGATTTTTTTAAAAAGGCTAAACTTTCATAATCAGGTTCACTTAATTTTTGAACTTTTACTGTTGCTCTATAACTAAGTATCCTTGAACAATATGTATACACTAAAACCTTTCCAAAATTATTACCTAACTAATTGTGGTATATCCTACGAAAGTATTATAAACAATCGGAATGAAATACAAATTTCCGTTGTAAATATATAGTAGATGATGATGATGCGATTTTGTGTAATAGAATTAATAGTAAAGTTTTCGCTTGAAACAAAAACGATGCTTTCAACATTAAAGCTAATACACCAATATGTGAAGTATCCGATTACGGAAGGTTAACTTGAATTCTCATGAGCAACTACTCAAAGAAAAGTGAATATGTGGCTTTTGTGATACTTTTATGTCAGCCGGGCGCAGGTAATAAATCAATAAAGATTGTTTTCATAGCATATTCTTATTTTATTATTTTCATTTAAAACACAAACCTTTCACTCATTTAATTTAAAATGCATGCCTTATACTAATTTCATTTAAAAAACTGAAAAGATAAACAATAACAGGAAATAATGCCATAATTAAAAGCAAAAAAATATTTTTAATTTACATACGCAAAATGTAACTACTGCTACTGGGAATTTTAAAAATGCTATCAGCGAGATGTGCGCACGGTTGTTATAAATGTACCCATTTTTTTCTTCTTATCGAGGAGCAATTTATAAATCGCACAATATTATTCCAATTTCAATTTCTTTCATTGAGGAACCTATGACCGGAAGAAAAATGGAAAAAGACTCTTGTAGATTCTTCGGATGACGGCATCTGACGCCATAAACCGAGTTTATATATATGAAAATAATTTTTAAGTCGTTACAAACATTGCTTTCATACTTAAATATTTTCATTGGTACTAATGGAGTTTTCGTGGTTTTCTTCGAGCCATGGATTTCCATGCGTTAATACGGGTTAGGTTCCCTTAGAAATACCCCCACGAAGGGCACTCCCCCTCGGGCCTATATCCCTAGCGTAGATAATCGGCCGTCAAAAAATCAATCAACCAACCATCATTGATACTAATTGTTATCCCGTCGACCAATTTCGCCAAATTATATAAATCGCCAAACCATTCGCCAAATTATATAAATTGACATAATCTTTATTTTAAATAACGAAATAACAAATAAATTAGTGTAACATTAATAAAAATACAAATAAAACGCCGAAATTAAAATCACTTGATGACGTAAACACGTGTAGTTTGTTTAAATTCAAGTGAATTTGATATTTACGATCAACCATTATTGGCATTTAATCTTATAGTTTGACGATAGATTTTTGGTCGACGGAATATCTAAGTAGTACCTTTTCCATTTTTGTTTTATAACGCTAAATTCTCAGTAATTTTTTCCCTTTTATTTTACATCAAATCACAATTTTTTTTAAAAATTAAGATGCATAGAGAATTAAGATGCATAAGAACTCATAGAGCCGTTTTTATTATTTAGCCAAAAGGGTTGATTTGAATTTTTTCCGTTGCTAGAGTAACGGATGTAATGATAGATATTTTGAGGATTAGATGCCAAAGACACCGCCAAATTAGAAAAATATGAAATGTGTCATGAACTGTTGGACTTATAAAAATTTATTTGGTAGCATTCGATTCAGCATACAAAACTACATTAAAATATGCTATCATTTGACGCATAATTTTGATATTCGATTTTTTCCCCTCCCCGTGCAAAAACCATTAGGGGTGACACTTTAGAAAATCCTTTCTTAGCAGAAATTTATGTCATAAGAAGTATTTTTACCACGAGTTTCAAGATTTTAGGTTCAGTAGTTTGCGCTGTGCGTTAATTAGTCCCCTAAGCCAGACTTTATTTTATATACTATATTAGATATGCGATTTTGCGGTGAATCGATGATCGAAAATTAGTCCAATATCATTTGAAATATTACATAACAGAGGAGAAAGTACGAAGAAAGACGAAGAAAAAATGACGAATTACAAAAGACTTGTAAAAATAAAATGGGTAATATTCGTTGATCTGAGTTCGAGTTTATAAATATCACATGTTTTCGGAATTACGGCGAAAAACATTTTAAAAAGTATGAAATTATTTTACAATATGTATGTGTGGCAGAAATTCACACTGAAATTTAAGTATTCGATTCCATTTTTAAAATATTAACTGATATCTATATAAGTTACAATTGAATATGAAAATGTACTCAAAAAATGATCTCTTTCACCTAAAAACACACCATTTGTGAGAACATCCTCAAGCTAATGTCACGCTTATGCATTTTTGGCTTAAAATCACATTGTTTGACGACAAAAGAAAAATAAAAAATTGTAAAGAAACAAATAGTAATTACACATGTGACTCACAATTACATCTGCTTGTTTCTTTTATAAGTTACGTGGTGGGACAATTAGATATAAAAAAAAAATGAACAGAACAGAAAGAAAATGTCGTTAAAATTTCATCTAATCAAATTTTCAGATTCGTTTCCATATCTAACGCAAGCGATAAAGAGCCAAATATTGCGTATCAAGTGTAATATTTCTTATTAAATTAATTTTTAAGCATTACAAATATTTCTTTCAGGTTTTGATTAAATGTTTCCGTTTTTTAATATTATCACTCCTTAAAACGGATTTTCTTCTTCTTTTTTTTTTTTTTTCATTTAAATAAAATTAGTAACAGTTTTTCTTTTATTTTTCGAGGTTTAATAGCCGTTTCAATTTTTTTTATCAACGATGAATTTCGCCAAGAAATAAAATGGTAACCTTATCGCCCAAAATAACAGAATTTTTCGTAATAATTCTATAACTAATCCAGGTAGAATGATGTGTTATAGCTTAAAACCTTCCCTGAAACGATACCTATCTAACGGTATAGGTTCCGTAAAAATCCATGCAGTAGAACTCGAAATCTAGGCGTTCGGAACGAAATTTCCGTTTGGATTTTATATATATTATAGATGATAGAATAGATAATAGATTTTATATATATATAATAGAATAGATAATAGATTATGTGTTATAAACTATCTCAAAGTTTAAAACAGATCGCATTGTTAGATTTCCTAATTTTAACAATATTGCGTTATGTTAGTTCCACATTCCACCACCAGGGAGCGCACTCTATTCTTAACGAAAGCGTATCTGAACGAAACTCCTTCATGCAACCTTTCCGTAGATACATGAATCGGGAGGGTGGCGGTCTTAACCAATAATTTAAGATAATTGCTGAAATTACTACGAAAAATATTTTAAAGGGGCTCTACGCGGGCCCCTAATAAAGTTAGAGGAAATCGGAAGACGGCAAAATAATCGCGGGGGAAAGTTTGCTTGGGTGCCTTGGAGCTACTTTTGGCGCGAGATCTAAGCTCTACGACCAATAGGAGCACAGATATTTAAGGAAATATGAAGAACAAAGTCCAAAATAATAGAATTTTCCGTAATAATTCTATAACTAATCTAGGTAGAATAATGTGTTATAGCTTAAAACCTTCCCTGGAACGATACCTATCTAACGGTATAAGTTCCGTAAAAATCCATGCGGTAGAACTCGAAATCTCGGCGTTCGGAACGAAATTTCCGTTTGGATTTTATATATATACTAGCAGGCTATGCCCGCTGCGCTGGTCAATATTTCCAAATGAACCTTGGATTAAACTAAATGGTGAATTTGAACTTGTATTTTAAACAATATGGATCTTCAGCTTGACCTTGTACATTACTGAAAACGATGCGAACGCCATTGCGATATAATGTTATCTTATCCGTTGGACAAAATTTAGCAATTAAGAAGTAATTGTTTTAGTTGATTATAAACAGCGCACTTATGGTCGGGTAATGAGACCGTTATGACAACAGGAATTTAATACCTCTGTAACTAATCAACATATAATGAAATCGTATATACTAACACCATTCCTAAAAGTCATGCAACAGGATCACTTGTAACAAAATATGTTCTGTAGATTTTTTTAAAAAGGCTAAACTTTCATAATCAGGTTCACTTAATTTTTGAACTTTTACTGTTGCTCTATAACTAAGTACCCTTGAACAATATGTATACACTAAAACCTTTCCAAAATTATTACCTAACTAATTGTGGTATATCCTACGAAAGTATTATAAACAATCGGAATGAAATACAAATTTCCGTTGTAAATATATAGTAGATGATGATGATGCGATTTTGTGTAATAGAATTCACAGTAAAGTTTTCGCTTCAAACAAAAACGATGCTTTCAACATTAAAGCTAATACACCAATATGTGAAGTATCCGATTACGGAAGGTTAACTTCAATTCTCATGAGCAACTACTCAAAGAAAAGTGAATATGTGGCTTTTGTGATACATTTATGTCAGCCGGGCGCAGGTAATAAATCAATAAAGATTGTTTTCATAGCATATTCTTATTTTATTATTTTCATTTAAAACACAAACCTTTCACTCATTTAATTTAAAATGCATGCCTTATACTAATTTCATTTAAAAAACTGAAAAGATAAACAATAACAAAAAATAATGCCATAATTAAAAGCAAAAAAATATTTTTAATTTACATACGCAAAATGTAACTACTGCTACTGGGAATTCAAAAAAATGCTATCAGCGAGATGTGCGCACGGTTGTTATAAATGTACCCATTTTTTCTTCTTATCGAGGAGCAATTTATAAATCGCACAATATTATTCCAATTCCAGTTTCTTTCAATGAGGAACCTATGACCGGAAAAAATGGAAAAAGACTCTTGTAGATTCTTCGGATGACGGCATCTGACGCCATAAACCGAGTTGATATATATGAAAATAATTTTTAAGTCGTTACAAACATTGCTTTCGTACTTAAATATTTTCATTGGTACTACTTGTTATCCCGTCGACCCATTTCGCCAAATTATATAAATTGACATAATCTTTATTTTAAATAACGAAATAACAAATAAATTAGTATAAAATTAATAAAAATACAAATAAAACGTCGAAATTAAAATCACTTGATGACGTAAACACGTGTAGTTTGTTTACATTCAAGTGAATTTGATATTTACGATCAACCATTAATCTTATAGTTTGACGATAGATTTTTGGTCGACGGAATATCTAAGTAGTACCTTTTCCATTTTTGTTTTATAACGCTAAATTCTCAGTAATTTTTTCCCTTTTATTTTACATAAAATCACTATTTTTTTTAAAAAATTAAGATGCTTGCATTTTTATTTCAAACTCATAGAGCCGTTTTTATTTTTTAGCCAAAAGGATTGATTTGAATTTTTTCCGTTGCTAGAGTAACGGATGTAATGATAGATATTTTGAGGTTTAGATGCCAAAGACACCACCAAATGGAAAAATATGAAATGTGTCATGAACTGTTGGACTTATAAACATTTATTTGGTAGCATTCGATTCAGCATACAAAACTACATTAAAATATGCTATCATTTGACGCATAATTTTGATATTCGATTTTTTTCCCCTCCCCGTGCAAAAACCATTAGGGGTGACACTTTAGAAAATCCTTTCTTAGCAGAAGTTTATGTCATAAGAAGTATTTTTACCACAATTTTCAAGATTTTAGGTTCAGTAGTTTGCGCTGTGCGTTAATTAGTCCCCTAATCCAGACTTTATTTTATATACTATATTAGATATGCGATTTTGCGGTGAATCGATGATCGAAAATTAGCCCAATATCATTTGAAATATTACATAACAGAGGAGAAAGTACGAAGAAAGACGAAGAAGAAATGACGAATTACAAAAGACTTGTAATTTGTTTTTTCAAAATGTTGAATTTTTCCATAGTAACGTATTAAAACATAAATTTCCTTAAAAATTATCTTTATTTCTTAGATTTCGAATCTGTGAATTTTCCTATAAATGAAATTGGCGATATGACTTGAGAAAACAGATAATATTTGCTTAAATAAAATGGGTAATATTCGTTGATCTGAGTTCGAGTTTATAAATATCACATGCTTTCGGAATTACGGCGAAAAACATTTTAAAAAGTATGTAATTATTTCACTATATGTATGTGTGGCAGAAATTCACACTGAAATTTAAGTATTCGATTCCATTTTTAAAATATTAACTGATATCTATATAAGTTACAATTGAATATGAAAATGTACTCAAAAAATGATCTCTTTCACCTAAAAAAACACCATTTGTGAGAACATCCTCAAGCTAATGTCACACTTATGCATTTTTGGCTTAAAATCACATTGTTTGGCGGCAAAAGAAAAATAAAAAATTGTAAAGAAACAAATAGTAATTACACATGTGACTCACAATTACATCTGCTTGTTTCTTCTATAAGTCACGTGATGGGACAATTAGATATAAAAAAAAGAAAAGAACAGAACAGAAAGAAAATGTCGTTAAAATTTCATCTAATCAAATTTTCAGATTCGTTTCCATATCTAACGCAAGCGATAAAGAGCCAAATATTGCGTATCAAGTGTAATATTTCTTATTAAATTAATTTTTAAGCATTACAAATATTTCTTTCAGGTTTTGATTAAATGTTTCCGTTTTTTAATATTATCACTCATTAAAACGGATTTTCTTCTTCTTTTTTTCTTTTTTTTTCATTTAAATAAAATTAGTAACAGTTTTTTTTTTATTTTTCGAGGTTTAATAGCCGTTTCAAAATTTTTTTTTATCAACGATGAATTTCGCCAAGAAATAAAATGGTAACCTTATCGCCCAAAATAACAGAATTTTCCGTCATAATTCTAAAACTAATATAGGTAGAATAATGTGTTATAGATTAAAACCTTCCCTGAAACAATACCTATCTAACGGTATAGGTTCCGTAAAAATCCATGCAGTAGAACTCGAAATCTAGGCGTTCGGAACGAATTTTCCGTTTGGATTTTATATATATAATAGATAATAGAATAGATAATAGATTTTATATATATATAATAGAATAGATAATAGATTATGTGTTATGAACTATCTCAAAGTTTAAAACAGATCGCATTGTTAGATTTCCTAATTTTAACAATATCGCGTTATGTTAGTTCCACATTCCACCACCAGGGAGCGCACTCTATTCTTAACGAAAGCGTATCTGAACGAAACTCCTTCATGCAACCTTTCCGTAGATACATGAATCGGGAGGGTGGCGGTCTTAACCAATAATTTAAGATAATTGCTGAAATTACTACGAAAAATATTTTAAAGGGGCTTCTACGCGGGCATCTAATAGAGTTAGAGGAAATCGGAAGACGTCAAAATAATCGCGGGGAAAAGTTTGCTTGGGTGCTTCGGAGCTACTTTTGGCGCGAGATCTAAGCTCTACGACCAATAGGAGCCCAGATATTTAAGGAAATATGAAGTAACAAAGTCAAAAATAATAGAGCTTTCCGTAATAATTCTTAACTAATCTAGGTAGAATGATGTGTTATAGCTTAAAACCTTCCCTGGAACGATACCTATCTAACGGTATAAGTTCCGTAAAAATCCATGCGGTAGAACTCGAAATCTCGGCGTTCGGAACGAAATTTCCGTTTGGATTATATATATATAATAGATTATATATATATAATAGACTAGCAAACCCCGCGGCTTTGCTCGCGTAATATTTGAAATATGCCAAGTGATATTTATATGTCTAATTTTTATTAAAAGGTACTAACTAAATTTTTATTTTATTAAAAGGTAATATTGTATTTTATTAAAAGGTACTTATTACTTTTTGAAATAATTTAAAAAAATTACTATTTAAAACACAGTTTGATTAAATATCATTGTTACACTGCATAAGGCAGAAATGAGACTTAAATTAATAAAACGAAATAAAACTAAATAAATAATAATTTAGAAAATATTTTGAAACTCTTTTGCTCAATTAATACGCTCATTTCAGTATCCATTTGAAGTTTTGAATTTTTTAGAAACCATCTTCTTACATCTTAAAATTAACCATCATGTCAAATTCCAAGTCCTACCACCATCTATAAACATAAAATGCTATGTTGAAATAGGAGCTGTCACCATTAATATGCCAACATTAATTTTGAAATTGGTTTGTTATTTCCTAATATTCCACAGTAACGTAATTTAGAAAGCTTTTAAAGGCCTTTTTTAGAGCGTTTGTTGTTCCTGTGAATCCCAGGTGGTAGAATCATCGGCATAAAATATAGCCTGTGTAGGATCAGATACTGTTACCATTGATTCGCCACTATTACTTTTATATTTGGTTGATATTTCCTGAAATAGCGTAGAAATCGCAATTTAGGACTTTTTTAGAATGCTTTTCACACCTCCCCTTCACTTCACCCCTTTTTAAATCGAATTTATTTTCGACAGTCCTTCGAGGGCATTTATATTTTATAAATAACTACCATGCCATATTTAAAGTTTCTAGCCTTTTCAGTATCACAGAATTCGCAATTCAGAAAGTTTTTAGCTACTGCAACCCTCTGGTGGTAGTGGCACAGACATAAAATATCGCTTATGTTTGAGCAGGTTCTATCACCAACAATTTGTCATCATCATTTTTTTAATCGGTTTGGTATTTGATAAGATCACATAAAAATTGTAATTTATAACGCTTTTCGCTCACTTCATCTTTTTAAATTTGAAATTTTCTTTCGACAGTTCTTAGAAAGCAGTTGCATCTTGTAAGTAAATACCATGCCATACTTCAAAGTGTTAGACCCTTCAGTTATGCCAAAAAACTCAAATTAGAACATGTTTTGCTTTTGCAACTCTCAAATGGTAGCGACAGCAACATAAGATATAACCTATGTTATAGCAGGGACTGTCACCTTTGATTTGCAACCATTACTTTTGAAATAGCTTTGGAATTTCCTGAGATTGAGTAGAAATCGCAATTTAGAACGTTTTTAGAACGCTTTTCGCGCATTTTCACCCCTTTTTAAATTTCCAATTTTTTCGAAACTGTTCTTAAAGATCATTTATATGTAATAAATATGTACCTTGCCTAATTTCAAGTTGCTAGCCCCTACAGATCTCAAAAATCGAAATTTAGAACGCTTTTTTGCTCCTGCATCGTTTAGGTGATAGTGATACCGACATAAAATAGCCTCATGTTAGAGCAGAGGTAATTTTAAGTTGCTACCCAGCAAATACATACCTTTCGGCACATGATCGGACCGCAGCTGGCACTGTCGGTTAAGTGTCGGCATAGGCACAGTGGTTTCGGTGAAGCGTCGGCAGCATGTCGGCAATTGAAACACAAGAATCTGCTTTTTCAACTGCCGGTTACCGTAATCGGTCCCCATATGGTTATATATCGGCAAGCGACTTACGCCGGCAAGTGACGCAGGATCGATATGTGATTTCTGATAGTGGCCCGATCAGATTTGCCAACATCGGTCCGAATTCGGAATTTTTAGTCGTAGTCGACACTTTTTTTTTTCTTTTTCTTAGTTTGGTTTGAGTTTCAATTTTGACAAGATATGTATATTTCATGTATATCATATAAAATTCTAACAGTGATAAACAAAATAAATGTCAAAAATAGCCTATATTTATTTATTTTAAAAAAAGTTGTTGTTGAATTAATTTTAAAAAGGACTTACAATTATTTGAATCATCAAAAGAGTTTTTTATATCGCTCCTTAAAATTATTATTCATTATAAACTTAATCGTAGAAAAAAAAATATTCATAAATTAATTGAACTTATTTTCTAGCTATTATATTCATTTTAAAAGCAATAGCTATGTTTCTATTTTATCTAAAAATCAAATTATTAAAAAAGTGTTTAAAATGATTTTACAAGCTATAAAAATATAAAAAAAACTGCCCAACATTTTAGCATTAAAATTTAAAAGAAAGATTCAGAAATATCACACTTCTAAAAAAAAAAAGATAAATGAATATTTCTATTTTATTTGATGATTAAGAAATGTTGATCATTATTGCTACATAATTACTAAAAATATATTCTACATTAAATTATCAAATTACAAAAAATGAACTCTTATTCTAATTAAAAGTAATAAATTACCAACTTATTTTTTTTTATTAAAATTAGTTTTTCTATGTTACAAATATATATTTCTTGAATTAACACCTTTAATTACATTATAATTCCTAAAGAGAAAATTGTATTAAGAGAAAAACCTCTGAAATTCACTTATTTTATTTAATAAGCATTCTTAAATTTATAAGAAAGATTCAGAAATATCCCCCATTTAAAGTTGTCTTCCAAAAGAAAAAAAAAATATATAAATTAATATTTTTATTTTATTTTTTAATTAAAACTATTGATAAGTAACAAATTAATATTGCAACATACTCATTAAATATATGTTCTACTTTAAATCATCAAAACAAGATAAAATGAATTCTTATTCTAATTAAAAATTATTAATTACCAACTTTTTATTTATTAAAATAAATTTTTCCATGTTAAAAATATATATTTTGTAAATTAACGCAACGCATGTAATTAGATTATAAATCCTAAAAAAGAAATTTGAACACTTCAAAATTCAAATTTTCCCATCTACCACTTACCTTCAACGACAACCAATACTTATCGATATGTCTTCCCCTTATGACCTCATATAATCCTCCCATGATCAAGTCTCAGTGGCTGAGTGGTGAAGGCGTCTACTTCCTGTCCCTGGGTACGATGGATCAAACCCCGCCTCTCCCAACGCTGAAACACGTTCCTTCCAAATATACATTCAACGATGACTCATAGATGGCGCCATCAAAACAGATTTTTTTTTCAATTTATGCTGGTGTCGGGCTGCGGCCGGCATTCATATGGATAGCTATCGGCGTGTTGTCGGCATAGTTTTCTGCCGATACCGGACCGGCTGCGTGCCTCATGAATCGGGCCGCATTCGCGCGGCGTATTAAAAAAGATACGGAACAGGTAGCAGCAACCGGTATCGTACCAATACCGCCGGTAGTGGCAAGCGGCTGTCGACCGATTGCTTACCGATAGCTCTGTGTTTGCTGGGTAGCCCTTACCGATCACAAATTCGAAATTTGGAACGCCTTTTTAGCTCCTGCAACGTCTTGGTGATAGTGATACCGACATAAAATAGCGTCTATGTTAGTGCAAAAAACGCAACGTCTCAGGTGCGCAAAAAACGCAAATTAGAACATGTTTTGCTTTTGCAACCCTCAGATGGTAGTGACAGCAACATAAAATATAACCTATATTATAGCAGGGACTGCCACCATTGTTTTGCAACTTTTGAAATAGCTTTGGTATTTCCTTAGATTGAGTAGAAATTGCTATTTAGAACGTTTTTAGGACGCTTTTCGCGCATTTTCACCCCTTTTTAAATTTCTAATTTTTTTCGAAACTGTTCTTAAAGATCATTTATATCTAATAAATATGTACCTTGCCTAATTTTAAGTTGCTAGCCCCTACCGATCACAAAAATCGAAATTTAGAACGCTTTTTTGCTCCTGCGACGTCTTGGTGATAGTGATACCGACATAAAATAGCGTCTATGTTAGAGCAGAGGCTGTCAGCATCAATTTCTTACCATTACTTTTGAAATCAGTTTGATTCTTCCTGAGATATTGGTGACAAATCGGCATTTAGAACGTTTTTAGAACGCTTTTCGCTCATTTTTCTCCTGCATCTCCTCTGGGGTAGTGAAACAGATATAAAATATAGCCTATCTTGGAGCAAGATCTGTCCCCATCATTTTTACAACATTATATTTGAAATCGGTTCAGTATTTCCTGAGATTGCTAGAAATCGCAATTTAGAACGTTTTTTACAACGCTTTTTGCGCATTTTGACCCCCCTTTTAAATTTCGACTTTTTTAGGAAATGTCCATAGAGATCATTGATATCTTATAACTAACTACCATTCTAAATTTCACGATTCAAGGCCCTTCCGTCACGCAAATACTGCAATTTAGAACGTTTTTCTCCTGCACCCCCTTTGGGGTTGTGTCACCGACATAAAACATAGCCTATGTTGTAGCAAGGGTTTTCACCATCATTTTGACGCCATTATTTTTTTAATCGGTTTGGTCTTTCCTGAGATTGTGTAGAAATCACCATTTAGAACATTTTTTAGAACGCTTTTCGCGCATTTTCACCCTTTTTAAATTTCGAATTGTTTAAGAACTGTTCTTAGAAATCCTTTATATCTAATAAGTAGCTGATACTTCAAATTTCATATTTCTAGGCCCTTCAGTAACACATAAATCGCATTTTTTGAACGTTTTTTGCTCCTACACCCCCTTTTGGGTAGTGGCACCGACATAAAACATAGCCTACCTTGGAGCAAACGTTGTCACTATCATTTTGACACCAATATTTTTTAAATCGGTTTGGTATTTCCTGAGATTATGTAGAAACTACCATTTAGAACGTTTTTAGAACGCTTTTTGTGCATTTCCACCCCCTTTAAATTTCGAATTGTTTAAGAACTGTTCTTAGACATTTTTTATATCTTTTAAGTAACTAATATTCCAAATTTCATATTTCTAGGCCCTTCAGTAACGCAAAAATCGCATTTTTAGAACGTTTTTTGCTCCTGCACCCCCTTTGGGGTAGTGGCACCGACATAAAATATAGCGTATTTTCTAAGATGGACTAACACCATCATTTTGACACCAATATTTTTTAAATCGGTTTGGTATTTCCTGAGATTATGTAGAAACTACCATTTAGAACGTTTTTTAGAACGCTTTTTGTGCATTTTCACCCCTTTTAAATTTCGAATTGTTTAAGAACTGTTCTTAGACATCATTTATATCTTATAAGTAACTAATATTCCTAATTTCATATTTCTAGGCCCTTCAGTAACGAAAAAATCGTTTTTTTAGAACGTTTTTTGCTCCTGCACCCCCTTTGGGGTGGTGGCACCGACATAAAATATAGCCTATATTCTAAGTTGGACTAACACCATGATTTTGATACCATTACTTTTGATATCGGTTTGGTATTTCCTGAGATTATGTAGAAACTACCATTTAGAACGTTTTTTAGAACGCTTTTTGTGCATTTTCACCCCTTTTAAATTTCGAATTGTTTAAGAACTGTTCTTAGGCATCATTTATATCTTATAAGTAACTAATATTCCAAATTTCATATTTCTAGGCCCTTCAGTAACGCAAAAATCGCTTTTTTAGAACGTTTTTTTCTCCTGCACCCCCTTTGAGGTGGTGGCACCGACATAAAATATAGCCTATATTCTAAGTTGGACTAACACCATGATTTTGATACCATTACTTTTGAAATCGGTTTGGTATTTCCTGATATTATGTAGAAAATACCATTTAGAACGTTTTTTAGAACGTTTTTAGAACGCTTTTTCTGCATTTTCACCCCTTTCAAATTTCGAATTGTTTAAGAACTGTTCTTAGACATCATTTATATCTTATAAGTAACTAATATTCCAAATTTCATATATCTAGGCCCTTCAGTAACGCAAAAATCGCATTTTTAGAACGTTTTTTGCTCCTCCACCCCCTTTGGGGTAGTGGCACCGACATGAGATATAGCCTATGTTCTAAGTTAGACTAACACCATCATTTTGATACCATTACTTTTGGAATCGGTTCGGTAGTTCCTGAGCTTATCTCCGACAAATAAACAATTTTTTCCTCTTTATAATAGGAGTATAGATAATAGACTAGAAAGGTAGTCCGTCAAAAATGACGGAAATTTAGATATAAAGATATATACAACTCATGTGCAAGAATATTAGTTTTCTCGCTTGTTCCGCAGTGATAGATGAAAATAACACATTTTAAGAACGAAACACATTTATGAAAAACTGTGTACAGTAGAAGACCACTAATCTGCACAGTTTGGTTCCAAGTGTTATGCAGATTTGAGGCTTTTTGCGGTCATGTCTATTCAGTCTTTGTTTACATTTTTTGAAATTCATATATTTGACAATTTAGATTGTTGAGCCTCAAAAAATAAATAAATAACACACTTGAAGTAAGGTTAAAAACTATTAAATTATCGTATACGATTTCATGAAATGGTATTATATGGTATTATATGTGTGTGCTTCACGATCTTGGTTATGACGTTGGCGAAATTGGCTGCAACTTGTCATAATCCTAATAGTGTGGGCCGCTATAACAAAAAAGTAACCAGTTTTTAGTAAAATTTCTGATATAAAGTAGCTTTCAAAAACTTGTGTAAAATTGCAGGCCGTTCTCGTGTTATGTCAGTCCTAGGAATAATATTTCTAACACTGAAGATTTTCCATGTATATATGGAATTTATAAAAGCTTCTCCAAAAGAAAGGTCCTGAAATGACATTGTAATTCCTCTAACTTCAAAATTTAATCGGGCACTGATGTTGAGTACTGAAATCTAATAAATACAGTTATTTTGAATATTACAACATAATTAAACAGTTAAACTTATTTAACTTAAACCCGCTGTTACTTCCCGATGTTATTTTTTAGTATTAAGAAAGAAAATTATTTAAAATTTTCAAATCATGCATTTATGATTTTTTTCCGTCATTAATAACTAAATAATGAAAAAATAGGCTTTTGTTCTGAGCTCATAAATATGACAATAAAATAATGTAACTAAGAGACATTGCAAAATTAAAGCTTTGTGATTACAAACCATAAACAAATGATACCGCCACCATTTTATCTACTATGACGTCATTAGAATATTGCCCATTGATTGTTGGAGAACTTACTTTGTGAATAATTATCTCAATGATTTAATATTTTTGACGTTTCACGATGAATGAATCACTTGTGTTTGTTTAGGCTTATGGAATGAGATATTAAGCTGTGAAACTAATTTCAATTGAAGTTATCCAAGGATATATGTATTTTTAATCGGAATTAAAAACAATGCTTTGATCTCGAAATAAAGTTTTAATTTGTATAATTTGTTATTTCTGTTAATTATTTATTTAAGTACTTTTCCATTATAGCGCATTTTTAAAAAAAATGCTTGGCGCGATTCGGGCATCAGAAAGTGGAATATGTTGCGAAAATATATAAACAGCTATGAAAACAAATTTAATGAACTTTTATCTTTGTTTATATATGCACTTATATGCATAAAAATATCGTTTCTAAATATATATAATTTTTTTTAATACAAATTACGGCACAGATTTCAGATATGAACCGGGATACCTAACTGGCGCCAAAATGGAGTTATTTTGCCTGCCATGGTAACCCGGCTATTGTTTTTTATTTATTAATAAATTGTTTCTTTACTTTTATTTTCTGTTTTTTAATTATATAAACTGCTTTGTTCTATAGTTATTATTCAAACTTTTATTTATTTATAGTTATTTCCTTTTCAAAATGATAACAAATAATTGAAAAATATAGAAGTAACTGGTATTCGAAAGCGAGATTTCTGCAAAAATTGGCGTCATAGAAAAATCACGCCAACCCCCATGCGTATATGACATCTGTGCAAAAATTACTTCTGTTTCATTATAAAAATGGGTAAATAGCTTTTTTATATTAAATTGTCGGCACAGATGTCATATACGCCGATATTGGCGCGATTTTGTTTTTGTTTTTTGACGCCGATGTCATATACGCACCGGGTACTTAACTGGCGCCAAAGTGTCGTTATTTTGCTTGTAATGGTAACCCGAATGTTGTTTATCCTGTTGATGTTTTCGCCAAATTGGCGTCGGAAAAAAAATCGCGCCAATATGTGTATATGACATCTGTACCAAATTGTATACATATGGAAAAAATTGCTTGTGAGTATGAAGCAGTAAATAGGTTGCCAGAAAATACGTTGGCAAACTTCTTTCTCGCCAAGAAACTTTTCTCCGAAGTATTGTACATAAGCAATGATTGCTAGAAATGCATTTTTAATTATGATATGAGCTTTTATGTTTCACTACATTTATGCATACTATACTGTGTGTATAAATGCTACAGTTCATATGCAGGGCTACACAAAAGAATCCGTAAGAGTTACTGAGTATGAGAGTAAATTGCTTAAAGGTGGTTTTTAAAGGAGTTATGCATTTTTACGTTGAACTGCATTTAGTTTCCTAAGAAATGTTTGTAGAATATAGATAAAATAACATACATGGTCACGCAAAGAATTGGATACATAACCGTCTATGGATGATAATATCTGGAATGTGATTTCAGTAGTTTTAAGAGTAGTTTAAATTAAATTTTAGCTAAAAAGTGGCATGTAATAACGGTACTATTGGCTATGGACGGTAACTGCTGAAATCAATTTTTAAAACATTTTATGCGTTTTCTAAAATGTTTACTTAGTTATCTTGGTACTTCTTAGTTATCCCGTTGTCCAAATTACTGTCGTCAAATTGTAAGATTAATTGCCAATAATGGTTGCCATTAATTAATTAATTAAATGCCAATAATGGCCAATAAAACCATTAATTCGACGTTTTATTTGTATTTTTATTAATGTTTTACTATTTATTTGGCAATTTATATAATTTGGCGAAATTGGTCGACGGGATATCTAAGAAGTAACGTTATCTTATTTACCTTATTTCCCTAAATAACGAAGTTTTGTTAAAGCATTTAGGATGTGTTGGAAAGTGTTTCATATTCTATGCTTAACGCATGATTTTTCTTTCTTCTTTAGTCTTATTTTGCATTTATTTTATTCTTAATTTTTTAGTCTTATACTGCTTTATAGAAACTTTGGCACAGTTGTCATATACGTTAACATATATTGGCGCGATTTTTTTCCGACGCCAATTTGGCGAAAACATCAACAGCATAAACAACAACATCCGGATTACCATATCAATAAAAATTACGACACTTTGGCGCCAGTTAAGTACCCGTTGTGTATATGACATTGACGTCAGAAAAAAATCGCGCCAATATGGGACGCGTACATGACATCTGTGCCGAAACTTTAATGTTTAAACTCTTCGCTCCTCTCCCCTTGCATATAGTACACACTATAACACGGATAGCGCAAAATAATAGACACTTTGGTACTTTTCCACTGTAGGGGCTTTGGCATTTTTTTAAAAAAGCTTGGTGTAATTTGAGCACCAGAAAGTGAGATTTGGGTACTTTTCCGTTATGTGGACACCATTGTCGCCAAGCGTAATAGTTGGCGCAAAATAGTGAATTGAAGCATTTGAAAAATAAAAGAAAAACCATTGTCGATACTAAAATGAGCATTTAAAAAATATAACATTTGAAAATTCCAGACTTTTACGAACTATTTCATCAAATCACAAATATATACTTAAAATAAGTGAACAAATAACTGCTATAAAATAAAGCAATAAAATAAAACTCATATTAAACTGCTGGCATAAAATTACAAATATCTTTTAGCATTTTGAAATAATTGGCGCATTAGCATACATTTTGGCATGGTGTCCGTATAACGGAAAAATATCGAGATTTGTTGTCAAATCATATAAACAGCTATGAAAACAAATTTGATGAGCGTTTTTGTTTGTTTTATATGTATATTATCGATGCTTTTACGTACAAATTACACCTGTTTCTGTATAAAATCAGAGAAACGGCTTTTTTATGTTAAATAAATCGTATAAATATCGAAAAAAATGCGTGTGTATATAAAATGAAACAGTGAATAGGTTCCCGGAAAATATGTTACCAAATTTCCTTTTTCGCCAAGGCACCTATACTGGAAAATTACCTAAAGCACATTAAAATCGCGCAGTTAGGAGCTTACACAGTACACCGTTGTCTATTGGCGGTTATTTTTTAGTAGCATCGGGAGGAAGATGTAAAGATGTACTTTAAATTCTCAGCCATAGATTTCGAAAAAAGTTCTTAAAAGAGTGGAGTTTAAATTAAATTTCGGTGACCTCCATTATGAAAGATTAATGGTTTTAAATGGGAATTTCGCCAAATTAGCCAGATATCGCCAAGTTGGCTAACATTTGGCGCTACTGTGGTAACCCTGCATTAATATTTTTCAACAATTACTCATTTCAATGAGGCGGTCCTACCGGAATAGTGAGGGACACACAGAGACTTGGATTTTATATAAATAGATAGATAGATAGAATAGATAGTAGTTATTAAAGTTTTTTATATTTTTATTATATAAATTTTTTTATGATATAGCATATAGCTATATTCTATATATTATCAAAGTTATAAAATTATTTAATTTCTCAGTGTAGATTAAATGGGTAAGGTAATAGAATATATTGAAAGTTTATTAACATTTAATTTATTTAATTTTTTTGAATAATGATATATAGTATGGTATTATTTATATATTAGGTTTTGTGTGGTAATGCAGTTGATATATTTTGAAATCATTAGCTTTTATTTGGTTCATCTTGTGTCATTTGAATAATAATAATAGTTTTAAAATAACATAATAGTTGGCAGCACCAGAATTTTTTTAGAGTAATAATTTTAATTTTTTACACCATGTGGTATTGAACGCTGAATATTTGCAATATTGTAAAATAGAAATTAAACAATTTAAATGTGTTTTTATGTATTTTAAATAATGTAATTATTTTCTATTTATATTATATTAATTGAACTTATCACGATATTTCAAAATTAATTAACTGAATCCATAGGTTTTAATTTATGTGTTAACTTAACTGTTTAATTCACCTTAATCTTATCTTGCTTTTGGATACCATGTGCAGGAAGGTATTTTGAAAACAATTGGGATTTTATACGGTATGTTTTGTATTATTTCTATTTTTTACGCTATAAATTATATATTTAAAAGGTTGTATTGTTTTTTCCATTTCATGCCATTTGATATTATTCTGTTTTCATCTTGAAACTATTCTCTTGGTCATATTGGTTTTTTGAGTACAGGAGTAAAAAAAAAATCAGCTTTTAGCGTTTTTTTTTCACAGAAAACAACTGATTTGCTTATATCATTGAATTCTGTACTCTTGAAAACGTCATTCAATATATTAGTTTTTCAATTTTTTTTCGGTATCCATATTCTTCTTTTTTTCTTCCACATTAATTCTTGTAATTAACTATAAGGCGCTTTATTTTATACATACAGTTGTATATTATAGATCTGTGGTATCCATTTTTATTGTCATTTCATTCACAATATTGCGGTTTTTGATGATGGTCGGTAATGTTTAATTAATGGTTATATATATATATATATATATATATATATATATATATATATATATATATATATATATATATATATATATATATATATAGTGTGGAGTAAAAGTTATTTAATTTTCAGTAATAAAATTTATTTTAGAAAAGTTACTTATATATAAACAAATATTCTTTTTTTTCAATGATTTTTTCAATTATCCGGATGTATGGTGTCACCTGAAACGTTGAAAAATTAAACCATCTAAATATGTGGATAAACTAATATATATATATATATATATATATATATATATATGATAAGTATTAAAATATATTTTAAATAAATGTAAATTACATTTTAAATATACATTAATATCATAATGAAATATTATTTATAATTTTAAATGAAAAATATTGTTGTATTTTAAATATTCTAAATATATTTTAACTATATTCATAAATTTTTCTTTCTATTAAATTTGGTAATAACAAAATAGTGTATAATTTAACATGTATGCAATGGAGTTATGAGTAAAGGGGAGGAGACACATAGTGTATTGTCCACCATTAGCGATTGAAGTAACTGAGGAGGTTGTCACAAGATGGCGGTTTTTTTTAAATTGGATCAGCAGTTTCGGATAAATTCCCGGGTGGTACTAAACATTAATCCGTGGTGTTCTAGTCTATGTCTAGTCTAGCCATAAACTAGTTGTGTTTTAAACATCCACTAGTAAATTTGAATAAAAAATTTCATCTCATTTAAACGCCTTATTGTTGCAAAATTTCTCTCACAAATATGGTAAAATTACTATTACACAGCTGCCAACTTTTACGCTTTTTTCTAACGACTAAAATTTAAAATGTAATAGTAAATGTTGCCTCATTTAGTCTTAAATATCGACGATTAAAAAAGGCAAAAGGTTTGTTTAAGTTTTAGTGGTAGAAAAAAAACCCCGTAAAAGTTGGCAGCTATGCTATTAGTTTTTACCGGTACCAGTTTTCCTTGGTACTATAATATTTTAAATTGACACTGACTGGATACTGTCTTCGTTTCCACAATATGGTGGAAACGAAAGATCTGGCTACCGCCGAAGTGAACTTCCACCAGATAAAATGAATAGTTGTTTTTGCTATAATTTATGACTGAAATTTGCCAGTAATAAGGCATATAAATAAAGAGAAAAATTCTATCTACATTTACTAATGAAAGTTTGCCCCGGTGGTAATGAATCCCATGAATGCGGTTACAGCTGAAGTTTTTCTATGTTGCAGACATGTCAGCTCCTTTTTATTAACACTCCTTCCATGATTTATGCTAATGACAAAGCAATTTATCTAAAACCGATAAGCACAATTTGAATGCATGACTTGGCCGTAAACGTATGTAAATACATTCTGAATTAAATTTCTGGCGATTTATGTTTGAAGGGTTGCAATGTTTAAATACATTTATGTCACCTGTATATGTGCATAACAAATATAAGAAAAAAGTTCTAGAACTAAAGTTTCTAAAACATTTTATCATTAATTACTTAAATACAGTAAAATAAATTACTTACTGTACATTTTGTCAACAATTGTATTTCTCAAATATATTTTTATCAAAATTTCTTCCCTATTCTAAAACAATCACTCACATTTCCTATTAAATGCAGTTACGAAGGTCACGCTATCTATATTATTAGTAGTATTCAGGGCTCCCAAATGGTCCGCCAACTGAATACCAATATTATTTTAGAAAAATTTTCTTTTTAGATATTTCTTATAAACCGCCTCTGAAGCGCCTTTGAAAGTTAATTCTAGCCCAAACCTACCATAAAATTTTCTGTTACAATTTATTGGTATTCCGTTGGCGGACCATTTGGGAGCCCTGTATTATTACTCCAAATCACTTTTTTTTTTATTTCTATCGTATATTACAGGTTCCTGCAATCACAGTAGTGTTTTTCAAGATTTCCTGAGTTGTTAATCCGCTTAAAAGAATAGATATTAAAATGTTGTTTAACACTTTGAAGGGCGGTGATGCCATCACGGCGTCACATAATTGTAATCCGTAATTACCACATTGGAACAGGAATTGTATAATGAAAATTTCACCTTTATTAGGTAAGCGAAAACATGCTTTTACTTGTTTACAAATAAATTCTCTTGTAAATACTGGTTTCAATAATTTATTGTCACATAATTGTAATCCGTAATTACCACATTGGCACAGGAATTGTATAATGAAAATTTCACCTTTATTAGGTAAGCGAAAATATGCTTTTACTTGTTTACAAATAAATTCTCTTGTAAATACTGGTTTCAATAATTTATTTCCACATTTTATGAATACAAGTTCCTTGCCCTGAAAGGGTTCACAACATGCACTCTGTGAGGTATGCATGCTATTTTGGTCATTTCCGAAAATGACGTACACAGCGTACATAATGATATACGGCTGATTTTTTTAATTCGACGTTTCGAATTCTCACCAGAAAGTTTTTACTCCTTAAGCAACGCGATGTCATGTCATGTGAAAGTAAAAGAAAATTATTAATTAATTTTTTTGTGGGGTGAGTTCAAAATTTCTAAAACTAAATCTGACATATGCGACAACACTGATGGCTAGTTACATACATTCTCTAACAGCGCCAGAGCGGAAGGCAGTGTTGCCAGTGGGCTACTTTTTTTTTTTTAATTCAGATTTCTTGATTGGAACAATTTTTTTGAAACGGTAAAATTCACTTTATTTTTGCTCTTATTAATATGTCATTAAACAAGGCACATTTTACCATCTCAAAAAAGTGGTGTTAATCAAGAATTTGATTTTAAAAAAAATTAGCCCATCTGGCGACACTGGCGGAAGGATTTAAGGAATATAAACATCCCAAAGCAGATGATAAATTTTTTCCAGTTCAGCGTATAAAACATTTATAAAATTCACGAACACGCTGTGCGCGATACCGCAATCACTCGCGTTAAGTATAATCATGAACATTTAAACAACAAATATTGTAGGGCGCTGAGGAATTTTTGTAAGGATCAAAATCTCCAACGTAAGAGTGCTTGATTTCAGCTCTTACAATCTTCCCAAACATGTCAGGTATTTCTGCAAAGATGTAGCTGCTATATTCATAATGTGGCATAGCTCTTAGCTAATAGGGGATGTTCCTGAAGTTGAAATGAAACGCCACCGATTAGACTTATCACATGCGACTTCATCATTGATATTTTTAACTGGGAAAAGTTTTATAGAAAACCAAAGTATAATTTTTTTGAATGATATTTTTAAAAATCTCGAAGTCTTTAAAAATACTTATATCCGTACACTTAGTGTTGGGTGGAAGAGTCGACTCGACTCTGAATCTCGACTCCTTCCAAGTGACTCGAACTGTCGACTTCTCTCAAGTGAATTGCCTCGAATCAAAAGAGTCGAACTTTAATTTCCACTCAGTTTGGGGTTCGGAGTCGAAGTCGAGTCAGAGAGTGGTAAGTGAGTTTAACCAACTTCCCCTAGATATTTGAGAAAGCCTCGACACGCGTCATGAAAAAGTCACACAAACAGACAAAACAAAGAAACGAGATCATTCATTGGCTCGTGGAATATCTACGAGCCAAGGAATGATCTTTTTTCTTTGTTTTGCCTTCTTTGTGTGACGTATTCGGGACGCATGTCAAGGCTTTCTCAAATATCTAAGGGAATGGTTTAACACAGTGTTGGACTTGGAGAGTCGAGAGCGGAGGAGTGCTCATACCCAGTAACATTTACGAATTCTTTGCACCGCATATTCTACAGAATGCATATTTTAGTGGACTTCATGAATGCATATCAATTTTATCATGTTTGAAAACATGTAACATCATTAAAAATCATATTAGAAACGATTTTTCCACATTGGCCGCAATGTCACAGGATATATTTGACTGTACCAGTAAATGAACTAAACATGCTACTAACTTCATTTGAAATAAATAAAGTACTATGGTAAGCGTCAATAACATCCAAATACTTCAGGGAAATCCGAGCCTTTTTACGAGAGTTAAAGCGCGGACAGTCGGCCAGACAAACCAAAGTCATAAATAGCTTTCATCTTTGCTGGAAAGTGTTAAAAAGAGCGTTAAAAACATCATAACTTTTGAAGCTATATAATAAAAAGTAAACTTTTGAAGATTTCTCTGTAATTTATTTAAGCTCAAATACAAAGAAGCAATCTTCTGACACATTATTGAATTCATTTTTGTTCAGACACACGTAAAACTGACAGGTGTTGTTTTTCAGGAACTATGTAACCGAATGGCGTTTTCCATATTTTTGCCAAAATATCTTTAAAAAAAGGCTGTCAAAGTTGGAGTTTTTAATCGAATTTCGGTATACGATAGCGAGGAAAAGGAGAAAAACCTGTCGGTGCGTGATTATTTATTTATTTATAAAAACGACAATTATTTATTAAAAAACGTAAAACGCTATTTGAATACAATTCTTATCAGTAGTCATGTCTGTCAATTTCATACATTTATAGTTAAAAATGCTGTTGCTGAGCCCCGCAAAGTAAAGTTTGCGTGTAACGGAAAAACGCGATTGTCTCCAAACTATATGACCCAGGATAATCGCTATGATTTTTCTTTTAATAAACTACTACTGCCTCTAATTTTTTCATAATTTTAGTTTCAGTAGATTCAGAAATAGATTGGGGGGGGGGGGGACATATTTTTGCATTATATTCTCTGTAGCATTTAAAATTAAAACAAATGTATTTCAGACTTCGGTGTTACGAGATCTTTCCAATTATACCAAACACGACACAAATACACACACACAAAAAAAAAAAGAAAAGAAAAGAAAAAAAAATCTAGTAACTTAATTAGTCCCCTTATTTTTTTTTAAATGTTTGTGAAAAGCTGATAATCTACAAATATGTGAACACGATGAACTTATGACGGCACCGTTTTCACTTTTTAAGTGTGGAACCCTAAAAAAAAATCAATGAAAAAGAGATCTAAGAATTTAAAATGTTGTGATTGGGAAAGGCGGCACAAAGATGAGGAAACGCAGTTTTTTTATGGTCCGAGCCTAAGCACATAGCACAGTCGCATAGTATCCGTTGCACCGGTTGGCGCGGTACATAAGATATCTAATTTTCTCTTTTTAGTATCCCTGAGTGATATATATCTCCTTCCATCGGATCCGTAATCATTCCAACCTAGGAATAATGAAACCCCATCTCCTAAAGAGAGAATCTGAATTTTAAATATTAGCGATTTTGTTTTACAAATTGTTCACAAGTGCGTAAATAGTCTATTTTTTTAACTAATCCTTTAGAATAATTAATTAGTTTTAAGGTTTTAAGTTTTTTAAAAGAACTTATAAATTGTGAAAGAGTTTTTTAAAGCACTTATAAATTGTGAAAAAGTTTTTTCAAGCACTTATAAAAAGTGAAAGAGCTTTTTAACTTACCATAACTAAAACATTATTTCTATATATTCTCCATTTTCCGCATTTTTTTCAGTTTTATGTTTTTTTTTTTTTTTTCGCTATACTGCCTAGGGAAGTGCATGAATTGTTACACGCCAATTTTGAAAAGAATGGTATCATTGGAATGATCTTGTCATGGGGTGTAAAAAACTCAATAGAACTACCCGTCGCAAATCATTAACCGTTTTCGAGATATCTGACAATTTATGTCACGCAATTTGTTTATTTATTATAATGTATTTATGCTCTAACAATTGTTATTTCGTTAAATATATAATTTTTGGTGTTAAATGGCTTCCTGCGCACTTCTATTATGAAGACCACAACAAACAGTGAACACCACGAATGTCCAGTATCAACAAACACACACAAAGCACGCAAAACATTACACTTACAAAGCTAACATCAAGGGACTATTAAAAAAGAGGAACTGACATATCCTTAAAATAGTGAAGCTTCAACTGTAACCGCATTTGCAGGGGTTCTTTACCACGAGACAAGAATTCCACCAGGAATTTAACGGAGAAAATGTCTTTTTATTTAAACGCCTCTTTAATAGAAAATTTCAGTCAAAAATAATGGCAAAAACTGATATTCATTTTTACTGGTGGAAGTTTACTTTGGCGGTAGTAGTTCCGCCATATTATGACAACTAAAACAACCTCCTGTCAGTTCCAGTGAAAAGATTGTAATACCTGGGAAACTGACACCAGTAAAAATAAATAGAAATTTTTTACTATTTCTGAGAGAAATTTCTCATCAATTCGACGCTTAAGTAAGACGAAATTTTCTATTCAAGTTTACTGGTGGAAGTTTTCACCGGCGGTAATCAGAAACTGCTGATCCGATTAAAAAGAACACCCGCCATCTTGTGACAACCTCCTCAGTTATTTCACTCGCAACTGCTAGACACTACACTATATGTCTCCCCCTCTTTATTCATAACTCCATTGATACCATTGGGGACAAGTTTTCCAGTTTCGCCTCCATTTTTATTCAGAAAATACGAATTCGTGCCAAAAATTAAAAATAGTATTTTTTGCTCTCTTTAACGGCAGGAATTTTATTATTAAATATAATACAGATTCTTCTTTCAAAATATCCGGCAAGAATTTGAAATTTCTAAATAACAATGGAGGTTAAACTGGCAACGCTGATTGGGGACTAGTTTTTAATTCCTCTAGTACTACTTTCTCAAATACAAGTTCTTCACATGTACTTTGGAAACATGCGCAAGCGTAATGTACATCAAAGTTTATTCTTTCAAAAATAGTAGTGCTAATAGAATATAAAAATAGGCAGCCCTGCATTTACAGTTATTAACTTCTCTTCATTTTCATACAAGTTTTCTCTTTTTTTATATATTTTATTTCTAAACATAAGTAACATAACTGAGTTAACCAATTAACCGCAAGTAGGAATTTTCAAATTTATTGTTGAAAGGCGTTTGCCACCACAAATTCAAGAAGATAATTTTCTCTTTATTAAAATATCGAATTTTCTGCTAATAAATTAGGCAATTTTTTTAATTATAAAATTGTGGTAGCAAAGTAATTAATTTAAGCATGAGCAATTATTTTGACCGTTGCGTGAACGCAACACCAGCGGTTAATGGGTTAACAGCAAGTCATTTAACAGCAAAAATTATAAATTTAATAATATGACAACTGTAACAGCATAAACGTATTGTAATAAAGAAATAAATTGTGTGACATAAATTGTCGGATATCTCGAAAACGGATGATTTTCCACGGGTAGTTGAGATTTTTATTCTCCACGATGCAGTGATGGATCAGTGGCGCAGCAGTTAAGCGATCGCCACCACTAAATTTTTATAGTATTCTTCGCCTTCAAAAATCTCAGAAATTCTGTCCTGAAGTTAGATGAAGAATACTAATAAAATTTTATGGTGTCAATTGATTCTCTGCTGCTACACTGTTCCATCACTGCACGATGGGATCTTTCCAATGATACCACTCTCATCCAAATCGGCGGGTAACACTTATTGTACTTCCCTAGTTAGTAAACCAGGGTGATCCATATCTCCTTCCAACGAATCCATCATTTTTCAACTCTAGGAATAAAGAAATCCCCATTTACTAAAGAGATAATTTGAATTTTATAACTTTAGCGATTTAATTTTGTACTTCGCTCTTAAGTGCATAAATATTCTAATATTTTTAAAATTTTACCTAATTGTTTAAAATAGCTACCCAGCTGTTAATTTTTTTAAATGCACTCATATAAGGTATGAGTCTTTTAACTTCTCTTAACTGAAAAAAAATTTTATATAGGCTTCATTTACCGCGTTTATATTTCATTGGATTTTTTTAATGCACTTATATAAGGTGAATGGGTCTTTTCACTTCTCTTAACTAAAAACAATTCCTATAAATGCTACCTTTACCGCATTTATTTTATTATAATGAGTGAGAGAAGAGCTGCGCCACAAATGGGCCAATGTTCCTTGCCAAATTTTAAGAGAATTTTCCCCCTCAATAAATTTTGGTAGTTCTTTTAATAAGTAAGGTGAAGAATACAATTAATACTTAGTGGGGACAATCGACACAATGTGGCGTATCATACGTTTAAATACGTGAAATATTCATTTAATTTTTTTACTACATACCTTTATGCCGACTAAATATATATACAACAAGAAAAAAAATCATGCGTTAAGTATAGATTAAGAAAAACTTTCAAACACTTCCTGAATGCTAACAAAACTTCATTATTTAGGGAAATAAGGTAAATAAGATAACTAAGTAAACATTTTAGAAAACGCATAAAACTTTTGAAAACTTATTTACGTAATTACCGTCCATAGCCAAATATGCATTCCAATTTTTTCAAACAGCCCTATATTTGATTTGTAGGTTGATATACATACTGAGTAATGGGAAAATTTAGTTTAGCAAGGAAAAGCAGAACAGGTTGAAATTTCTCTTTCGACAATTTATACTAACAGATGGAAAAATACTTTAATACTTTTGTACAAACCTTATTACACTCCACTATTTACCTAAAATTTAATCCAAACTAAAACACTCTTAAAACTACTGAAATCACATTTCCAGAAATTGTCATTTATAGACGGCCATGTATTCAATTCTTTGCGTGACCAATTTTATCTACAGTCTACAAACAATTCTTAGGAAACTTAATGCAATTCAGCGTAAAAATGCATAACTCATTTAAAACCCATCTTTAAGCAATTTGCGCTCATACCCAGTAAACCTTACGAATTATTTTGTGTATCTCTGTATATGAATTAAGGCATTTATACACACCATATAGTATGCATGAATATAGTGAAACATGAAAACGCATATCATAATTAAAAATTCCATTTCCAGCCGTCATCGTTAATGTACAATACTTCGGATATAATATAGTATGAGAAATCTTTTGTGTGTCCCTGTAAATGCTTCGTATTATACATGAAATAAGTTATAGTAATCCTCAGCAACGTACATCAGTTACATTATATATAAAATAGTTTAACATAATTAAAATACGCCGCAAACAATTCTCTCCACCTTTATATCATTATGTAACGGAATTCTTTTGTGTGGCCCTGTAAATGAATAATAACTATTCTTTGCACAGCATATTCTACAGAATGCATGTTTTAGTGCACTTCATAAATGCATATCAATTTTATTATGTTTGAAAGACAGCTTCATTAAAAATCATTTGAAACGATTTTTTCCCATTGGCCGTAATGTAACAGAATACTTTTTACTGTCCCTGTAAATCAACTAAACATGCTACAAACTTCATTTGAAATAGGAAACGTGCTATGTTAAACCTTTATCTACTGCAATTTTTTCATGTAATATTTTTTTTTTCAGTTACTACAATGAAAATTAAAGGATAAACATAAAAAAAATACTCACCTGTAAAAAATTTAATTATTTAGAGGTAATTAATTAAAGTGGTAATTTAAAGTACCGTCAGTACACTATGACTAAAATATCGTAACAGAAAACCCACAAGTTATTTCAAATGGCACCAGAAAATATTTTCGATTTAATAAGTTTGTGAAATATAGGCTTTTTGTTATTTGCAAGTAAATCGTTTGGTAAATTCCTGAGCCAATCATATAATACAACACTTTAGATTTGAAAATGCTTTGCCCCTGAAAGGGTTAAGAAAAAACTATTTTTTTTTAGGTTTCGATCTCGTTAGCAGTCCCTTAGTTATGCGACGTTTACATTACAGGGACAACATATTCTCTCGCATCTCCACATATGCAATATATGAATTTACATATGCCATTTCTAGATTAGCAAAAACAAGCCGGTGCCAGAACTTTTTCGAATTCCTATAAAAAAATAACAATGAAACAGAAAAGAAATACCAGGGAAATCATTACTACACTACATTTTAGTAATTACATTTTAAAGTAGATGAAAACGATCGATAACTATACAGACGAAAAATAAACAAGAAGTTTTCTCCAACACCCAGTGTACTGACGGTACTTATAAGTACCACCGAGTAATTCAACTGTTAAAACAAATACATAAACCGTTTATCTAAAATAGCTAGTAAAACTGTATTTTAAGATCATGATGAACACATAAAAAATATAACACATCTTATAACATTTACTGTGTATGCAAAAATAAAAAGACGAGCATGACAATCTTTACAAAATGTGGGCACAAAACACATCGTCTGTGTCAAAGATAACTTTCTTCGTCGCTAAAATAACAAACCTAGAACTACTGCTGCCATGTAGCCGGATAACGTGGAGTTAAAAGAGTGTTTTTGCAAAGTACCATTAGAATATTTGTAATATTCACTATGGGATAAAAGTTTAAAGTGAGTGGTACTTTATAAGTACCATCAGTAGATAAAGGGTTAAACGTCAATAACATCCAAAAATTGCAGGCAATCCGAGAAAATTTACGACAATTAGAGCGCAGACAGACGACAAGAAAACCGAAGTCATAAACACTTTTTAGCTTGGTTCGAAAGTTTTAAAATTGCATTATTAGTTCCCACAGCGGTACGCCTTATTTAATCGAGGAAATCTGTGATTAAATAAGGGGGAAATAACTGAACGGAAATATTGATTTCAGAATTATAGTTAGCAGCTATGTTTCTGGCAATTTATTCAAAATTGTCATTAGCCCCTTAACAGTTTTGAGCGGACGTCGCTCGGGCATGAAGAATTTGCTTACTTCGTTACTGAAAGCTTTCGGGCACCACTAATTTTTAAGCATACGTTTTTTCTGTAATTGTTTTGTTATTGTTTGAACTGTTTTCACCAGCTCCTTCGCGTTGTTGAATTTCTCAGCGAAAAGCTCAACGAGGAGATCCCAGCTGCAGCCATATTCCTTGACGTCGCAAAGGCTTTTGACAAAGTCTGGCACGAAGGCCTTATATACAAATTAATTAAGCTGAAATTCCGTGCCAGACTAATACACTTAATATACTCATACCTTTGCGGCCGTACATTTCGCGTCCGCATGAACAACATCTTATCCATTATGCTTTTCATACTAGCGGGCATCCTTCAGGGGAGCATATTGGGCCCAATGTTATTCAACATATTTTTCAATGACATCCCAAGCTCATTATTTACATATCTAGCTCTGTATGCGGGCAATACTTGTATCTAAGCCTCTGCACACCACCCGTATAGTCTGTACAGGTACCTGCAGACTCACCTCGAAGACTTCCTGGACTGGTGCGACCTATGGCGCGTCCTTATCAATGAAAATAAAACCAAATCTGTCTATTTCTCTCGTAAATTTATCTTTCCTTCTAGACTAACAATCAATAACACAACTATTAAAAAGAGAGAAACAACGTATTCAAAACACAAATGTAAATAATTTTAAAAAGCATATAAAGCTATTTCGAAGCCTCTAAGGCCTCATCATCAGTGCTTATTAATAAAAGATAAAATTAAAATAAACTGTGGCATAAAAGAGGCGGGGGGGGGGGGGGGGAAGAGATACAGCCAAAAAGATGCACCTCACATCCCGACCGTCCAAGGCGAAATGAAAAACAAAGTTCACAAACAGCCACGGAGGCTCCGTGGCTGTTTGTGAACTTTGTTTTTCATTCAATATTTCTAATGGATTCCCCATGAGATTTGTGTTGTCCGCAGTAGATTACTCCTGTCAAATTTTCACTTTATTCTCATCCTTTTTTACTTTTTTGTTATCCTTCTATATATAAAAAAAAGTTTTGATTTGGAAATGGACCAATGAAAATCTGAGTAGATATTCCGGGTAGTACTCATCCAATTTAAATGCTTAAGCCAAGGCCTCCTTATCGAAATAACAGGCCTCGCAATCGCTAAGTTTCCTTTGTACGCTGTACACGTGGTTAGAAACCACATGATTTCCCGTGACTAGCGCCATCTAACGTGAGAAACAGAAATTTTTTTTAATTTGTTTTCCATTTGTCTTTTACCATTTTCTTTACGATGTGCTTTGTAGTTTGCAAATGATAGTTGTTAATCTTAAAATTTTCATATGTTCTAGATATTTTATTTAAAAAATGAACTTATTTTACTGTTAAACAAAAAATGTTTACTGCTGTATTCCGTTATGTAAATAAATGATGATAATAATAATAATAATAATCAGGAAAGAAAATTATTTTGCCATGAATTTCTCAGTGATATTAGTTATTGAAATAAATGGATAGCATCTAGATCCAGAAAATGTAAAATATTTCATTTTCTCTTTTATATTTTCAAATATGTGATTTATTTTATTTCTGCTATTTCTTTTCTTTTCACAATTAATTTCACCTTACAGTATTAATTTAACATCGCTCCTTCAAATTGTTTCAATGCACAGTCTCATTTATTTATTTATTGGCCTATCATATGTTTTATTTTTGAAGGTATGGGGGATCATTTCAGTTTAACATACTTTAGATGAAAGCTTCACTGTTTTTTCATATAAAGTTTGTATGTATTAATCTATGGAAAGTTTCATAATTGGCTCCACAGCCAAATGGCATATCTTGGCGGGCATAGTTTGGTGCGTAATTAATTTCCTTGTTTTAACTCACATATGTTATGTAAGTTTTACTAAAATGTATCAAAGTATCTTAGGAAAGTTAAAACACGCATAGATACACAAAAAACAGACTGAAGTCATAAACACTTAAAAAATTGGAAAAATAAAGTTTAATAATCACTTAAATTTATACATGTCCCTCAACTTTCCGCAAATACCGTATTCTTGTCATGCTACGATTTTGGTGTTTGTAAATCTTAATTTGAGTATTCTTCCTTAATCAGACCTAGAGCCAATTGGCGTAAATGTAGTTTGGCGCAAAATTAATTTTATTTTTAAACCGTATACTTGATACCACATTATTCCAGTATCGCGTTTTTGCAGACAACTTTGACTGTGGAACAGATTACAGAACATTAGCTAATACTACATTATATAATAATAAATCGGTATTTTTCAAGTATAGGGGCCTTGGCGAGAGAGAAAATTTGGCAACGTAATTTCTGGAAGCATAATCACTGTTTCACACAAAGAAGCAATATTTTTCAATATTTGTACAATTTATTTAATATAAAAAAGGCATTTATCTATTTTATATACAAATATAAACAAATCGTATATAAAAAACAATAATAATGTCTAGAAACTAAATTTATACATGTAAATTCGGCACAGATGTCATATTGGCGCGATTTTTTTCTGGCGTAAATGTCATATACGCACCGGATACTTAACTGGCACCAAAGTGTCGTTATTTTGCTTGATATGGTTATCCGGATATAGATGATATGGTAACGAGGTTTTCGCAAAATTGGCGTCGGAAAAAAATCGCGCCAATATGGGGCGTATATGACATCTGTGCCGTAAATTCTTATAAAACAAGCTGACAGTTCATAAGTTTTGTTTTCATAACTGTTTATATCAATCGGCAACAAATCGCTCTTTCCGAAGACCAAATTGTGCCAAGATTAAAAAAAAAAATAACCCGCAAAGTCCTATATACTGAAAATGGTACTTGTTAGTTATCCCGTCGACCAAATTACTGTCGCCAAATTGCAAGATTAAATGCCAATAATGGTTTGCCATAAATTAATTAATTTTAAGATTAAATGCCAATAATGGCCAATAAAACCAATATTTCGACGTTTTATTTGTATTTTTATTAATGTTATACTTATTTATTTGTTTTTTCGTTTTTTAAAATAAAAAATTGTGTCAATTTGTAGAACTTGGAGAGTAGTTTGGCGATTTATATAATTTGGCGAAATTGGTCGACGGTATAACTAACAAGTACCCTGAAAAAATATCAATAAATCTTATATTTAAATCTTCATTTTTGATATGTTTCATTTTTTAAAGCCAGAACATAATTGTGCGAAATATTTTTTTTACGCCTTTATTTTACTGCAATTCGAAAAATATTTTATACAATTTTGCCAATAACACAACATTTTCAATTTTTTACTATGCATTTGTTTATGGAGTATTACCAGGAGTATACACCAGGTGGCGTAACTTACGGGACAAAGTCAGCTAATAAGTTGGTAATTATCGGGGACATTTTTACCCATAGACTTTCTCCGGATTTTCAAGTCTGTTTTATGATAAGGGAGTCTTGGCTTAAGCATGGCCATAGCCTACTATCTATTATCTATATTATAAAGGACAAACATATCTGTGCGTAACGCATACGTCATTCTGCGAATGGCAACAATTTGAAATTTGAAATGACATTTCGGTTTTGCAATTTTCACTTATGCAAAATTTTAAACTTCTAAACATCGCGCAGTTTCAATTTTTACACCAACGTATCTCTCTATTCTAAAAAAAAGTAACTACCGCTGTCACCGCCGCCGCCGCCGCCGCCGCCGGTTTTGAATTTTTTGTGACCGGAGGTCTTTCTTCGTTAATATTAAAAAAACTGTTGCATACAAAAATATGAAAATCGGTAGTATTATAGAAAAATGTTTGATAAACACGCTGATGCAGACAGTTTTCAAATCGAAGAATTATTTTAAGAGATATTTAATGCCAAAGTTGGACAAAATCGTTCCATTAGAAAAGTTTTATAGGAGCAAAAACTGTACATAGGAATTTAATCATTTTTAGATTATTTTATGCGTCAGAATTTCCCGGTGTGCAGATTGCAGTTAGTTTTTTAATTTGAATAATTTTTCGAGGTTTTATTTCTATTTTAAAATCAAATTTTCAGCCTTTCGAGAGATATTTTTTACAAATTTTAGAAAATTGTGTTAATTTAAACTGTTGCCAACTTATATTAATTTAAACAGCGCAAACAGTAATGTTTGCTTCAAATTAAAAATTTATTTTACACGTGACTATTATAAACAAAAAATATAAAAAGCAGGAACTAATTGAAAATTACGTCATAAAAACTATAGTTACACGTGAATTTTAAATGAGAAAGAATATTGTAAAATAATAAATTCAGTAACATGCGTTAGAAGTCCTAAATAGGAGAATTTACGTCATATTACACTTATTACGTAAAATGAACAAAAAATAATATTGCAAAACAGTTTTAATTTAAAAATTGCGCGAGACATTTACTTGACATTTTAAGAGGATCATAATATTTCATTTCTAACAAAAGTATTTTGACGTGAATATTAAAAAGAGAAAGAAGAGTTTGGTGAAAATTACGTCAGATTATAATTGTCAGATTCAAATTATAATTCAATCTTCCGAAATCTTTTAAAGACGATCAAATTAGCGTGCTCTTAGAATCTGCGGTGTCTGAACGGGGGTTGACGAGCGTAGCTCGTAGGGGGCAGAGCCCCCTAGTAGGGAAAAAAAAATGTACTTCTAAATGCAATTTGTTTGAAAGCTCTATCTCTATTTATTTTTGAGATATTAATTTTTTTACAGTTTTTAGTACCAATTTTGTAATTGTGGCAACTGAAGTACTCCATTTTTAGGTGCGTTCGTAATTATATAAATACGTAGCACCTATAGTCGTCGTTCAGTCCGTCTGTCTGTCCGTCTGTCTGTCCGTCCGCATATAACAGAGCAAAAACTACCCGACCGAATGATCTGAAATTTTTAATATATAATTGCTGCAAAATTTTGTCGAGCCATTTCCAATTTTATGAAAATCGGATGTATAGTTTAATTACAGGGACAGTCAAAAGTTTTTCTTTACATTACGGCCAATGGGAAAAATTATTGCAAGTGAATTTTAATGATGTTACAGACTTCCGAATGGTCTGAAATTTTTAATATATAATTGCTGCAAAATTTTGTCGAGCCTTTTCCAATTTTATGAAAATCGGATGTATAGTTTAATTACAGGGACACCCAAAAGTTTTCCGTTACATTACGGCCAAAGGGAAAAAATTATAGCAAATGCATTTTAATGATTTTACAGCCTTCCGAATGGTCTGAAATTTTTATAATATATAATTGCTGCAAAATTTTGTTGAGCCATTTCCAATTTTATGAAAATCGGATGTATAGTTTAATTACAGGGACACCCAAAAGTTTTCCGTTACATTATGGCCAATGGGAAAAAATTATTGCAAATGCATTTTAATGATTTTACAGCCTTCCGAATGGTCTAAAATTTTAAATATATAATTGCTGCAAATTTTTGTCGAGCCATTTAAAATTTTATGAAAATCGAATGTATAGTTTAATTACAGGGACAGTCAAAAGTTTTCCGTTACATTACAGGGAATGGGGAAAATATTATTGTAAGTGCATTTTAATGATGTTACAGACTATGCACTTATGAAGCGCAAAAAAATATACATTCAGTAATTATAAAATATACAGTCATAATTATAAAACTAGTTATAGTACGAACGCACCTCATTTGCCACGTTTGACGAGCAATTTCCAACTTGTTATTAAAAGTAAAGGGAAAATTTATTTATTATTATTGATTATATCCTTATTGATGCCATTTTCACATTACAAATAAAATTTACTTTTTTCTAATTTTTGAACAGAAAATGACGTCAGCCATTAAAAAAAACACGCATTCTTCTCCATAAATCAAAAGATTGAAGAAGATTTTTCTTTTTACATTACGCTGATACTGAGTTTGAGACGCTAGGCAAAATGATTCAGTGAGTAAAAATTATGTCATATTTAAAACAAAACGATCATTTTCTTTGATAAAACTAAATATTTGACCAATACTAAATGGCCAATACTATGGCAACTAAAGGCAATTTCTGAATGGCAAATTTTCGCGGGTACTGAGATTAGAACTTAAATTTTACGCGAATGTTCACATGAAAAGTTCTATCGGACAAACGTGATTTTAAGTTTGGAAATACATTCATTTATAATCTATTGCGTATTAAAATACTTTTAAATTGTGGATTTGAGTGGTGCGTATATAAATTTTGATAATGCAAAAATAACGTACAGTTTAGGTTTTATGGGGTAAAATTTTATATGACAAAGCGAAATCCTTTTTACTGATTTTTCATCCTGTAAAAACAAACATAAGAGCCTCAATCGATAACTTCAACATAATTGCCGAAACGTCAGTGAAGGCTTACTGTGGAGACACGAAAAGTTTTGGTTTCCGTTAGTCTGTCTGTCTGTTAGTCTGTCTGTCTGTTCCGCGATAACTGCCGCAAAAAGCATCCGATCGGCTTGAAATTCCCTGGGCATGTTGATGAGCTCCCCGGATTTAGCTGTATAGTTTTGGGTTAAATTTGGTTCATTCGTTCGGAATATACAGAACATTTTATTTTGTGATATAATGCTTTTCTATGGGAAGTCAGACGATTTTCAAATTTTCATTTGATGAAAGAAATCGCTCATATGAACAATAGATTTAAATGGTAAATTTTGGATGCTGAAATTTTTAAATAAGAGTATTAAATTATTCTTATTAGTTTGCAATTTTGTCAAAACATTTGTCAGAGCTTTTAAATTAGGTGTATAACTTATGATAGAATTTTATACATGTGTTCGAATAATATAAAACATTTTATTTTATGAATTTACTTATATTTCATTTTTTCTTTTAACCGTTGCGTAGCAACAGCATCTCATCTAAAAACATCATAAATGTAAAAGTATGTATGGTTTTTTGGTCAAATCAAAGCAAAAGGAATGAACTAATGAATGCCTTTGTATAGATATTTGCATATAGATTTATTTAAACGCAGAAATGAAAATAGTATTTATATACTATATAGAATAATATTTTCATTTATTTATTCAACTATTTGATTATAAATGAAAAAGTTCGTTATTTTCATACAGAATAAACTGACATTATTCTGTTAAATTTTATAAACTTTATTGTTGCCAAAAAAAAAAAAAAATGAATAACAATTTCTCCCAAAGAGTTAATTTTAATTTGTAAGATTTTCACGTGCAAAAGAAAAATGGAATAAGCAAATAAAAAATAAAAAAAGGATATATAGGACAGGAATGAATACATATAAACATTTCACACCAAATACCACCTAAAATAGTTTTTGTAGCAGTATTTTCCCAGCACTACGAAGAAAGATTCCTTGATTTACACGATTTTACTTGGCCTTCCTTTTCTCATTCTTTGCGATTTCATTTTCGCAATTGCGTGCATTAATTGGCACAAAATTTTACATTTTTATGACTGAGATATATGTAAGGCCATACAAATAAGAAATTCCGTATTGTCTCCTATAAAATGTGATAAAGTGTTGGTTAATCATATATAATTTTATTAAGAGGAGCAGAGCTGCCAACCCTCCGGCGTTCTGGATACCAGTATCTTAATACAGAAAATGTTACTTTATTTAATTGAAACATTTGCGCGATTTAAAAGAACATTTTCTCTAAGATAATAGTGATGTGCAAAAAGCTTGAGACTTGGCATGTCTGGTGGGGAGTGAAATGTTTTACTTAATGCACTTATCTCTATTTTAATGCTACGTGAACAACGTCCGTGTAACAGCTTGTAGAGTGTAAAATAAATTAAATTATTAAAATAATCCTTATTACGAAAAATGAAACAGAAAGTCCGGCTAAGGGAAATGAAATGTTAGTTAACCTTTCGTAATTTGACCTGAACATAGGTTTGCGTCAAATTTCAACGGTATTTGTAACATCACGATTTTAAATTAAATGTAGATACTATTAAAAGAAAATCACAAAAAATACTTAAAGGCGCCAAATCATGTTTATCTATTTAACGATGATGAATTATTAACTGTTAGGTTTAGAAGCCCCCTACTTTAGGGTGATTTTAGTAAGTTAATGCTATCGAGTACATTTTTTGATATTTAGATTAGATCTTAGATATAAATATTGCAGAATGGTAATCAAAATTATTTTTTTATAAACAAAATTTATAAAGGTATTAGATTTCTAAATTAGATGTTTCAGTTTACATATCCAAAAGTTCTTTATCCATTAGATACAGGTATTTGTGGTTAGCAGGCAAGTAAATACTGCTGTATGGATATTAGGATAACGTAAAATGCTTGACCGAATTATTGCTTATCCTTATAAATCGCAGTGTAAAAATAAATCTAAGATATAGGGTAATCATTAAATCAATCAGTAGAAAATTACAAATGCAAAATAAATTACACAACGGGGGGTTCAGGGGGGCGCCCCCTGAAGAAATTTGCTTTATTATATAAAAATTACTAGAATAAGTAGCTCGTGAGAATTTCAGAATATCCTTACATAACAACGTGTTTAATTTAACGCTTTTAATGTCTGAAACCATCAAAATATTTTTTCCTTTTATAAATGTTTGTGTAATTTAAATAGTTTAAATTTTGTTTTTGTAGAAAGATTAATATTACGCAAAGTTTGATAAAAACAATGAGTTGCAGAGATGACGTTGAGGCTCTTGATCTGCAGATTTACTAGTTATTATCTTGATTACGTATTCTAATACAGTTTAATTTTTCAATAATTTAAGCAGTTGAAGTTTGTGGAAATAATGTTTTGGTAATTTTAGGTTAAAAACATTATTCGTTTTAAGAGTTAGTCAACCAATGCAAGATGGACTTTTTATCGTAATTATTTTTGTAGGTTTATTATAAATTCGATCTAATAGTTCCATTCTAAACATTTTAATTCGTCGAATTTCGACGGGTTCCAACTCGTATATATAAAATCCAAACGGAAATTTCGTTCCGAACGCCGAGATTTCGAGTTCTACCGCATGGATTTTTACGGAACTTATACCGTTAGATAGGTATCGTTCCAGGGAAGGTTTTAAGCTATAACACATCATTCTACCTAGATTAGTTATAGAATTATTACGGAAAATTCTATTATTTTGGACTTTGTTACTTCATATTTCCTTAAATATCTGGGCTCCTATTGGTCGTAGAGCTTAAATCTCGCGCCAAAAGTAGCTCCAAGGTACCCAAGCAAACTTTTCCCCGCGATTATTTTGCCGTCTTTCGTATTCATCTAACTCTATTAGGGGCCCGCATAGAGCCCCTTTAAAATATTTTTCGTAGTAATTTCAGCAATTATCTGAAATTATTGGTTAAGACCGCCACCCTCCCGATTCATGTATCTACGGAAAGGTTGCATGAAGGAGTTTCGTTCAGATACGCTTTCGTTAAGAATAGAGTGCGCTCCTTGGTGGTGGAATGTGGAACTAACATAACGCGATATTGTTAAAATTAGGAAATCTAACAATGCGATCTGTTTTAAACTTTGAGATAGTTCATAACACATAATCTATTATCTATTCTATTATATATATATAAAATCTATTATCTATTCTATTATCTATCTATTATATATATCTAAAATCCAAACGGAAATTTCGTTCCGAACGCCTAGATTTCGAGTTCTACTGCATGGATTTTTACGGAACCTATACCGTTAGATAGGTATCGTTTCAGGGAAGGTTTTAAGCTATAACACATCATTCTACCTAGATTAGTTATAGAAGTATGACGGAAAGTTCTGATATTTTGGACGAAAAGGTTACCCTTTTATTTCTTGGCGAAGTTCTTTGTTGTTGAAAAAATTGAAACGGCTATTACACCTAGAAAAATGAAAGACAAAAAACTGTTACTAATTTTATTTAAAATCTTTAAAAAAAAAAAAAAAAGAAATCCATTTTAATGAGTGATAATATTAAAAAACGAATATATTTAATTTAAACATGAAAGGGAATGTTCGTAATACTTAAAGAATTACTCAGTTGAAATATTGCAATTGAAATAATATTTGGCGATTTATCTTTTGCATCAGGTTAAGAAAAATGTATCTGAAAATTGATAAAATGATATCAAGGAAGTTCCCCATAAGCGCATGCTCAGCATTATTTGAAAAAAAAATTATAGAATATTCTTCTCATAAATATATATATATCCATAAAAAAATCGCAGAACCTCTATTTAGCATTCCTAAAAAAATAATGAAAATTTCATTTTTTGCGATTTAGCGCTGGATGGCGACACGATAAAATTTTGAATAATACTATGATAAATATTCTTTAAGAAAAACTTTTTCAACTCTCGATACGAAGTTAGTTTAAGTACGTTTAACTTAAATAAATACATATTTATAGCTGCAGTTTTGTCATATACATTTATATACGTAACAATGAAATTTAACGATCGTATTTATGCAGTTTAAAATTAAATTTAAATGGATTAAAAGTGTTTCAAACTCAAATTAAGATCTGATTCTGAGCATTGGCAATTTGACTTCGATATTGTTAGTGTCAGAGACAACAAGAGAGTTTTATTGCCATGGAAACAACAATTTAATATCGAAATGTTTAATGATAGCATTCTTAATTAAAATACCCTTAATACTTATCCAGCCGATGACACCGTATAAAATTAAATAGCTCAATACAAGTAACGCGCAATTTGCATATATTATATAAGCTTACAGCAAAAATAGTAAACTAATCCACAGTTTAAGTTTAAATTCATTGAGCATTAGGCATTTAATTACTTATTTAACAAGGAATTTATAAATGCATTTCAATTTCTGTTTCTCTAATTTCATACAGAAACAGATGTAATTTGTACATAAAAACATCAATAATATACATATAAAACAAACAAAAACGCTCATCAAATTTGTTTTCATAGTTGTTTATATGATTTGACAACAAATCTCGATATTTTTCCGTTATACGGACACCATGCCAAAATGTATGCTAATGCGCCAATTATTTCAAAATGCTAAAAGATATTTGTGATTTTATGCCAGCAGTTTAATATGAGTTTTATTTTATTGCTTTATTTTATAGCAGTTATTTGTTCACTTATTTTAAGTATATATTTGTGATTTGATGAAATAGTTCGTAAAAGTCTGGAATTTTCAAATGTTATATTTTTTAAATGCTCACTTTAGTATCGACAATGGTTTTTCTTTTATTTTTCAAATGCTTCAATTCACGATTTTGCGCCAACTATTACGCTTGGTGACAATGGTGTCGCATAACGGAAAAGTACCCAAATCTCACTTTCTGATGCCAAATTACACCAAGCTTTTTTTAAAAAAAATGCCAAAGCCCCTACAGTGGAAAAGTACCAAACTGTCTATTATTTTGCGCTATCCGTGTTATAGTTTGTACTATATGCAAGGGGAGTGGAGCGAAGAGTTTAAACATTAAATATTAAAGTTTCGGCACAGATGTCATATTGGCGCGATTTTTTTCTGACGCCAATGTCATATACACAACGGGTACTTAACTGGCGTCAAAGTGTCGTAATTTTGCTTGATATGGTAATCCGGATGTTGTTGTTTATGCTGTTGATGTTTTCGCCAAATTGGCGTCGTAAAAAAATCGCGCCAATATATGATAACGTATATGACAACTATGCCAAAGTTTCTATAAAGCAGTATAAGACTAAAAAATTAGAATAAAATAAATGCAAAATAAGACTAAAGAAGAAAGAAAAATCATGCGTTAAGCATAGAATATGAAACACTTTCGAACACATCCTGAATGCTTTAACAAAACTTCGTTATTTAGGGAAATAAGGTAAATAAGATAACGTTACTTCTTAGATATCCCGTCGACCAATTTCGCCAAATTATATAAATCGCCAAATCAATAGTAACAAAAACACAAATAAAACGTCGAATTAATGGTTTTATTGGCCATTATTGGCATTTAATCTTACAATTAATTAATTAATGGCAACCATTATTGGCAATTAATCTTACAATTTGGCGACAGTAATTTGGTCGGCTGGATAACTAAGAAGTACCAAGATAACTAAGTAAACATTTTAGAAAACGCATAAGAGAATTAAAAAATTGATTTCAGAGGTTACAGTCCATAGCCAATAGTACCGTTATTACATGCCACTATTTAGCTAAAATTTAATTTAAACTACTCTTAAAACTACTGAAATCACATTTCCAGATATTATCATCCATAGACGGTTATGTATCCAATTCTTTGCGTGACCATGTATATCATTTTATCTATATTCTACAAACATTTCTTAGGAAACTAAATGCAGTTCAGCGTAAAAATGCATAACTCCTTTAAAAACCACCTTTAAGCAATTTACTCTCATACTCAGTAACCCTTACGAATTCTTTTGTGTAGCCTTGCATATGAACTGTAGCATTTATACGCACAGTATCAGTGGCGTACCCAGGATTTTATTTCGGGGGGGGGGGGCTGACTTAAATTTCCATAATGTTCTAAATCTTACGAAACACGTTGAATTGTGTTATAAACAGAAATCATTTTTGCCAATAAGGCCGTAGCCAGGGGGCGGGGGAGGGGGGGGGCAGAGGGAGGGGCAGGGGTGACTTTGTTCCCAATTTTCAAAAAATTCGGACTTAAAAAATATCGCGATTTTTGACATGGTCGCCGAAAAAAAACGACTTCATCAATCGTTCGCAGAAAAAAAAAATTCCAATTTTTTTAAAGGATCCGAAAAGGAAAAAAAAACGAAATTTTGTCATAGGGCTACGGATAAAAGGCGAAGTTTGTCAAAGGATTGCGAAAAAAAAGTCAAATTTCGTCAAATGATCAGGGAGAAAACGCGAATTACGTCAAATGCTCGCGGAGGAAACGCTAATTTCGTCAAATGAGCACAGAAAAAACCCGAATTTAGTCATAAGGCCGCAGAAAGAACGCGAATTTCATCAAAAGTTTCCGGGGAAAATGCGAAATTCGAAAAAAGATCGCTAAAAACACGCATTCCATCAAAGAGCTGCGAAAAAAGCTAATTTCGTAAAGGATCGCAAAAAAGCTTATTTCGTCAAAGGGACAAGGAAAAACGTAAATTTCCTCAAAAGGGAGCAGAAAAGTGCAAATTTCATCAAAAACAAGAAAAAAACGCTAATTTTGTCAAAAAGCGCGAATTTCGTCAAATGGCCACCGAAAAAGCGCGAATTTCGTCAAATGACCACAGAAAAAGACGTGAATTTTGTCAAAGGGCCGCAGAAAAAACGTAAATTTCGACAAAAGATCGCTAACAAATACGAATTCCATCAAAGGGAAGTGGAAAAACGCGAATTTAGTCAAAGGGAAACAGAAAAAACGTAAATTTCGTCAAAAGGCCGCAGAAAAACGCAAATTTCATAAAAAAGACGAGAAAAAAGCAAATTTCGTCAAAAAAGCCGCGGAAAAAACGTAAATTTTGACGAAGGATTGCCTAAAAAAGGGAATTTCGGCAAATGATCACAGAAAAAACGCGAATTTCATGAAAAAATCGGGGAAAAAATGCGAATTTCGAAAAAAAGATCTCTTAAAACACGCATTCCGTCAAAGGGCTGCGAAAAAAAGCTAATTTCGTAAAGGATATAAAAAACGAGAATTTAATCAAAAACACGGGGAAAAATTGCAAATTTCGTCAAAAATCCGCAAATTTCGACGAAGAATTGCGTAAAAAGCTGCGAATTTCGGCAAATGACCTCCGAAAAAACGCAAATTTCGTCAGAGGACTGCAGAAAAAATGCAAATTTGGACAAAGAATCGCTAAAATAACACGCATTCCTTCAAAAGAAATCTGAAAATGCGCGAATTTCGTCAAAGGAATAGAGAAAAACGCAAATTTCATCAAAAAGACGAGAAAAAAGTGCAAATTTCGTCAAAAAGCCGCGAACAAAACGCAAATTTCGACGAAGGATTGCATAAAAAAACGCTAATTTCAGCAAATGACCACAGAAAAAACGCAAATTTCGTCAAAGGGCCCCAGAAAAAACGCAAATTTTGAAAAATGATCGCTAAAAAAACACACATTCCGTCACAGGGAAGCAGAAAAAACGCGAATTTCGTTAAAGGACCGCAAAAAGAAGAAAAAGCAGGGTAACAAAGAAGGACCACAGAAAAACGTGAATTTCGTCAAAAAGCCGAAAAAAGACAATTTCGACAAAGGATCTCGAAAAGAAACGCAAATGTTGTCAAAGGGCCGCCGAAAAAACGCGAATTTCATCAAAAGGTCACGGAAAAAAACGAGAATTTCGAAAAAAGATCGCTTAAAACACTTTTTCCGTCAAAGGGCTGTGAAACAAATGCTAATTTAGTAAAGGATCGCAAAAAACGTGAATTTCATCAAAAAGACGAGAAAAAAACGCAAATTTCGACGAAAGATTGCGTAAAAAAAACTCGTATTTCGGCAAATGACCTCGGAAAAAACGCGAATTTCGTCAAATGGCAACAGAAAAGGCGCAAACTTCGACAAAGCATCGCTAAAAAAACACGCATTCCGTCAAATGAAACGGAAAAAATGCGAATTTCGTCAAAGGATCGCGAAAAAGAAAAAGCAGGCTCACAAAGAAGGGCCACAGAAAAACGTGAATTTCGTTAAAAGACGGCGGAAAAAAAAGAATTTCGTCAAACAGCCGCAAAAAAGCTACTTTCGTCAAAGAAAACGCGGATTTCGTCAAAGAGCCTCAGAAAAAAAGACGAATTTCATCAAAATGACGAAAAAAAACGCGAATTTCGTCAAAAAAGCCACGGAAAAAACAAATTTCGACGAAGGATTTCGTAAAAAAAAAACGCGAATTTCGGCAATAAATCCGCGAAAAAAACTTGAATTTCATCAAAAACCCGACGAAAAACGCGGAAAAAACACAAATTTCGACATGATCACGAAAAAAACGCAAATTTCGTCACAGATCCGTGGAAAAAACGCAAATTTCGACGAAGGAGTGCGCAAAAACCCCGCGAATTTCGGCAAAAAGCCGCAGAAAAAGCGAATTTTTTCAAAGGACTGCTGAGAAAACGTAAATTTTGTCATAAAAACGTGGAAAAAACACAAATTTTTGGCATGGAGATGCGGCAGAAAAATGAAATTTAATAATCTACTTTTACAGTCACTCTTCCGGTTTTCCAATTTACCCGAAATCGACTTGTGATTAGCTGTAGTGTTACTGTGCATTAAAATACTTCCGCGTTGACAATCTTGGTGCCCGCCGAATATGAGAGAAATTAAAAATCTCCTTAAATTAAACTACTTTTAGATTTGTTGAATTTACTTGTAGGTCTCTTGAACTGACCATATACGTTTTCATTTATCCCGTACAACAGGCATGGAGCTATTTTTCAGTCATTTGAAAATTGATTTTGTGGTTTCAAGTAAATTTGGTCGCAGGACTGAGGAGGATTTTGGATTAACACGAAAAACAATTTCGTGGCATGACAGAAAATAAAACAAATTTATCTGAAAAAGAAGGAATATCAGCCTTTTTTTCATTTCACTGCGATCTCTTCGGAGGTGGAATGGAGATGTAACCTTATAACCCCCGTCACCATCGACTTCTTTTGGTGTATGCTGGGGCATCACTATGCACTAGTCTATGGGGCTAACCAGAATAGCTGTGTCGCACAAAAAATATTTAAATTTATCTCAAAAGAAAACAAAAGAGTTTTTTTTTCATTTTTGATTACTTCAAAAGGGGGTTCTATAAACCCATCAGCCTCCTTCCCCTCATTGGGTATACAGTGGAGTAACAGTGTGCTGATATGACACTAGCCAGAAAGTCTAGTCTATATTATAAAGGACAAACATATCTGTGCGTAACGCATACGTCATTCTGCGAATGGCAACACTTTGAAATTTGAAATGAAATTTCACTTTTGCAATTTTCGCTACTGCAAATTTTTAAAATTCTAAACATCCCACATTTTACATGTTTACACCGTGCTATGCAGAAAAAAAATGCACTTTTAAATGCAATTTGTTTGAAAGCTGTATCTCAAATTATTTTTGAGATATTAATTTTTTTATAGTTTTTAATACCAATTTTCTAATCGTGGCAACTTAAGTACTTCATTTCTAATAAAAGTGGATTAGTTATCTTTATTGATTATATTCTTACTGATGCTATTTTCTCATTGCAATTAAAAATATATTTTTAAAAATTTGAACAGAAAATGACGTTACGCTTTAAAAAAGACGCAATTTGCCGGATGATGCTGTTATATTTCACTATTTTTTCATTTCGCTGATATTGAGTTTGAGTCAATAGGAAAAATATTTCACCGACTGAAAATGGCGTCATATTTAAAAGACAACGATAATTTTATTTGATAAAACGAGATATTTCCCTTTGAATACGTCTAAAAGTTATAAATTTCGTGAATTTTTACGCGTAGGTACAGAGATTATACTAAGACCTCAAATCACAAGTGGGAATTTTAACATGAAAAGTTGTAATAGTTAACAAACGTGACTTCAAGCTTGAAAATATATTTATTAATAACCTATTGTGCATTAAAATGTTTTTAAATTGTTAATATGGATGTGAAACGTGGAAAATGACTTGATTTGGTTTAGATGTAAAGGTAGAAAAATTCAGTGATTATGTCAAGGTTAAATCATTTTTGCCGATTTTTCATTCCGTCATACCAAGCATCAATTAATAACTTAATCAAAATTACTTATCTTGATTATATTTTACTGATGACGTATATGAATTAAGTTTAATTTTTCAATAATTTTAAAAGTTGAAGTTTATGAAACAAGTATTTTGTTAATCTTAGGTTAAAATATGTCTTTGGAGAGTTAAATTAACAAGTGTAAGATGGATTTTTTATTCTAATTATTGTTTTTGATGCATTATAAATTTGATGCAACAGTTCCTTTGTAAACATTTTCTTTCGTCGAAATTCGGGGGGTTCCACCTCGTGATATATAACGGCCCGCGCATTTCGCCGAAAAAGTGAAGTCGGATCCAACTTCAAACCCTGAAAAAAAACTTCACAACGTGCTCTTTGTTTACATTTATACCCTGCCCAGATAGAAGCTTGTTTCTCATCGTCGATGTTTCAGAATCATTAATCGTATTTTCATGTAATAAATTAAATATTTATATTCTTCAATTTCCTTCGATTTAAAAGGCTATTTTACACAAATTGTAGCATTTTAGTGTTACACATACTTTTAAGATTAGCTAAATTATTTATTGTTTACCTTGATCGTTTGGTTCATTCATGAAAAATACCGGTTCTGTTATTCTTTTTTGAATGTCCCGTATTTATATAAAAATAGGTTGGTTTCATATACACGTTTTAAAATTAAAATTTGATTTTTATTCAACTACAGTTCTCATAACTGACTTGAAGCAGCTATTTTTGATTAATTTACTGTTACCGGTAAAATATTTGTTTTTAATATCGCCCGAACCAAGAAGAAGAAGAAAAAAAAAAAGCCGATCTTCCTTAAACATTAAATATTCTTATTTTTAATCAGAGAAAGAAATGGTGATCACGGATTTAAATATCGTTGCAATATTCTAAGTTATCCAAGCAATTTTGATTAAATCATATAAGGGTATTTGTTACTTAATAAATTACATTTATTAATTATTAGAAGGAATTTTATGAGTATTTTAATATATTTTTTAAAAATTCTATCAGTTTTATTGTTTCAGCAGTGAAAATAGAAAATAAATGGTACTTAGTTATTCCGTCGACCAAAAATCTATCGCCAAACTATAAGATTAAATGCCAATAATGCTTGATCGTAAATGTCACATTCACTTGACTGTAAGCAAGTTACACGTGTTTATGTCCTCAAGTGATTTTTATTTCGACGTTTTATTTGTATATTTATTAATGTTATACTAATTTATTTGTTCTTTCGTTATTTAAAATAAAAATTATGTCAATTTGTATAATTTGGCGAGTGTTTTAGCGATTTATATAATTTGGCGAAATTGGTCGACGGGATAACTAAGTGGTACCAAATAAATTTGTGATATTGATGTTTTAGACTAAGCATGTGTTTTTTTATTTATATATTTTTATGTGTGTTGGTTTAACAGTTTTAAAGAGAAACACATTATATTAGTCACTTAAATAAATAGAACTTTACATTTACATTGATATGGACAGTTTATAATAACCCTTAACAGCTGTATTCGAATTAGCTGTCACTTCTAAGCTTGATTGGAATGTCAGCAGAATTGTAAACGTAACCATGGCAACATGACGTAATTTTGGTGTTTGTTTACATATCTACACTTCCCAGAATGTTTCAGTTACGGTCAGAGTCAAATTTCAATTTTGGGCAGGGTATCAGAGTCCTCTGGCGGGCGACTTCATACATTAAACGCAAATCAGTCTGCCTGTAGTAGTATCTAAGTATGCCTTGAGCATGGCCTTTCTTCGTTAATATTAAAAAAAAACTGTCGTATACAAAAATATGGAAATCGGTGGTATTATAAAGATATTTTATAAACACGCTGATGCAGACAGTTTTCAAATCGAAGAATTACTTTCAGAGATATTTAATGCTAAAGTTGGACAAAATCGTTCCATTAAAAAAGTTTTATTGGAGAAAAAACTATACATGAGAATTTAATCATTTTTAGATCATTTTATAGGTTATAAGTTCCCGGTGTGCAGATTGCATTTATTTTTTTTATTTGACTATTTTTTGAGGTTTTATTTCTATTTTAAATTCAAATTTTCAGTATTTCGAGAGATATTTTTTACAAATTTAAAAAATGTTATTAATTTAAACTGTTGCCAACTGTATAAACAGCGCAAACAATAATGTTTACTTCCAATTAAAAATGTATTTACACGGGACTATTGTAAACAGATTTTTTTTTTTAATTAGAATAAAACGATTACATGTTAAAAGAAGGAAAATTGCGTCATAAGAACCATATTTACACTGGAATTTTAAAAGAGAAACAAAATGTTAAAATAAAAAAATCATTACTATGCGTTAAAACCTGTAAATGGAGGAAATTACGTCATATTTAAAATGGCCAAAAAATATGGCAAAACAATTTAAATTAAAAAATATATCTGCGCGAGACATTTACTTGATATTTTGAGATAATATTTTCAACTGTTATCGCGAATTCGAAGACAGCGCAAATAATATTTCCTTCTAACAACAAAAGTATTTTCCCGTGAATATTAATAAGAGAAATAAAACTTTGGTGTAAATTACGTCAGATTTAAAACGATACATTTAAAATGAATTATTTAAAAGAACTATTTTATAGCGGTGTTAAAAAATACCGGGAGACAATGACACTGTTTACTTAATTCATTTTACATTAGCTTATTTTCGAATGTTTAACTAATTTTTTTAATTAAATACGAAAACAGCCATTGTATCTTTTAACAGCAGCAGATGTGGTCTTAAAAATCCCCAATCCAAGAAGAACGAATGGAAACCCGTTTACAGAGAGATCGCTACTGTTTTTTTTTTTTTTTTTTAATTTTAATTCAATATTTTTAAAGCCGATCAAATTAGCGTGCTTTTTTGATTTTGGTGTCTCTGAACGGGGGTTGGCGAGCGTAGCTCGTAGGGGGCGGAGCCCCCTAGTAAAAAAAAAAAATATATATATATATATATATATATTGCCCTGATTAGTGCCTTTTTCGGTGCGTTCGTAATTATATAAATACGTAGCACCTATAGTCGTCGTTCAGTCCGTCCGTCCGTCCGTCTGTCTGTCTGTCCGCATATAACAGAGCAAAAACTACCCAATCGAATGGTCTGAAATTTTTAATGTATGATTGTTGTAAAATTTTGTCGAGCCATTTCAAATTTTATGAAAATCGGATGCATAGTTTAATTACAGGGACAGTCAAAAGTTTTCCGTTACATTACGGGGAATGGGAAAAAAATTATTGCAAATGCATTTTAATGATGTTATAGACTATGCACTTATGAAATTAAAAAATATATACATTGAGTACAATATGGGGTACAAAAAATAATTATAAAACTAGTTATAGTACGAACGCACCTCATTTGCCACGTTTGACGAACAATTTCCGACTTGTTGTTTATGTAAGCAGCCTTGCTGCCTTTCTTTTCCGCTTTTCCTGCCCAAGCTTGGTGAGTGTAATCTTGAACTAGTGCTAAATTTTTTATTTTTTCTTAACATTTTTTACTCTTTCTTATAGCAGTCTAGAACTGCAGTTATACCTATATCTTAATATAATTCTATCTTTCTTTTCAAGTTTTTAAAACTTAATTTAACTTCTATTTTTCTTTATTATTCAAAGCACCTATGCTAGCAAAATCTTTAAATTATCTTTTTTTAGTAGTTGTAAACAACTACACCTTTATTTTTTCCCAATGGCTCAAAATTAAAATATAAGACGTCACAATAATCAGACTGGGTGTGAAGTTGATGAAACTAGGTTACCCCTTAACCGCTGCTTCACTGTTCAGCACTGTTTTACTGTTTGTTTTGTTATTTTTGGATAAAAAGTTTTTTCGAGGGAAATATTTTTATTACTATCCATTTACTATCCATTTTTATTGACCATTACGTTTTTATTAAATTCAGAATAGATGGTTCTTACATGCTGATGCTGAAGCGGCAAAATTTGCCTTTTATTTATCTTAAATCAGAAACATTAAATAGTGCATCTTATTGTTATTAATGTAACAAAGCTGTATTCGTGTGCTGACAGCCTGGTTAAATCAAGTTCAAGTGATCGCGGTCGTTATAGCGTGACTGCGAGTTGTAAAAGTGAAAAAAAAATCTTGTTAAGTTGTGTATTACTTATTCTCTTTTTCTTAGTAGGTATGAATCGGGCTAGGGCTTAACGCGGAAATTTTATTTATTCATACACTGGAAAAAAGTTAATTTGTTATTTGAAGATAAGGAACAGTGCCCAAACTTCTTAAGGAGTTTTACAATCTTTTAACCCCTCCCGGCGCGGGGTAATTCTGCTTATAAACTGATGAAATAATGGACTGACACCGCAATTTATAAACGAATTTATTAGAAAATATGAACTTGCTTATTTTCATGTACGATATAATAGGAAAATCTTACTTAAATATTTTTGGTGCCGTTTGTCAGTTTTGGAATTAAAATTAGATGTCCTTTTTTAAGGACACCGCGCCGGAAAGAGTTAAAATCAATTTGAATGAAAACTAAATTGTTATTGATGGGATCGATTAGAAAATTTTTTTCTCATTCTGAGAAATTTGCATGGTTAGTGTTTTTTCATAGCAGACCCATGGGATATCCTTTGTCTATCCCGTTCTTCTGTTTGAAGTCCTTTTCCAGAATTATTAGGAAACGAAACTTATATTTTTTTCCTATAGTTTTAATTTTATATGAATTTTGACATTTGCAAATTTCTGCCTATATTTGTTTAAATAGCATATTTCGCTATTTTAAAAAGTTTTTTCGGGACAATAAACTCACAAAACTGTCATGAGGCAGTAGTTAGGATTGATACTTATTTTTGTGCAAGGTGATACTTTAAAAAAGCAAAGTGTGTCTGGAAACAGTTTTAAAATCTTATAAACAAATTCATGCTGTGTACTTTTGCTAGCGAGCTCAGGCAACAAAAACTTTCGTGTTCCAGAACAAGGCCTGAACTTATCTCTACCCTTACCATACAAAGTTCTGCTAACCTCTTAACTGTTTTTTTTTTGTTTGTTTGTTTTTTTTGACAACATAAATTAAAAATAGGGGGAGAACACCATTTTTCTGTACTAAAATATTTGTCTTTTAAATTAAAAAAAATGTCTGAGAATTAATAAACAGATATTTACAGTTACAAATTAGTGGGGTCAAAAGATTACAGTAACAAAAAAGGAAAGTCTTTTTGCTAGAACCGAGTTCGGGCAAAACAGTTAACCCTCTCGCTATGTAATTGTTTTATCAAAATAGCTTCAAAAATTGCATATTTATAGAATTTTTAATCTTTAGTCACCGGTTTTTCAAAACAAAAATTTTTATGTAATTTAATCGGTAAAATGCTCCGATTAAAGAAAGTAAAATTTACAATAAAAAATAACTGGTGGGAATAATAAAGGAGGGTTAATTAGGAGGGAGAAATGCATTCCCGATAAAATTTCGTGTTGCGCATCGAGAGAGTTAAGTGTTTAATATATCGTTGACCGTTTTCGTGTTGCCAGTACCCTAAATTTTATACTTGGAATGCTTCATTGCTATTATTTTTATGAAACAGTAATATTCGCTTTATTTAACCCTTACATGACCACAATGTTGGTAAGGGTAAATATTAGTATTAACTGTTTATTTTTGTTTGTTTAGACGTAAAATAAATGAAAATCATAAGGAAAATACATAAAAATTTGTAATTTTTTTTTTAATTTTAAATGGGAAATGTTTTTTCCAATGGACAAAAATTATAGATAGGCTAATTATGCGATGTCTTTTATTTACTGTTTTATTTATAGCAAGATGTTAACTAGAATAATACAAAAATTATTAAATAAAATTATTATACAGAATGATGTGCTAATTATGATAATCTACGAAGTAATTTCATCCGGTTGTTAAGCAAAGATGGACACTGCACATAGTACATATATTATGCATCCTATTTTCTGTGCGACATTTAGCACAATTTGCACATCTTTTATCTATACTTAAACTTTCTTTTTAGTCTCTTCCTTCCTTTTTTATTATTTTTATGTGAGCTCTTTTCCCATCCATTCCCCAGTCAGATTTTTTACTTTTATGCCCTCACTGCTACCAGCTATGAATTTTGCTTAACCATTTAACCTGCACAATCTTATGTGACGGGGATGTGGGGCAAGTGGCCCCGGGCTCCTCGGCCAAATCGTCTAGAAACTGTTAATTAAATAAGGCAAATTTTACTTTTCTCTTTTACTGGTACCAAAAGAAGTGCAAAAATCACAAATATAATGTTGCGAAAATGCAACGTCAGGCTTTAACAGGTTAAGTTGGTGTTTTTAAGGGGGTTTGTACTTTTAGATCCATATTTTGGAACCTAAATTACTAAGTGCCTAAAGGATCAATTTCAGAAAAGATATTTTTTCTGTCATTTACGATGTCATTTTGTTTGGAAAAACCAAAGAATAAGCATTTGTATTATTATTTTACCTTTGGAACTGAAAAGTTTAACTGATGGCAGTATATTTATTGTTTTGAAACACAGAAAATTTCGGAGCTGGGCTGCGAAGTCTTGGGCTTTTGTATACCAGTATTTTAATAGAGAAAATGTCGTTTTATTTCAATGGGATATTTCGGCGATTTAAAAGAACCAGATTTTCTCTAAGATAATAGTGGTACGCAAAAAGCCGGAGAGTTCGCAAGTCTGTCATTCGTAATTAACAATCAATAAAGTGATAAGAGACCTGAGAGCAGTTCTGCCAGTGAGCTAATTTTTATAAATTCGGATTTCTTGATTGGTACTACTTTTTTGAAATAGTAAAATTTTCCTTATTTGTTAACATATTAATTAAGGCAAAAACAAGCGGAATTTTGCTATTTCAGAAAGGTGGTGCCAATCAAGAAATCTGAATTTTAAAAAAGTAGCCCATTGGAACACAGCCTGAGAGCAACACTAAAGAAATGCAACAATAATGCATGGGATCCAGTGAGTTTTGAGATAAATTCCTTACTTCTTTTTTTATAATTTTAATGTGAAAATGCGAATTTAGCTATATCAAAGATGAATTATTTTTTACTTTCTATCTTTACAAGAAGAAAGTATTGGATTCGTGAAAATTTTCAACTTCCGGTTTTCGACGGATTTGCACGTTTTTGGGGTCAGAGATCCCGAAAAACATGTTTTTATAAAATGTCTATCTGTATGAGAAGCCAATTTTGTGGACGCTCTATCTCAAGAACTAATTCACGGAATTTAATAAAAAATTATAATCAGTTATTCGCTAAAATAAATTGGTGCTGATTAGTATTTGGTATAAATCGCTTAACAGGTGGTAATGCATTTATCACGGCATCCACAATGGCTCTATCTCAATAACTATTGCACGGATTTTCATTAAGCTGCAGTTCCATTTTGACCTTGATATGACTGTGCTGATTACGTTTTGATCTAAATCGCCTAACATGTGACGAGGCTATGCTGCAGTTTTCACGATTTTAGCAATGACTTAATCTCAAGAACTAATGCACGAATTTTCATCAAATTTCCGATTCAGGTGTACGTTGGTAAATAAAGCTGCTGATTATGTTTTGGTGTAAATCTCCCATTAGGTGGCGCTGCTATGCTGGATTTTTTCACGATTTTTCCAATAGCTCTATCTCAAGAACTAATGAACGCATTTTCATCAAACTTAACACTAAACTTTCTTCAGATTCAGACGTAGACAGAGTGAAACACACAGCTTTATATCTTAATTTCTTAATTTCTCATTGTAACAAAACGCTTATGCATATATTTAATATGAACAGAAAACACCTGAAAAATACATATACTGTTAATGTTAATTATTTATGTCACTAAACATGTCCCACATTTTTTACCATTTACTTTTTGCCAAAAGTGACTATGAATGATGACTTTGAACTATGAATTTACGATTTCACTCAGGGGGACTTCCTCCTCTCGGATTGCCTAATTATATTCTTCAGGTATCTGATTTTCTGTTTATGATAAGCCATAAAATAAAACTTCCTCCTGTTCCACAAGTTCTATTCAAAAAATGTGCCCCATTTTAAGAATTTACTTAGGAGCCAATGGTGTCTTTCGAAATAAAAATAAAAGTTTAGTGAAATTAAGTGGTCACAGGACCTTTAAACTTTCAAAAAATGCATTTTCGATTTTTGTTTTATTCTGAATTTTTTTAAATTTCTCAAAAATATGCAAAAAAAAGAAAAAACATTCAAAAGTCTGCAATATCTATCTACCCTATATACATAAAATCCTAATGAAACGACAGAATTGAAACGAATTTAGGTAACGATTCTATGAAACGACTGATTAAACAACTGATTACATTTCACGGCGATTTCTCTTAAAATATGGAATACTTTGCGATGAAATTATCACCAAAAATCCGAATTGATCCACAGATCTCAAAACTCGTATTAGAATTTTAAAATTCGAATTAGTTTTCTAAATATTAATTTTTTTCTAATTTTAAGTACTTTTTTCTAATGATGGCAACTCAAATTTTAATCATAACAGATATTTTTTTTTCATATTTTAGAAAAGGTTATTTTAAATTAATTTGCCGACGAGATTGGTCTCCCTTAAATGTATGCTAAGAAATGCATCATGTTAATTTTATTCATAATTAAATTTGTATTTCATTATCATTTTATTTAATACAAAACCTTCATTTAAAATTGAAACCTTTAAAATAAATGGCTTTTACTTCATTCTTTTTTTTTAAACGAAACGAAAAGAAAAATACTAGGCACAGATGTCATATACGCAACGGGGTACCTAATTGGCGCCAAAATGGCGTTATTTTGCGTGACATGGTAACCCGGCTATTGTTGCTTATTTATTAACAAATGTTTATTTGAATTTATTTCCTTTTTATTTACAAAAAATGTTATAAATTGTTTTGTTCTATAGTTATTAATTATTTTTTTTATATTTATTGTTATTTCATTTTAAAAATAACAGAAAATAATTTAAAAATACATACAGGGTGTCCGAAAAGTCTGGAAACGGTCGAATAACTAGAGAAATACAAAGTAGATTGAAAAACGAAAATATACATGTTAAAAATTTTTAAAAAAGCTACTCAGTGATACCAAATTTGATCCCCGCAACCGACCCCCCAGGGGTCAGAGGGGGTCCAACTTTG